>CM074495.1:3581816-4005494 GCA_037389245.1 Oryzias sinensis
CTCCAAATCTGTGCGACTGATTGAGATGATTTGACTCTTTTGTCATAAAATAACTGAAATCTTTTTTCTTTCATCAAACTTTGATCAATAAAGATGATCAGATTTTCTTCACACAATCAGAAGAAAATCTTATTAATTTTTGTCCAACAATTAACTCTAAAACATTGTATTAAAACTGTGATTTTTTTTTTCATAGTAAATGATTATTAATGGAAAACTAAAACTCTCAAACATCTGTGTCATACATTTTCATAAATGCTGATTTTTTTTGTCTTCTGGATAAAAATGAATCCACTGTGATCCAGAAAATGTGACTTTGATGTTTTGTAAATCAATTCTCATTAAAGGCTGATTAAATCTGTTTTCTTTGCTCTTCAGTGTCTCAAACTATTTTACACTGTCTGCACCATAACACCCAACAGTGAGTGAAACAGTAAATGTTCTACATCTAAGAGCTAAAAAACACTTCAGTTGGTGTGTTGAAGGTTTGTTGGTGACGTTTGGCGTCTTTTCTTTCAGCGAGATCCATTTAAAGTTGTGGCTGTAAACACAGATTTTCATTGACTCTAAGATCTTCTGATGCACAGAACAGCTTGTGATTGACTCAGTCCACATTATTACACTTCCACCACTGTGTTTTACTGATAGAAATTCAAACATCAACAGGCCAGCACAAGCTTGTTGTTGAGAATCTTATACTAAAAGCTGTTCAAATTTTCTTGTATCTGGATCTAATATATTTTGGGAGGCAGAGTTTTATAATATTAAATAATCTGCCACTTTTCAGCTTGTGCTGTTCTAGTGTTCAACCTGTTGTGTTTGTCTTAACATCATTCTCTTATATGCAAACACTTCACTCTTAAGGAGAATTAACAGTAAAATATGCTAGAAATTCAGAAACAGTTAAATTCATTAAATAAACCCCTATAAAACATGACCACGGATTTTACCTGGATTTATATATTTTTTAATAAACACAATCAGGAACTTTTAATTTGAAATCTCCATCCTCTTGAATGCAGTACATCGAGCTACCACCAGAGGGCAGCAGACATCAATCCTTTGACCGTTGCTGTAAGCCACCAGGCGGCAAAACTGCAGTTATGGATCTTTTTCAATTTTTTCAATAATAACCGGCATCATTAGAATTTTTGGATGTTTGACAGAGCTGAAAATAATTAATTCATATTTTTTTATTAATTTAAGGAAAACAAGGTAAAAAAAAGGGTTTAAGTTCCCAAAGTGTTAATGGTCATGTTATCACCAATCCAAGAATACAGTAATAATATTAATACCAAAACAAAACAAAGACAAATATGTTATTTACAACTTGAGACTAATAACTTTATTAAATGTTGATTATAAAGGATTTAGCTGTTTTGATTTTTTTGCTAACAGACTCAAAAATTGGTTCAACAGTTTTGTTAGTGAACCTCAATCTGTTTTCCCTCCAAACAAATTAATCCACGATAACATTTGATAAGCTGCGGCTGATGGGTGCTGGTGTGTCCACCGTCTCCTGGATCACTAAAACTACCTGACAGACAGGCCACAGTTTGTCCGACTGGGCGGCGTCCTGTCTGACGTGGTGCTGAGTGGTGTGGGAGCCCCACAGGGCACTGTGCTCTCTCCATTCCTGTTCACCTTGTACACCTCAGATTTTTAGCACAACTCAGAGTCATGTCACTTACAGAAATGTTTTGATGACTTTTTGGTTGTGGGGTGTATAAGCGGTGGACGAGAGGAACAGTACAGGAGGCTGGTGGATGGATTTGTGGAGTGGGCTGGAGAGAATCACCTGCTGCTCAACGTGGACAAGACCAGGGAGATGGTGATGGACTTCAGAAGGAAGGGGACAGTTGTGCAGCCTCTCTGCATCCGGGGCAGGGATGTGGAGGTGGTGGAGGAGTACAAATACCTGGGAGTGACTATCAACAGCAAACTGAGCTGGAGGAGCCACAGCACTGCTGTATACAAAAAGGCCTGCAGTAGACTCTACTTCCTAAGGAAGCTGAGGTCTTTCAATGTGTGCAGCAAGATGCTGGAGATCTTCTACCAGTCTGTGGTGGCCAGCTCTTTGTTCTCCTCTGTGGTCTGCTGGGGAGGCAGCATTGCTGTCAGTGACACCAACAGACTGAACAAGCTGATCAGGAAGGCGGGTTCTGTCATTGGCTGCCACCTGGAAACGTTTGAAGCAGTGATGGAGAGGAGGTCACTGAACAAGATCTTATCCATCATGGACATCCCAGACCATCCTTTCCTATCCCTGCTCTGGACAAACAGCGGAGCTCCTTCTCTAGGAGGCTCAGACAGCTCCACTCCAAAACTGCCAGAAACCGGAAATCCTTCCTATTAAATACAATTACACTGTACAATAATTCACAAGGTAGCAAATAACTTTGGCATTTTTTTGTTGTTGCACATTTTTGCGCATCTTTTACCTTGTACTGTCTGTAAATAGCTTTTTAAATTATAGAACCTTATTCATTTACATTTATGTTGCATTTTTGTTATTTTATATTCTATTTTCTTTTATGTTTACTATTTTCTTTTTTGCAATGGCAATGAACAAATTTCCCACGTGTGGGATCAATAAAGAATTTTTCATTTTTATTCTGACTAGATCTTTTAGATTATGGAAGATTAATTGAAGATGATGGAGTTATTTTATTTGTTCCAAGGTATTTGATATTCTGGAACATCCAGAGTATCATCCAAACAATTAACACCAAAATATTTTCAAAATTTCATATCTACATTTTATATGTTTGTTTACATTTTTTTGTCTTCTGGATAAAATTGAATCCACAGTGATCCAGAAAATGTGACTTTGATATTTTGTTAATAAATTCTCATTAAAGGCTGATTGAATTTGTTTTCTTTCTGCTCTTTAGTGTCACAAACTATTTGAATTCAATTCCAGATTTCATTTCAGCTTCTCTAAAATTTCCCATCAAAATGTTGAAATTTATGGCCGTTTCTGTAAATGTAAATCAGCTGTTAAATCTCCTTCATGAGTCAGAAATCAGGAGCATTTCAGACAAAAACTGTGCAGGTAATGTTTTTCTCAAGAAACGGAGCAGAAGAAGGTTCCTTATTTTGAAAGATGGTTTCAAATAGATACAAGTTTCTGTGATTTATTGCATTTCTGTCAGAACTTAAAATACTTCATGTAAAAGATTGTTTTTACCGTCTTCATATCAAAGTACAATACTACATTCATTTAAATGGATAGAGACATTTTAAGAGTGGATACTCTTTATTTTTGAGGTCCATTTGTCTCCAGTAGACTGTATTACCAAAGGTATTAGCTCACCCATCCAAATTATCATTCATTCATTCATTCATTTATTTATTCATTCATTCATTTTGTTGTGTTAGGGTTTAGGGTTTGGGTTAGTGAAAGGACATTTAGAACCTACCTGCTAGAAGGTCTCTGCTTCATTTTCTTTGTCACTTAAAAACAGAAACGTAATGACTCAGCTGCGTTTTTTTATGTTTGTATCCATTTAGTGAAATAACACTGAAACTATGCTTGACCCTATATATATATCGATTCTTTACCGGTGTTTGAACTCATCAGTGCTCAGGACCGGAGTCTCAGGAAAAAAGGTATTTTGTGAGTCAAGATGAACTCTTCTGAACTTCTGTCTGTAAGGTGACTCAGCTCCCATAGCATGAGATAAAAAGGCCTGTTTCTTTAAATCATCTAATGCTACCATAAATTCTTCTGAGGGACCTTTATAACAAACCACTGAATCAGAGAAAAGGAAGCTCAAACCGTCTAAATGAGAACTTTTTCACACCGATGTCTCTCCTGGACAAGCAGAGCACAAACATGACAGAATAGTAGATTTCTGAGCGTCTCTGGAGGCAGGTAAACACAAGACTGGCTCCCATGCATGAGCACACACTGCTCACCCCCCACCCCCACGCCCCACACCAGACCTCCCACAATAAAAACTGCACTCTGCTCCAGTGAGTTTGCCCTCCCAGCTCCACACCTGAGAAGACACGACGCCGGCTGAAGGCAAGAGTCTGTGATTCCCTGTTTTTGCTTCTACTTTCTGTTAATCAAAACCACATTTTCACCGTTGAAATCTTAAATTATAAAACCTTTCAAATGACACGACTTAAAAGATGTTCAAATTGATGCTCTTATGGGCTACATTGATCTTTGGTTTCTGGCCTCATCCTCTTCTGTTGTGCTATAACTAAAGTAAAATGTGTTCCTCTTCTTTTGTTGGACACCTTAAGGGATCAAGGATCAGACTAAAGCAGGTTAGAGGATCTCTCAGCACAAATTTAGAATCATATTGAGAAGCCGAACACTCTACATCCTGCTGTATTTGTTCCTCCATCTTTTTTCAACAAACGTTAAATATTAATTCAGCTTAGATATGAAAGGCGATTAAAACCTGTGATACATCTCACCAACCTTCACCCTTCAGCTATGAATGACTTGCTTGTGATTCAAGCTTGTAAATCAGCCTCCATTTTAGCCTTTATTGCTTTTTTTCTTTGCTGTTCCAAAACGATAACATTAAATATTTAAAGGAAATTAAAGCCTCGCGGGCGATAACAAACATTTATCGAAATGAGTTTGAAACTATTCAAATAATGGTCCCTGTTAGTAGATGAGAGGTACTCAGACATGTAAGTAAGCTGGTTGATACAGTTCTGGCTTTACCAAGTGTTTTAATGTTTCATTTGGCTTTTCTGTTTTTTTTACTGCGTTGAATGTTGCAGCTTTACAAATGTTTACTTTATGCAACTGAAAAACTTACAGAATAAGAAAAAATCTTAGATTGTTTTAGTTATTTTCATTCATTTGCTCAAAAAAATAGCTATAAACCATTCCTTCTTCAGTTATTTCTAATGGGCGTTCACACATTTGGAAACCCTATGGACTTCTTTTGATGATTGGATGACACTGATGTTGTTTTAACAAACTTAAAGGATGATTCCCATCGTCATGATGGCTTTGGTAGTAACCTGTAATGCTAGAAATAGGTTGTTATCAGATCCCAATGTCCAAACCTCAGACCCTCCCCTTCACTGTTTCTTAATGTTCCTTTTGTTAAACATGAACCTGGAGTTCTCTGGAGTTCTGCATAACAGCTCCAACATGTTAGCCTGTAAGAGGTTACTGAAGGACACTTTAGGTTTATCATATCTTCACCTAAAGATAATAAAACACTCCTGAATTCCCGACGTTGACTTTTATGAGTACAAGGTGTATTTTCCTATTGATCCAGAAAACGAGTTACTCTACTTGCTTCCAATTTGAAGCATTTTATGTTTTAAAGCTGGATGTAAATGGAAAAAAATGTTTCACAAATGGAAATGTTGACTCTTTGATTTGAAGTTTTTCTCTGGTTCCAGGCTGCAGCTCCATTAAAGGACAGAAATGGCTGACTTTCCTTTTCTCGAGTAAGAAATCCTTTCAAATGATAGAGAAAGTTGGTATTTTCTGTCTCTGGCATTGACTATATATGAGAACTGGACTGAAAGAGTGTGACATCATCACCCATAGAAAATTTACTTACGGCTCCAACCAAATGCAATCAATTCAATTGCCATTTTTTCATTATATGGACTCCGCCATGTTGGAGCCAGACAGTGACAGTAAGAAGTGATTAGTCCGAGTTGATTTGATCCAAGGTTTCTATGGCAACCACTCTTGCAAATCAGGAGTGAGCTTGTTGGAAGAACACACCCCTACCACTTTTAAATGGGCTAGATGAAATCTGTCAATCAAACATTTTGAACATTGGTTGTGGGGAGCAGCAGGCTCCACCTACTTTCATTAAGGCTATTTACTTGCAGCCAGAGGGGACTTCCTGTTTGAAACAGGAGAAGAGACGGGTCCCTCAGTCCAGTTCTCTAACTCAGTCAATGGTTTGGGGCTGGCAAAAACGTTTTTGTCTCAAGGTGAATCTCGCCAGTTTTGCACACATCTTTATCTTTCTCGAAGGCTTTTTCTGGGTGTCTTCGGCTTCGGACTTGGCATCATGTTCTGCACCACCTTCTGCAGATGTTGCCTTCGCCTGAGGGAACAGCAGGCGCAGAGGGAAGCACAGATGCACATCGAGCACGATGGTCACACGCGCTCCATCTATTTCATTCCCTTCCCACGACGCTTATCGCGTCCGTCCAGTGAAGACCCTCAAAGTCCTGATCTTCTGGATGAGGTCCACAGACCTCCACGATACAGCACCACCGTCTTCTACGAGCTTCCGCCTTCCTATAACGAGGTGATGGGGAATTCAGTAAAGAAGCATCATGGATTGTTTTTCTTCCAGTTTGTCCATTTGTGTGTTTGTTTTTCAGCTGGGACTTAAGCCAGATGATTCCCCCCCTCCATACACGGAACATGACTTTTCCATGTTACCCCCACCACCCCCTCCACCCCCACTGCCCCCTACAAACACCCCACACTCAAGAATACAGGCCCTCCCGTAGGGCATCCTCCACCTGTGCCAGTTACGGACAGTCCGGCACTCCCTCATGGACATCAGTCTGCAAACGCCTGCACTCCGCTGGTTTTCGTCTTTATTGTGAAGCTCCTTTTTTTATTACGGCGAGGAAAGACGAGAGCTGCTGACATGCAAAAGGCTGTAAAAGTGCGGCAGTTTCTCACTAAACTGAAGCAGACTTTGCTCTCAGTGTTGGTTTTGTTCAAATGTGTTGTTGCATATGCTTCATTTCCTCCTCAGGGACAGTTTGTCTGTTCAGCTTTTTTTGCATTTTGGCGTCAAAGTTTTAAAGTTTATTTTACAAGAACGGACACATTTTGAGCCGTGCGATTTACCCCAAAAATAGAATGTAATTTTCCAAACGTCGTCTATTTATCTGCATAAAAAAAGGGTTGCACTTTTTCATCTTCAGAACCCAATTTCTTATCTTGAGGTGTCTAAATGCTTATTTTATAAAATAACTGTGATTAAACACATTTTTATCATTTCCAAAAAAGTTTGAAGGAACTTGTCATTTCGTAAAAGTGTCATTTTTTTTCTTTCCCCTTTATATGGATTGAGAACTCAGAAAAATCAAAAAGTTAATCTTGATTTTATTTGTCAAACGCTTACATTTAAAAGAAAAATGCTCAACTTTTATTCCTTATCCTAATTCTATAACCAAATGGAGCAGAAAACAAATACCAAAATGTGCGTTATTGTGTGAGATTGAGGGAAAAGAATGATGGATGGATGATGACACAAGAAATTAGATTTCATGTTGTTTTTGTGTTTGACAGACGAGAAAAAACATTTTATTCTGTCTTTACTCTTATTTAAATGTCATACTGTTATTGTATGTTTGAAACACAATGAGCTGAGAAAATGATTTATATTAAGAAAATCTAAAAGTTTTGTGAGAGTTAAAGTAGCTGGTCTACCAAAACTCTCAACAAAACTGTCAATGGTCTTTGAAATGATATGAATATTCACATTTTTGTGTTTCAAATAAATTTTAGTTTCAAAATTGTGTTTAGAAACAATTATTATATCATTCATATTGAAGTTCTATCATCTGATCTAGGATTTATATAATGAATAAAAGCTGAGACAGTTTTTTGAGTCCTCTTATTTGACCAATAAACCCCACAGCTACACGTTAACAATTGCAAATGTCCTGCTTTTGAGATATTTAAGTTTTCAAAAACGAAACAAAACAGTTAAGGGGTTGGAATTTTATGTGCAGTCACCAATATAGAAAAACATTCAAGGTAATTTAAGTAAAGTAATGTAAAAACAAAACATACATTTCTTTTTACAGATCAATATATTTTTCTGTAATTGTCATTATTGTTAAAAATGTGCTGATTTTGTGTTTTCTTTTGTAGCTGCATCAAAGAAAATCATTGCAATCATGTCTTTGTCCAATTCTAACATTTAAATTGCATTTTTTTCAAAAGCTGCGTCTCTTGAGTCCACTCCAAACTTATGTTACCTTCTCTGACTTTAATAATGCTTTACGGTCAGATATAAATCCCATTTCTAAAATTTAATCCCAGACATTGTTCACTTGAGTTGAGGGTTTTGGGTTTTTAGATTTCAGTTTCTCTGTTATCATTTGATATTCTGGTCTTTTTTTTGTTTTCTTGCTTTCTCAAAAAGTGTTTTTTGTGCCAATGTTTTCTAGCAAGATTCACAATATTTTCTTAAATTATTTTTTTTATTTTACTTTTCTTGGAGTTGAAGCTGAGGTTTAAGAACAAGAACTTTGTACTTCATGTTAATCTGCAGTTGCATGCAATTCAGATTGGTTATAAAACTGTGAAGAGGTAAACGGAAGACAGTAAAATGACCGCGTGGATTTTGCTCTTTATTGTTCTAATCCCAGAAATGACGCATTCAGAGCCTAATCTCGCGTTTTATTTCAAACAGACTTCCAGGTTGAGATGTTGAAGAGCCACCAGAGACGTTTGGTAAAAAAAAAAAAGCAACGTTTTGTGGTTTCATACCTTTTCAATTTGGTAAAACGGTACTCATCATCAAAATTAGCAGAAAAGTAAAAAAAAAAACAAATCTAAACGTAATTGTTTGAGTAGTTATGGTGTCTATTTGACGTAATTTAGAATGTTAGCAGGTCTTTTAGGGTCTTTGGTAGCGTTATGAACACCACTCTGCACAGGTGGTGGCACAGACTGATTAGTTATGAATCTTCTTTCTTCAGCTTTGGAGACGATGGCCGTATTTCCAGCCACAAAGAGAACAGTGGTGCATTTACTGCCCAAATGCTTCACTGTAGATAAAATACACTGATTCACTGGAGCCTAGTTGGCCTGGCATAAAAATAAGTACACAGAGAAAATTTTGATCACAGGGTTTTTGGAAGGAGAATACATTTTCTTTCATATTTAATGCTATTAACATTTTTACAGTTTTATCCTCCCCAGATATGACTCTGCAAATGTTTTTGTTGGCTCTAGACACAAATTATGCTGTTTTATGCAAATCTAATTTGTACTTATTTATATAGAACAGTCTTATTTTCAATGTTTTTGCATAGATCCACCAAACTTTAAAGTTGTCACATGGCAAATATTAAAATATCAAAAGTTACTCATTTTTTTTCAACTTTCTTTTCTTCAAAAGTGTCACACTGTGTGACTAAAGTACGGTGCTCCTGAAATGTTCATCACATCAACAAATCATTTCAAAGATCACAACAACTAAAAAGCACAATAAATATTCAATAAAACATTACATTTTAGAAAACAGAACAAAATTCCAGAAAAAAAAAAAATCCTATAGGCCCTGCTGAGAGCCAACCAGATCAGGGCTTGGTTGGTTTCAGAACGCAAGTTAAAAAAAGTCCTGGGGGGTATTCCAGAAAGCAGGTTATGCTAGCTCCCACGATAAGTTTGAGGCTAAGTAAGTTGATAACCTCAGCTTTCGGTTCCAGAAATGGAGGTATGTTTCAGGGTAGGTCAAGTTACCATGGCAACTCATGCTCTAAACATAACCTGATCCGAAGCAGGTTTAGTTGAAGGTTTGTTTACAGAGAGGTGAAGCAGCATGGCGTGTCCATTTGAAGATGATTTAGTGGATGAAAAAGCTCAGATAATACTTTTTCCACCATGAGAGGGTGATAAGACCATATATGGATGTTGGAAAGAGAAACTTTTTTACTTTGATCTAACTTAATTATTTGCTTCAGTTAAGATAAATCATTTTTTTGTTAGGTCACCTTAAAAATAACGCGTAGTTATCAGACAATTATTTTCCTTTCATTCAATTTTTGGGATTTGGGTTTAAGTGTGGGTTTTTTACAAAATGTGTTTAGTTGTATAGCTGTTTTACTGCGTTTCACTGTGTTTTGCCGAGTTAATTTGTCCTACTATGCTTACGTCTCTGCACCATGAGTGAGAGTAAAGGAGAAGATGATCAGATTATATAACACCCCTACCATGTACCATTGATACAACAGTGACTTAAAATACTGTCTGTAATTTTGAATTTGAATTGAATTTGAATTTTTGCAATCCGTGCATTTTTTTTCGTTCTTTTTATTGTTATAAAAATGAGCAACAAACCGGTTACAAAACAGAGCAGATGACCTGACAAGGATGAACAGAAACCAAGACACTTAAATAGGCTGAGGGCAATTAACTGAACTGAAGACAGCTGTAGATCATGAACCAGAAACTGGTGTGACTGACAAAGGAAACCAAAAACATGACAAAGAAAACCAAACCACTGAATCCTTACAGTTAAATATTGCTAATATTAAGTATCGTCTGTTTTAAGAATCAAGGTAGCAGGCGATTAAAAGAAACAAAAAGTGTAAGTTGCTTTACAAAGTAAGCAATATTAAAATATATTTAGCTATAAATCCAGCTATAAAAAGCATGTTGGCCCAAAAAATGTTTTCTGAGAAAGCGAGTATAGAAAGAAACATGAAACGAACATGAAATGATAAGCGGGGCCTTCAGTGTGCACTAGAGTGCTGTACCCCTCTTTTTTTCTAAAAGTGTTACAAATAAGGAATGTTTAAAATCTGTTTTTCTTTGGGAAAATTTGAGGTAATATCTGTGTTAGTGAGGATAATTACTGATAAAAAGGTAATTCCAAAACTACCGTACATTTATTTCAAGTTATTTTCTTTCCTCTGAGTTTGTGTACCTTCACACAACTGACAGCCAACAAAGGGTGTGATCTGACAGACAGCATTCCTGTTCTTTGTGTGAGGAAGGATGATAACCCAGCTAAGGAGAAGCAAAATAGGGTTCTTTTTAAATACCTACTCTCTTTTAAAGCTTTACCTTCTCTCGTTTAAGCAGAAGTTTACGGTCATCACTTTTCTTTATTTGAAAATGCATTTCCTCAGTTATATTTTTTTTGTTTTTTTAAGGTGTAATTTTGAGCTATTTTAAGACATTCTGATGACTATAAACTAGCAGTTATTTAAATTATTTGTTCAAAACGTTCATATTTGTTGAAAACTTCACCACTTTGCTCCTCTTTCCTCCTGTGCAACACAGCAATGCTGAGCTTTGACGCCTGATTCAGACCAGTTGAAACTGAACCTTTTGGGACGGCGTTCAGACACGGAAACCACAAACTTTCCTCGCTCATAGCAGACGGATGAGATGAAGAAACTGCAAAAATCCAGGCTTTCCACGGTTTTTTGGCTTCATGCCGAACTATTTACAGCTTCTGTTTCGCTGTGATCGTGTTCATCTTGTTCATCATTAGTCAATGATCATTAGTAATAATGAGAACCAGGGTAGTCCCATCAAATAAAACTCCCTCAGCCATCATTTGTTCAAGAAAAAACAAACTGCTTCCACTGCTCCCTTATGGGAACATTTAACGACTCAGCTGTACTTCACAGCTAAAAACAAACTATTCAATTCCAGAAGTTATTGATTTTACCCTTTTTAAGTTCCACATCAGACAGATTTTACCAGCTGGATGATGGTAACTAACTTTACCACATACTACCCCCCTGTGGCCGACTTGACCAATAACAGTTTGAAGCGTTTCTGCCACCAGTGGCTGAGACTCATGACGAACTGTGACACCTTTGGAGTGGGTCTACTTGGTATTGGAGACCAACAGGCCTCCACACAGTGCTCCCACTCCCCAAATAGACCCGTACACCCCGTTAACACACTTTTTAGTTCACACATGCTTAGCTTTAACACATGGGACACTCTGGAGAACCCAAGATCCATTTTATTCTGTGCTTTTAAATTTAACGTGACAATTTATTTCTGTCTGTTCCTTTTGGTTAGCAGCAATTAACAACAGCCGATAGTAATAATAATAATAATAATGAAAATAAAAATGTAAAAATAGTAACAGACAATTGTCTAACTGAGATTATACGTTTGGTTTATTTATTTAAGACTATAGAATAAAAGGCACTTAATGTTGTTCAAATGTTTACTTTTGTCATGAACAAAATATTCAGGAGGTTGATACTTTTCCAGTTGTCTCAGGATATTACCGGTTTATTTACTTTAAAATAAAATAAAACACACTTTATAATCCATTATTTACTTGTGCCACAAAGATAATTTTTATTCAACTCATCATTCATTTGTTCATCTTATTTCGTTTATTCCCTTTTTTGGGGGTCATGGGGCTTCTGGAGCCTATCCCAGCCACCTGTGGGCGAAGGCAGGGGGCACCATGGACAGGTCGCCAACCTGTTGCAGGGTTAATTCAATGCAATTTTATTTATATAGCCAAATATTACATCAATAGTCGTGTCAATGGGCTTCAAACTGTTAATTGTATAATGATTTAAGAAACCTTCTGCTGTCTGATGATATCTAAGAAACATTGAAGGTTTTACACAAGTACATGTCTGTTTCACTCATTTCTGCTGCTGATGAGATCCAACTTTGGACAAACTTTATTTATACAGTAACTCAAAAAGTCACTTATTCTTGTAACTAGTTACTATTATTAGAGAGTAATTCAGTTCTTCACTTAATTACCTTTTGGAGTAAGTAGCGAGTAACTATAACTAGTTACTTTTTAAAGACTGCTCGTTGCATAAGCAGTTTGGTGGCCATAGGACCTCTGTTCTCCACCTGAACTCTCCTGATGGAGTCAACAGCTGGTAAGATGATGGTTGTGTCCCCGAGGCATTGGCTCCTCAGAACGGGTTGCCTTCTCTCCTCACACTGAGAGACTGCAGATTTCTGGTCATGCAATGAACCTGGGTTCAGGTTACATCTGAACAGGGGGAGCGTTCATGTTCCATGGCTGGTCCTGTTCCTCACCTTCATGTCATGGACTAATCTGAGTTTTTTTGATTGTTGGCTTGGTGTTTGGATGGTTCTGGCTCAGGTCTGAACCTTCGGTCCCCTCCAGCCTTAATTCTGGGTGACTGGGGTTTGGTTATCCAGGGGGGGTTTGTATCAAGTTCAGGGGGGGGGCTTGATGGGGCCTTGATGAGTCCAGGGTCTCTTTTCTTTCAATTTTCTGAATTATTTTTGTGCTTTTTGCAAAAACACACTCATCTCAGCACAGGTACGGAATCATCCTCAAAGAAGACATTGATTGGCGGGCATGATTCGTGTTTTACATGTTTTTGCATGATATGTATGCATGGGTTTCTATGGACATGGAAATGACTGTGGAGTTAGTTTTTGTTCATTTGTGTTTGTTGAATTTGTGTCTTTGGGGACAAAAATCCGCTCTTAGGTAAATATTTGCACGATAGTCATAAATCATAAGCAATGTCTGTTGCTTATGGCATTGTTTCCCTTTCATTCCCCGACTTATTTGTTTGTTTTTATGTCTTTCTGTGAGCTCTGTTCCCCTTTTTATTTCATGTACCCACTTCCTTCCTTCTACCTGGTTAAAAAACTCAAATGGAATATGCAATAAAATAGAGTTTTTTCTCAAATAAAAAAGGGGCTCATAAAATAGAGTTTTAAGAAAAAAATATGTCCAACACAAAAGGCGGTTTGTCTGTTTTCTCACCAGCTGGACAAGACAACTAATAAACAAACAAACAATAAATTAATGACAAAGAATACCGGTAGACAAAGTGTGGCACGGTGAAAAAAAATCATCTCAGGGATGTAAGGGAGAAAAAATAGCAAACACTGAAATCTTTAGACCATGTTAGAAACAAGTTAAATATTAGCCAAATATCAACAACAAAAGGAAAGACTGACCACAGGTCTCTTTTAAAATTAATAAAAAACAAATCTTTAATTTTTTTGGAGACTCCTGATCTGTCAAAAACAGTAAGAATATTCTGTCACTGTGTAAAGATGTTGAGTAAATGTGTGATCCAAAAAAATCTGCTATTCCCCCTCAGAATTTAGTGCAAGCATCATCTTTGTCTTCAGATTGAGTATTTTATGCAAAAGCCTTTGGGGATTCACTTCCAAACATAGAACAGTAGCCTGAATGAATTATTTACCCGCTGCAGTAACCGTCCTGGACTCGACATTTTTGTTAGCTCTTCTGATGCAAGCACAGCCGATCTTCCAGCAGGGTTACCCCACTTTCACCGCCTCGGTCAGTCAGGCTCTGTGGGATGCTTCCTGCTGGGTTTACAGAGGATTTTCTTTTTCTGTTTTCCTTTCTTGAGATCTTCTTTTAGTTAATCCCCTGCTCCATCAGTTGGAAATTGCAGCTCTGCAGCGTTTAGGCTGACAAACCTGCTGAACCAGAGAAAAATACTTTGTTTTTGGCTCATTTACATTTTTGCCTCACAGCAGCTACATGTAAAGTTTGGGACTTTTCTGATAGATCAAACTGCAACCCTGCAGAAAGCCACATTTTTACCTCTTTCACTAGTTGACCTACAAAACAAAACAAAAGCAGCACGGACCGTAGCTAAATGGACTTGTTTTAAGAGCAAAAACAACATGTATTATTGTTAATCAAAGAAAAATAAACTAACATGTAAAAAACTGAAACACATAACTGATAACCTTTTTTAAGAAATGAGAAAATAACACCACATTAATCTACATTTTAAGAGTCTACTAACCACAGCAATGAGAAACAGTTGAGTTCTATTAACTTAAACCAGGTGTGGCAGTTCAGAGTAAGGCTGTAAAGATTCTTTTTAAAGATTCATATCATAATTTGTGGTTGTCTGTCATTTATTCATAGTCGATATTGGTTCGTTTGAACAATCCCATTCGATCCAATTCACTGATCTAAAATCGAACTTGGACAAATTTAATCAGAGTTTCAACCGTTGTGTCTCAATCCAAATGGTATTTTCCAGCATTGATTATCGATTTATCTCATTTTGAAACATTCTTTTAATGGTTTAGGTCATTTTGATTCTTTTTGATGTACAACTTGGCTCAGACAGATCAAGCTGGTTGGATCGTAGGAAAAGAAATCGATACATTGATTGAAGTTAAGAGTGATCAGTCACTTTCCAACTGCCTTTAAATGGATAAAACTGGATTAAAGATGAGCACAACAAATAAAAAACCAAATATAGAGGAAAACTACTTTAAATTTTGTAAAAGATTGTGCAAAATTTGTAGTTTAAACCCCAAATTAACCTCAAGGATTGAAAATAAATTGACCAGATTCTGTATTAAAATATATTATGCATTCTGTGCGTAGGGCGTCCGGTGTGGACGCATTTATGCACACTTTCTGTATGCGCCACTTTAGAATCAATGCCTGGTTCTATTTGGAATCGAGCTGCCTGAAAAGCATTGTCTTTTCTGAACAATCGTCCCTCTTTAGTCTCAATGTTAAAGTCCCAGCTGCAGCTTTGGTGGAGCGCTTGCGTAACTTCTGTGCCCACTGGGTGTTGCTGGACGCTGACCCACCCTGCCGACAGAGATGCGTCCTCCCTCGTCTGTCACTCTCCACGCCCCCATCTTCCACCCAGGCCTGCCATAGGTTCGCTCCCAAGGTAAGAAAAAGTCAGGAGACTTTATAAACACCCTCTTTGCCCGCTCCGTGCTTGCTGCCAGGTTTCACTCCTGTATTCTGTCGAGGTCCCAACAGCGCGCACCGAAATGCCCAGCAAGAGGAAGAAGAACAAGCGCCGCATGAGGAGGGTGGTGAGTTCCCAGGGGTTCTTTTCGCGTATTTCCTTTTAGTAGTTTGCATATAAATAATGTTTTTTTAAGTCTAAATTCATTTTTAAAATAAAATATAAGTATTGAGTTTGGGGAGAAAATCCTGAATCGATTTAAAAAAAATTGAACAGACAAATACAAAGGTGGTCGAACGCGCGTTTTTACGCACAAACCTTTAAGGGAAAACGTCCAAAGATGCCCCACACGCGCACAAATCTGACGTCTTCCGTTCAGTTTAGCTTAAAATCTGTCATTTTTCACAATTTCTGAAATGAAGAACTGTGGGGTGATAGATAAAAAGCTCAATGGTGCAGCTTAGAAAACAACTTTTTCAAAAGAGGGACTTTTTACTTTTGAACATTCAGTGCCCCAAATAAATGAGGGGAGGGGTGTAGTGGAGAGGTAAGGAGATTATAATGAGGGAGTAAGTTATTCAAAACCTATTTTCTTGAAGGTTAAAGGTTACTCCATCTCTGAAATCTGTTTTTATTTCTTTGTGGATCCCCTTTTCTGTATTTGTCATACACATTTGTGCACACAAACACACACTTGCACAATACCCTTTTCCCTGAGCTTCAACCTGGTCCCTCAACTGTATTTGGTCATGCATTGACTTGTTTTCAAAGAGTAAAATCTGCTCAGCGTCTCCTGTGAATGTTGGTGCCACTCGGACAAGTTTGGCCTCTGAGGTCATTTGCAGTTTTGTGTTATCACCAGTTTCACCACAGATACCACAGACCTGCAAGACGAAGCTGAGCGCTCCTCCATGGCGGCACAGATTTACCTGCTTAAATGATGCAGCCGCCAGGTTTACGTCAGGCTTTGAAGGGACTCCGGCGTGGTAGGGGTTGTTTTGACAGCAGTGTGCAGGACAGACATTCACGTATGCTCCTACTTTTTGGACCGGAGCCTTGGTTTAGCTGTGCCTCGCTGGCTGTGGTCCGAACAAAAGCACTTTGGAGGGGGAGTGATTGTAACCTGATTATAACATTATTATGCAGTGATTAGGCCTCTTGTCTGCACAGCAGGGCGCCCAGCAGTGCTGCTGACTCGCACGGTTTCTGTTCCCGCTTCACCAGACCTGTCAGGATCGCTCTGATTCAACTAATTAGCTCCCATTATCTAACTAGATATGCTGGGCACACTCCCAGTTGCCCCCTCCCTGCATAGGTCTGCTCTGCTTAAACCACCATTTAGTCCCGAGGTGGGGGGGAGGGGGGGGGGGTGTCCAGAGCTGAAAAACATGCTGGACCTGGTTGGGATGGCATGCATGGTATTTCTGCACAGCAGTATGCTAGAACAACCCCGCACTGCATCAGAAAGTCCTCCATGACGTTTGTACAATATTTTGCCACCATCTTAGAAATACGTATAAGACTCACCATCAACCTCACATTTGACCACATTTATTATACACAATTAAAAAAAAGGATTTGATTTATTTGTAAAAATGTTTGAAGACAGATCAAATAAATGGAAGCACTATGTGGATATGATGTACAGCTGACAAAACTGTTTGTACCATGTTCCTGTGCCTTTTTTCTGATGATGGAGAACATGGTGTGGCGACTGACGCTAAACTGTGTTAATCTGTTCTGTGTTGCTATCGTCAGTTAGCGCTAAGTGATTCTGTCATGTTCTGTGTTTACATTGGTGCTCCAGTCGGTTAAATGAATACGATCGGAAGAGTGTGGGTGAAGGCGGAGGAGCAAGTGAATATAAAAGAGGGTCGTGAGAGCGACCCGAATGAGGAGACAGCGTCAGGTCAAGTCTTCCGTTTTATGCTGTGGTTGGCGTGATTGCAGCTAGGGCTGCACGATACGAGGAAAACTGACGATATGCGATATTAGTGATAAATATTGCGATAACGATATTATTTGCGGTAAATAAACAAAGCAACCAAAACATCATACCTTTTTCATCACAACAGTTTCAAAATTATACTCCAAATGATCCTCCTCATCATAAGCGAACATCTAACATAATAGGGCTCCATCTGATTGGTCAACAACGTGAAGGAGTCCATCTGATTGGTCAAATGCATAAAGGGATTTATTTGATTCTTTAAATACTTCAAGCTGAAATAAGATTGTTTTAGCACATTTAAGGTAACCATTTGTTGTGTGTAAATGTGTGTGTGACTGGGTCAATGGGTCTGTTACTGTAAAGTGCTTTGGTCCCTTGTAGGTAGAAAAGCGCTATATAAGTATACGCCATTTTACCTTTTTTTATTGCAATTTTCGGTGTCTTTTGCGATATGCATATTGCACCGCTCAATATCGCGATAACGATAAATTTGCGGTATATTGTGCAGGCCTGGTTGCAGCTAATTGCAACCATTTAAACTACATTACAGTGTCACATTTGGAAACGTCCATCTCCAACTTTTCATTGCATGCAGCAGGAAGTTGCAATGTATTATGAAAATTAAGCAAAAAATTGCATTTCTGAGTATTTTTTATTTATTTAAATTTTTATGAATGATGAGCAGATGAAAAAATGGTATTTAAAAATAAGATAATTTGGGATGTCGAAATTACGCTGAGCGGGCAACAACCCCCCTGCTCTGCTCCATTCTGATGCATCCACCTGCAGACAAATAGATCCTTGAACGTCTTTGTTTCCTTCATCCGAGCTAGAATCTGGATCCAAACTGTACGGCTGGATAGTTCCAATACTGCTCACCATTTTTTACACATGGATGACGGGAAGAGGGGCAGGCTTACTCTGCACCAATAGTCCCACCCACAATTTAGATGTGAATTTCTTATGAACTTTTGTGGCTTTGCAGAAACTAGGTCCTGGAAAACAACACGTTTTTATTTTTTATTTTGGCTAAAAACGGCATAATCATAATTAAAAGACCACTGAAAATAGATCAAAAGATGATCGGAGTGGGACTTTAATGTTATTTTTCTCTTTGCAGCAGGTTCAAAGGAGGGTGCTTGAGGAGCAGCATGCAGCTAACCTACCAGTCAAATCCAGCACAGGGATGGTTGGTGCAGCACCTCCTGCAGCCGCCCCCAAGAAAGCGGCTAAAACTGCCGCACCAGCTCCAGAAAAGATCTCACCAGTCATTCCTATTAGTGCCCCCACCAAAGTGGAGTCAAAACCCGTTGAGAAAGAACCTGTAGTAGAGCTTCTTTCAGAAAACATTCATGCACCAGATGCTGACGTTGGGTTGGTGGAACAGATCTCTGCAGAGGCTGAGGATCATGTAGATGTGAAGCCCGAAGCCCCAACATTTGCACCTGAACCTCTACCAGAGGAACCATCTGCCGATGAGACCGATGCGGTTCACGAGGCTGAAGTCGCTGTTTTGGAGACGGAACCAGCAACTGAGGTACAGAGAAGTTTGGTTTTCCCCAAAATTTAACAAATTCAACGTAATATTATTTTATTTGGTGGACTTTTATTCTGAAGCGTATTTAATTTCAAAGTAAAAACCAGTTTTTAACGTAAGTTGAAAGTAGATGGAATTTTCATACTAAAGTTATCAATTATTCAAAAATAAAATTGTTGCTTAGAACAATGTTTCTTTTTTTTTCTCAGAACCGTGAAAACAGACCAAATGAAGGTTTTTGGCACATCACACTTTCTCCAACTGGCTGTTATCCTCCTGGTCTGACATCATTTCAGATTTTGAGGATAGATTTAAGTTTGGACTGTAATACTCTACAACTTTGCTGCCAATATTTTGTTAAATTCCCCCTGGGTTTCTGTGTAGTCTCAATCTGTCTGTCAAATCTGACAAATGGCTTCCATCCTTCCCTGCCAACCGTTCTTTATCGCCCTCTTTAGTCTCCTAAAAGCGTGACTTCACGTGTCGTCCGTTAATCAGCGTTTCACACACACAGAAGGGGAAAGTATTGCATTATTTTACACTGTCAGTCAACGTTTTATATGTTTTTAAACTGAAGTTCAGTCTTAGAAATCTTCAGAGTATCATTGGCCTTCAGTTTGGTAAAAGTACAATCCTGAAGTCCTGCATGTTTCTAAACGATTACATCTATGTTTCAGTTTGGGACACACGCTTACATTTAAAGTTTTAGCTTGTAAGTTCCAATTTAATGTGGACTGTTTTCCAGAGTTAGGATTTTTGTATCTCTACACAACATTTAAACTGTATTTTTTTAAAAAAAGAAATCGCACCTTTTGCTATAATTTAAAAATTCCAATCAAGTAAAAGTCTGATTTAAAATTTCAGATTTATAATTCTACCAGCATTTTTAATACATTTTTACTTTAGGAGCTTGTTCTTTTAGTCACAGTTCCAATATTTTCTTTTTTTTTTTAATTCTGAATTTAGTGGAAAATTGCTTTAGAGCTAAAAACAATGTAATGTAATTTATTTTTTAAAATCATATAGTTCTTTTTGAAATTACCGTTAGTGTAAAATGTCAGATCCTTTGGTAGCTGCATGTACCATGAACAGTACACAGTGTTCAGTTGCCTGAATAAATGGGGCGGGGGGGATACACACCCCCTTTGGCCACACTTGTGCTTGCGTGTTTTTACAAGAGTAATGCTCACTTCCTCCCTCCTTCCTCCAGTCCTTTCTCCTCCACACAGCATCCATGTTTCCTTCAAAGTTTTTAAAGTGACTTTAATCTCCGGCGCTCTGGTCGTTGCTCCTTCATCCTCCGTGCAGAATTCCTCTGATTCTGTTCAACGTTTGTCCCGTTCCTGAGCAGCGGGATCTTGCATTTGCCCCACATGTGAGAATAACTCCAACTCCAGAGGCTTAATAATTTATTGTCCAACGATGAGGGTCTACAATATTTATGTGCTGCTCTCTCTGATTGCTGCTATGGCTCGGTGCACTTAGCCACACAGCGGGCGCCGCCCCACTGGCCATTTCAGCTTCTGCCATCAGCAAATCAATAAAGTAAATCAAAAACAGAAAGCCTTACAATCTGTCAGTATCTGCGGATGTTTGAGCAATTGTAGAAAATATGAACAGCTCAGATTAGGAAATATTTTGAGAGGGTTAACGGCAAAAACGTGAGCATTTGTCGCGTTTTGTGCAGAAAGGACTTGAGCCTAGAGAAATATGAGGGTGGAGGAATTCGTGTATGGTTCAGTTGCTTGTCGTTCTCGTCCTCCTTCCCCCCTCTGCAGCTTTGCTTCCCTCACAGCACGGTCCAGGGGGAGAAGTTGCTTTTATAGCCACCAAACTCATGATCAAATGTTGGCACGCTCTTTCACGGCTGCCTCAGAAAATGCGCTAAAACTCCCTTCGGTTCCTGGGTTTAACGTGTTCGATTTCTGGAGGTCCTTTCTTGGCTGGCAAACCGCCGTCCGTGTAAGGGCTTGTTTAGCTCTGGGCACATTTTTTTAGGAGTCCTGTGCTCCTCCAGGAGCTCTGTGGAGCATGAGGCCCCTGTGTTGAACAGCAGCATTTCCTTGTAAATGTGCCCAGAGTGGCTTTTTAACGACTTTCCGAAACACAATACTCTGCTTTGTTTTATCAAATGTGCGTTCTTTTAAATGTTTTTGCTGAAATGAGAATAAGCTCCTCAACCTTCTGTTTTATCTTAGGTGGCACCCCCAGCTGAGGACCCAGTGGGGGCCCCTGTAGACCTTGAGGTAAAACAAACCTGGATTGTTGGTGTGCGCAGACACCACGAAAGATTTTCAGCTTCACGTGTCTCTATGCCGTAGGCAGATCAGACAGGTGGAAGTGAGCATGAGCGGAGAAAAACACAAGCCGACTCGTCCAATATTGAGGCCAGCCTTGACTTCTGAAGTTTAAAAGCCTTCGGGAGGTGCGCTGTTCTGCAGAACAACATTTCTTCTGTCAAGAGGGATTGGCAAGCGTTTATGAGACAGTTAGGATTTAAGGAACCATAAAGTAAAGTCATAATTTTAGCAGAATAAAAACTCCAAACAAACAGGTTTTTATGAAGTCCTGAGTTTTATCCTTACTCCTGGTCTGCCTCACACCTAAACAGTTGCAGCATCTGAACAAAAAACAGTCCCTTAAACAGAGAAGTGTCAGGTTAAACTTCACATCGCTCTGCACGCTCCCTCAGGTGCTTTGGCCTCAAAATATTTAACCCATGTAAAACCAGTAATCGGTTAACACGTCTCTGACAGGAATGGGTTAACAGCCTGTCCAAAAACTGTTCAAAACCGCCCTTTATGCTGAAAGAGACGACCAAAACTGCCTCCTCACGGAGTAGGTGTGGGTTACTAGGTTCCATGGAACTTTGAAAATGGTGTCAGAACACAAATAGTACAGAACAAACGCAAATGTTTAAGTTGTTTTACTAAAATTGAAACATCAGACACCCAGATGAAGACAGGCAAACTCCACGGAGTATCTGAGCAGAAGTGAGATTGTTCTTTACTCTTATCAGGAAGAGCCAACCACATTTTCTAAAATAACTTCATTCACACTTTAAAGACCGTTTCTAATTATTTAAAATAAAAATCTGTTTTTGGAGTTTTATTAACATGTTCTTGTGGCATTTTTTTGGTTTTAGCATTTCTGGGTAATTTATTCAAATCGTTGTGAATCAGAGGCAGATGAAAAAATACTATTTGAAAACAATCGTATTTGTGACGTAAAACATTTGCTGAACGGGCCACAAGCTTCCTGCTCAGGGCTCACAGCAACAGGGAGGGGAAAGGGGGGCGGGGTTGCTCGAAAGAACTCCTGCCACTCCGCAGAAACTATGTCCCACAGATTTTTGGATTTTTGGCTAAAAATGGCATAATGTAAAAAGCACAGACACCACTTTTATAATAGATCAACAGATAATGGAGTGAGTTTTTAATGAATTAACTGTGACTCACCTTTAGAATGTCTTTTTTTAATTTACATTGTGATGTTTGCCTCTCTGTAGATTCAGCCAGAAGAAACAGCAGAGTCAGAACCGGTAATAATGATCATGATTATTTTTTGTACTGAGGAACCATTTGATTGTATTAAACTTTGATAAACGTTCTTTGCACGTGCAGACGCATCCCGCCTTTGAGCCGGAGACTGAGGTGAAGGCAGCGAGCCAGCCTGAGGAAGACTCCGCTGCCAGTGTGGAAGATGTCAGCGCACCTGTGCAGGAAGCCGCTGCAGAACCAGTGGCGCAAGAACTTCATAGCAACCATGTAGAACCTATTGCAGACGACTTGGTATCAAAACCCACTGTTGGATCTGAGGCAGAGGCTGCAGAGATTTCAGATCAAGACGTTGACCTAGTCACTCCCAATGAGCAGGAAGAGCAGGAAGAGCATGCGGCTGCAATTCCTGCTGCACCGCTTTCAGCTGCAGAGGCAAGGCCTGAGATTAAATTCTTCTGTTTTTTTCTTTTAAAAACCTAAACTTTACAATGTTTTTTTTTGTTTGCTTTAGGATTCTCTTGTTGAGATTGAGGAGATCCCAGTGGTGAGAAAATATTATTTTATGTTTTAATCGATAACTATGTTTAAATATAGCAATGATTATTGCGACTACTAAAAATAAGACATTTAATTGACTTATTTGCTATATTTGTTCTGACCTTTTGTCATCAGGTTTCAGACAAAACCTCTGTGGCAGAAGAAGCTGAAGCTCCTGTAAACAAGAACGAGAAGGTAAAAATATTAAAATCTGATATAATTTCTGCTTTAGGTTGAAGTATGTCCACTTCTTTGAAATAAGTTCCTTTGCTTAGGCTGCAGATGGGTTACTGACAGTAGAGAGTTCTGCTTTCCAGCAGGTGAGAAACATTTATTCATGATTCAGCTCTGATTTAAATGGTACTTAAAGTACTTTAAGTATTAGTATGTGTCAATTTCTTCAGTTTCCTGTTTGTTTAGAAAAATAAATTAAACTTTTAGCACTTTTTTACTGCATTCGCAGGGAATGATGAGGGCTGCAGTTTCTTCTGTTGCCACCAGAAGACACTTTGAGTACATTCAAACTAATAAAATTAATGTTCTTTTTGTTGCTTTTTATGAATTTGATTGCAGCGAGAGTGATGTAAAGTCCAAATTTTACTATACTCCGTATGTATATTAAAGTAGGTTGTTCTGCTGATACATTTGTCCTGTTTATTCATTTGTCCGATGTCGTCAAATCACTAAAACCCAACGACGAAGCAAATTGGAAAAAACAAAGTAGTTGATCTCTGACCTGCAGAAACAACCAAAACAACAAAATAAATTATCTTCATGGCTGACTGAAATATGAAAATAAATATATTTAAAATTCGTCTTTAGATCTGTTTTCTTTGTTTCAGGAAACTCTGATGGACGGCGACTCGATGCCCGCTCAGACAGAGTCAGCGGTCCACCCCGATCCGGATCCTGCAGGGGAGGCGCCTTCTGTAAGCTGAGTGGTCAAAAATCCTCCTTTATTTGATCTAACTAACACCAGGCCATGCAGTTTGAATTCAAACTTTAATCATATTCAATTACCTGAATCAGATTTTAGGTAGATTAACCTCAAATGAACAAAAACACAACGAATTCCCTAAAAATTTGAAATAGATACAATAATAATTCTGCATGGTCAACATTTATTGATGTAACATGAACTGATTTGATTTCCAAGAAATGCAGAGCTAATATTCCAAATATCTTTACTTTTAAAAGCAGCATTTTAGTGTTTAAGAAAAGATAGTTCTTTGTAGAATTAATGCAGCAACAAATTTTCTTTCTAATCTTTTTTAACAATAAACACAAAACAATAAACTTATGTGTCAAATATTTATAGTTCTGATTTTAAAGTCTACATTGTAATTTGTGTTTATTTTATATACTTTTTAAAAGTTTAACCCTGAACCAGCTTGTAAAAATATTACAAGAGAATATCTTGAATCTATTGTTTAAGACATTAAGGTATTTCTCAGTTCCAGTAATATAATAGCTTTTTCTTGCCCGTAAGTTATGCTTTCATTGAGTAAACATGACAGTAAGGCCATCTGTGTAAAGCTAGAGCAAAGTCTTTCATAACAAAGAAAAAGTGTTTAGATTGATCCAAAATCCAGGCTTCAGATTTAAGCTTTTGTTTTGATTATAAAGAAAATTAAAAACCAGATTTTACTCTGGAAACATCAAGCAGACTGAGACAAACTTTGACGATAACTGAGGCTGATGAGGCGGAACAGAAAACTGGTTGGTTAACTCTTCAGGTGAGGCTTAAATCCAGCCGTTAGGTGTGGTTTTTTTTTTTTACACACAGCTGGGTTTGAACTCTTCATCTGTTTGGGGATTTACCGAAAAACTGAAATGGACCAAATTATTATTGTTTCTCCTCTCCTGAGAACATCGTTGATCCTCTACATTTGGGTCTGAACCTACGTCCTCCTCCTCCTCTCCATCACAGGATTCAGCTGCCGAGCAGACATATGCGTCTGTGCTGTCGGACAATCCTAAAGCCGAAAGCTGTGACCTGCCGTTTCAGATGCAGCTCCCCGTGGAGTCTGTGCCGCTCAGTGCAGAGGTGAACGCCTCCTTTTAACGCTTCAGAGATGCAGGAGCATAAACAAGCATAAACAAGAAGATGAACAACATTTTAGAGTTTCTGGGTTCCTCTGATCGAATGTTTTGGTCGCTGTTTAGGAGATCTCAGTGGAAACAGCTCTGAATGGACACATTGTTCCAGAAGTTTCTATTGAGGGCTAGAGCCACAACCCAGAGGACCTTTTTTTCTGCGTGAGTTTCCACTCCCCACATCTACCTTTCAGTGGAGTGGCTCATTTTAACCTCTCCGTCTTGCGTCCCTTTCAGGTTCCTCTCTGGCCGTTCGGAGGCTTTACGAGGAGTCAGCCGGCCGGCCTTTTTCAATTTTTTAAGGCTTAGGACAGAGCAGCCAGGAAATCGAAGGACCATCCACACTTTGAAGTGCCTTTCCTGTCCTGCATTCTGTGAAAACAGCAAACCAGATGTTGAGAGGTAGAAAGAGGGAAAAAGAGACTATTACAAACAGACATTTATGGATTACATTTCTTTTTTTTTTAATCTGTGCTTTCCCCAAATCAAATTTTATCCATGTCAGCAGTTGAAACATTTGTGGATAGTTTTTATTGTGTTGCATCTACACTTCATACTCTTAAAGTCCCACTCCGATTATCTTTCGAATTATTATCAAAGCGTTCCCGGTGGTCTTTAAATTATGATTATGATGTTTTTAGCCAAAATAAAAATAAAAAAACTGTTGTTTTATGTGACAAAGTTTCTGTGGAGCAGCAGTAAATAAATTGCCTCTGAGTTGTACGTGGAACTGCTGGAGCAACCCCGCCTCCCTTCCCCTCGCCATTGCTGAAAAACCTCTGTGGACATGCTCTCCTGCTGGCTTACAGCCCATCACACTCTCAACCTAACATTACAGGTGCAACAAAAATGCAGAGGAATATCATAGCTATCCAGACGTACAGTTTAGATCCAGATTCCAGCTCGGATGAGGGAAACAAAGACGTTCACGGATCTATTGGTCGGCAGGTGGATGCATCAGAATGGAGCGGAGCAGGGAGCTTGTGGCCCCGCCCAGCGTGTTTTCTCCTATTTCACAAATAGATCTTTCTCAAATTACATTTTTATTTTTGTCTGCTTGTGATTTACAACGATTTCAATAAAGTAATGCTCAGTTTATTGCAATTTTGAGCCTTATTTTCTAAAGTTATATCCTCCATGATCAGAAAAATGCCAAAAGATCATGTCAGAAAATCCAAAATGTGATTATTTTTTTTTAATCGGAGTGGGCCTTTAACGCATGTGAGTAACCGTAAGATCCATGTCTGGGTTTGTGTTCTTGTGGAAGAGGGACAAACTGTCTGTGTTTTTACGATGTGTCTCAGACTCACTGATCAGTCCGTTTTTCCCCCCACAAACTTCCCTCGTTCTGTCCTCCAGCGTGAGGCTAAAACCGCCAGTTCCAACAGCTCAAAAGATGTTTCTGTTTTCCACCTTCTCCTCCTGTAAGTCACTTTTTGTAAAAACACATGTTGACTGATGTGCTACAGCTTTGTGCTGTTGAGGGTGTGAGATAAGTGCTGCTGATGGGCTGCTCTGACTTTTGGAATAAAGCTGTAACTCGTCACAATAAAGGTCTTTTACTCTCTTAATTTTATTTTAAGTGTGGTACAAGCCTGGAGACCCGGAAAAACACTTCAACATTATTATCTAGGCGTAATATTTATAGAAATTATATTCATCTGTTGCACAAACTAATTGATTTTATCTTAGTCTAAGGACTCAATCAGACCTGGGTCAGTTCACTAAAAAAACTCTAGGTGGCTCCACTTCCCCTGTAGAAGAAATAAAAGTAAAACTTTATTTTATCTCTTTTGGATAGATTTAAAAACCAATGACAGCTGTACTGCTGTGTAAAAGCAAAATTGGAACTTAAATTGACAAACAAACAGTTTTTTTAGCTGACCTGACACCTCAGGTATGGACTTTGTGGGCGTGTCCCACCCGTCTGTTCATTTTGGTAAAGAAGATCAGCTTTGGCAAAGATCAGGGAGCTGGGTGACGTCCGTCCTCTTCACAAACATTATCTTTCATTCTTCTTTGGTTTTGGCCTCATCATAAATCAGGAGGCCAATCTCACCAATGAGAGAAATCATTAGATGTGAAGAAAAGATAAAACTTTCAGAAAGAAAAAGCTGAATGAATAAAATAAAAGTGCTTGAAGGAATTGAAACTACTAAGGGAAAAGGAAAACCCATCAAAATCCATGAAAAAAGAAGTTTTTTTTCTAAATAAATGTCAAAAGTATGATTTCTTTTTTGTTTAAAATGAACGATTAATTTATTAGTTAATAATAAATGCAATTTTTATAAAGATATTTCAATTGCACAAACAATTTACAATAGTTTATTATGAAAATAAAATTGAATAAACAGGCCATGAATTAATCTAATTTTTTTCACATTTATGTATCATCAAATAGCTGCATTACTTTTTTTAAAAAGACAAACCTCACAACATTTTGTTAAAAGTTTGGCTCCTAACGCTGTTAGGCCTCACCGTAGTGTCAGACGTTGGATTTTATTTTGGTAAAACCACTGGTCACTTCCACCCAACTTCTCCCAAAGAGCTCATGGGACACAGATGAGGTTGTATTGTTTTCCGACCTGTAGAAAAATAAATAAAACGTTGTTTTGTGTGTGTTCAGTCAGGCAGGACGATGCACCCTTTTGGTGGAAGCTGTTGTAAATGTCTGCAGCTTTTTGTTAGCTTTTCTATCAATTATTGAGATGGGTGAAATGATGCCTTGTGTGGCTTTTAACCCTTGTGCTATCTTGTGGGGTCATCTGGACCCCACAAGATAGCACAAGGGTTAAGAGGCTTCGTGCAATGCAGTCTCATTTCAGACTGACCTTTTGTCACCAGTCCATTTTCTCCAAATCTACAGTCGTGACACTATTTTTTAAAATGAAGATTTTGTCTTAAATTGTCACCTCAAGCAGATTCCATATTCTATTGCAAAAGCGGTGTAAAGAGAATCCACTATATAGAGATGCGCCGGAATAAACAAATGAGCATTGCTCACGTTGCCAGAGCCACAAGTCTCTGCAGGCGAGACTTAAGTCCAAGTCTCCAGCGCTGCATTTTGTGGCCAAACTTTGCAAAACAGGCAGTTTTTACAGTCTATGGAGCAGAGAGGTGTCAGTGCTTCCAGAAGAGGCCGGTTTCATCCGTCATTCCAAAATCCTTTATCCGGATGATAGGCCGCTGTGATTGTTTTCCTCAGAGTTTCAGCGCATTTTCCGGCTATTTCTCTGTGTTGCATGGAACAGGAAGTTTTAATTTCATTGTACCTGTGACGATGACAAATAAAGATCTGTTCTATTCCAGCAATGAAAGTCATAAAGAAGTGAGTCAACACACATTCTGATGTTAAATTTGGTAACAAACTCACAGCTTCAGTCAAAACTGAGCCGATTCCATCAAATGATGACAGGAAACAGTCAAAACTCAGATCAAAAGAATTTTTTAATATCTTTTTGCATCAAAATGTACATTCATATTAATATGATTTTAACTTAGTAAACACTATTGAGTGGTTTCTTTTCGTCATCATTCCACTTCAGCTTGTAACTCTGGTTTTCTGGCCCCCGGAGCTGGAATTTGTCAAAGGAATAACTTCATTTTTGTCTCAAAGTGAAAAAAAAAACAAAAAACATTAAGACTGAACCAAACCATACAGACACAAAGCAGTGAGAGACGCTGGAGAAAAGACATTCACACAGTCCAGGCTGCAGCTGGATGTCCAAACCTCACAGGCTGAACCAAGAAGCCACTTGTTGGAGGTTTTCTCATATTTACAATAAACCGATGATCCCAAAACCAGGAACCACCACATGAAATCCCCATGTTCTGTCGTAGAGGAGAAAGTCTGTCTCGGCGTGCCGCGGAGGTGGGTGGGGCTTAAAGATTAGAGCTTAAAGTGGGGCCTTTGAGAGCGCCGATGAGCTGCACCTGCAGGCGAGTCGAGAAGGTTTCTGCTACAGTAAAAAGAGCACTTCAGTAAGAGCCGACGCCCTTTTGCACTACCCTGGTTTGGAATGGAGTCCATCCACCCCGCTCTTCTCAGACGCCCCCCGTCAAAGAGCGTGCGGTCAGCTACACATCATCGTAGCCGCTGTTGTCATCAAAAGGGCACTTCAAGAACAACAGACTGGCCGGCCTGGACCCACAGACACAAAGACGGAACGGAGGTTTGTGTTTTTTTCTCAGTCTCATAGGAACTTGTGCAGCCGTGACTCTGAAGGTAGTAGCAGCAACATTAGTGTCAGCAGGACCCCAACCAAGCAGTGACCCAAAGAAATGCAGCAGCAGCACTTTGAAAGAGTTTCACAATGTCTTTTTTTTTTTCAGTGTTTGCCATTCATTTGCTGTGGTTGGAATGTAAAAAAAAAAAAAAAAAGGGTTTTGAATGATTTTCAAACCTTCCCTTTTGGAGGATTTTTGGAAACCTTCATGGCAGCTGTTGGTGGTTCATCAGTGAGCTACAGGCTGCTTTTTTTGCAAAGATAAAGATGGGATCATCTCTTTCTGTTTTATTTTCTTCCATGTTCTCATCTCGGTGTGATTGTCAACCGTTCTTCTCTCCACTCGGGCAGTTGGGGAGTTTGCAAACAGGTTGATGACAATATTTTGCTGCTGTCAAACGTGAGGCAGGAAGTGTTTTTCTTTTTACCGATGGTTGCAGAAACAATGGAAGCTAAACGAAGAGGAGGGAATGGCAGAGAAGACGCCTCTCAGAGGCTCTGAGGCCCAATGTGGGCTTAGTCCTGTCCAGCCGGCTACAGTTCGACTCTTGCTTGGTTAGACCAAATCCAGTCCAGCATGGTCTGGGTTTGTGTTGAGGACCGGGCCAGGGGTTCAGAAGAGTGCTTTGGAGCCCTGGTTCTCAAACTCCGACCAGGCGTCGTTCAATTCCATGAAGATCATCTTGGCGTAGTGCTCGTAGGGCTTCCCCGTCGCCTGCGCAGACACACACGGGAGATTCTGAGCAAACGCAGACATCGAATCCATCCCAACAGCGGGCCGCTACAGGCGGTTAGGAAACACTACCTTATCTGGGTGGACCACCAGCGCCGCCTTCCTGTAACACTTCTTGACCTGATCCGGGGTCACGAGGTCGGCCATGCCCACAGGCCTCCAGCGGGTTTCCCCCTCCCACAGCACCGTGTGAAGCGTCGACAGCAGCGCCCGAATGTTTCGCTCTTTCCCCTCAATCCAGTCCAGAATCTACGGACAGATATGTGAAGAAGATAAAACTTCTGTTCAAGTTGAATTTGTCCAGCAATTGTTTTTCATGGCGTTTGCTTTGCACACCTGTAGTTTGAGGGGATCCATGTCTTTTGTCAGCTCCTGTCTCCTCATTTCAGCGATGGTCTTTGGTCCCCTCTTATCAGGCTTGAAACCAAAGCCTTGGTTGGACACCAGGTCTTCAAAATCGCTGGGTTTCACCTTTGGTTTGGGGCCTGCATCAAAAAGGAAAGCAAAAGCGTAATGCAGCGAGGACGCACTCAGAAGTCTCTGAAGTGGAGATCGGCTCCTCTTACCGAACCCAGGCCCTCGGACGCCCCTCTCCTCTCTTCCACCAATGACGCTTGGGAAGTTCAGGTTGTAGTTGGGTTTGGTGGGCTGTGTGGCAGCAGGCGGAGCCGCTCCTCGCGGTGCTGATCCAGACGCAGACATCCAGGATTTATTCTGTGCCGAAATGGGTTTGTCAGTCTGCCAGGGTTGAGTCTGAGGCTTTGAAGAAGGCTTTGTGCTAAAGGAAGGCCTGGAAAAGTGACCACTGGAAGAACCTGAAACACAAAGACAGGACCATGAATGCGAAATTCATATTCAGAAAATGTTTTATTAGATCATTTCTGAACATACCTGGCAAATTGGAGCTCAGATTTCCAAGGTCGGCGAACGGATCAAAAGTCTGAGATTTGGCTTTTGACATAGACGACATACCAGAAGCTGCAAAGCAGAAAGACAGAAATGTTACAGAGTGAAGAAATCGTCCCTTCACCAAGGCCTTCAGGAGGTTTTCACCACCTGTGTTGGTAAAAGTAGGTTTGTTAGCGGCGGTGCTCTTTCCAGCGGTGCCGCCAGCCGTCCAGCTGTCCCACCCCCCGAGCAGGTCCGGCTGGCTGGCCGATGAGGTCATCTTAGGAACGTCTTTCACAACCTTATCCGCTAAAACAGACAAAGGGATCCGGCATTAGCATTTTTCTGTGCGTACGTCGACCGGGACAAACGTCGCCGGTGTGGGTAGTAAAAAAAACTAGAAGGATGAGCATAAAAATGAGAGATTCACTGAGGTTAAAGAGGCTGCTGTTGGAAGCAGGGGTTGGATTGCTGGGAGCCGAGCTGAACCCGCTGGTCGCTGAACTGTCGGAGCCCAACAGGTCTCCAAACAGGTCTGTTCCCGAAGTCTGCCGAGACGAACTGATGCTAGAGCCGACGCCAGAGCCGGAGCCCATCCCAAACGGGTCAAAAAGGTCGCCCACAGCTGCAGCAAAGAACAGACGTATTACAAATAGCATCAAAGGTGAAAGAGACGTGTGAGATATTACAAAACCAAAAAAGAAGCGAATGTGTACGTTTTGAGTCTGAAGTGGCTTCACTTGCTGGCCCGCTGAAGAACAAATCCTCCTGCACTGCACCCGTCTGACCTGCAGGAGGTGCAAACAGGTCGTTCAGAAGATCGCTGTTGCTGGAAGCAGCTTTCATTCCTCCCTGCTCTGCAGGAGGAGGAGCAGACGAGGAGGTTAACGACGCAGAAGGAGGTTCAGCGTAGGAGTTTAACCCTAGGAGGTCAGCGGTGTCACCGGCAGGAGGTTCCTGTGCGGTCTGGGGGAGAGGCAAAAAAACAACAAAAAACACAGAAGTTATGTTTGGTTCGACTTTAAACGACTTCCAAGGGGATTGCAACATAAAAAAATAAAAGTTACCTGGAAGTCAGCATCGAATAGGTGTTCGCTTTGGTCACGTGACAGGGGCTCAGCACTTGGGGCAGAGTAGGAGTACGACTCCTCGTCTGACTGATCACTCATGTCCTCCTGGGTGTTCAGGGAGCCTCTTCTTTGGTCGTCTGGGGCATCCTGAGCGCCACGGGAATCTGCAAATCCAGAATATTCTGTATTCAGATTGACACATTTGGTTTGCTTAAAGAGAACCGGAGGTCGTTTCTCCTAATAATAAGAATTTGATGCTTTGTTTAGGAACGGCACAAATTATGGGTCAGTGTTTCGTGGATTCGATCAAAACAACCCTCAGACTTACCCTTCCAGTCCAGCGTTTGGAAGAAGTTGGCGGGATTGCCGTCGGCGCTGACAGGAGACTCCGGTTCTGTTGTGCTGGCATCGTCTGGAGTCTGAGCTGGCTGCGGAGACTCGGAGTCATAAGAAGCAGAGGAGCCCGGCTGCCGTGGAAGCTCCGGTTTTCCTGCAGTGATCAAGAAGGAATGTTTGGTTTGAAGGAAAATTTAAAACAAAATAAAGGACAGAAAAGGCACCGACCAAATTTGCTCAGTATTTCCTGCTGCTCATCCCGAGATGAGAAGAGAATTTTCGGGTTAAGGCCCTTGGTTTGCACGCCCTCCCATGGCGGCGTCTTGGTGCTGGGTCGGTCTCTGGGCTCCACGTCAATGTCTAGGTGGACTTGGAACAAGTCTGGGTACTTCTCCTGAATGTCACAGGCGTCCAAGTCATACCTGAGAGGAGAACGCACGGAAAAGAGGACGCGATTATTTTCACAATCCTTCTTTCTCACTGCGCCTTTGAGCAAGAACTTTGTCCCCGCCACATACTCAAAAACTCACCAAAATTTGTGAGTACCTACTGCCCGGAGAAAAGGAATTTTGGCGTTGTGAATGACATCTAGAGACATTTTTAAATGACTATGGGATGGCCAAAGGACCTGCAACTTTGCAGCCATGTTGTGGCATACAAGAGATGTTTTTCAACAGCCACAACCGAAGTTTTGATGACCTTTGACCTCGAAGGGAGCCTGCCTAGAATTTTCCAAAAACATCACCTTCGACAAATTTAAGCTCCTCCTATGGGATTTCGGTCCATCTCCTCCTAACACCTCGGGGATCATTTGGGGGGAAAAAACGTTGCCTTTAGAAGGTGTGGATTTTTAACCACGTTAACGAGGCTAGCTTGAAAAAGTGGCGTTCCCCTGTTGTTTGCAAATTTTGACTGGAATAACGTGAAGCTCATAGCTGACATTTGAAATAAAACAGTTTTTTTTTTAGACTCAAAGCTTTAGCACATACTTAGCAAACTTGACGGTGGTTGCGTTTCTTGGAACAAATCCTGTGTGAAACTGGATCTGAAACATTTTCATGGATGCCATCTGAAATGGAAAAGTTGGAGATTTTAAAATGTTTATTTTTTATCCCGAAGGCTGAATTGGACAAGTCTAAACTAGATGATTTCAAATGTCCATAAGCCGAACGTCTTTCCACCTTCGCCTGTAGACGTCCTCCCAATGTGGATCTGGCATGATAAATGACGACCAGCACGTCTCCCTGAACTGTAACGTTGAGGGGGATCTCTGCTTTCCCGTCTTCCATCTTAAAGTCCCTGCAGGGGAAGAACACAGAAGCGATATTACGTCTTAAATAAACACAACTGGAGGCTCAACCGTCCTCTGAAGCGAGACGCAGGCGTACTTCATCCTGTCGTACTCCTGCGATGTGCTGAGGACCCGCTCGTCTCCGACGTAGACCTCACAGAACGGCCTGCACCCGTTGCGCTGCTTGTTGAACAGCGGCACGGGCGTCATGACGATGGAGTGAATAGTGACCGGTTTGCTGTGGGGGACGATGGGCTCCTCAGCCATCATGTCGCACATATACTCAATGTACCTGATGGGAACAAGCAAAGTGTGTGTCAAAGTGTGTGTCAAAGCAAACCAGCAGCCCCGCTGTCCGTTCCTACCTCTTGTGTGAAGGTGCTATGCCAGGTGGGCAGCGTTTCATTGAGAACATGTAGACCGCCGCTTCAGCCGTGGTAAAAAGGCGGCAGAAACACAGGAAGGAGCAAACCGCCACGGCCGATGCGGCTCTGCCGTCCTGCAGAAGGAAAAGAAGAAGATCGTGCTTCATGTTTTGGTCTCGACATCTGCAGATAAACTCATAATTATGTTCATGGAGTTATGGGTCTGTGTGGGTGGAGACACAGCAAGACGTCCTGAAGGTTAAATGGAGGTTAGCTTCTGGTTAAACCCTGAAAATATAACACTCTGTCACTCTGATGATTGAATTGTTTGGTGACAACAGCCAGAAATGATGGTTTTCAACTAAATGACTGAACGTAAAGATGATCTTTGAACTCTACACGCTCACGTCATCGAGGATTTCAACATGCAACTCATTCTGATTTAATTTGTCGCCGCTCGACATTTGTCAAAAGGTGTTTCAGAAACCATGTGGGAGGAGCTACCATCAAAAGTCTCATGGCTATATCGCGGAGAACACAGATGATGTTGAGAGGTCCCGTTTATTTATTTTGAAGAGCTCTCTAAGTTCTGGAGATGCTTCAGAGACGGACGCTTTCAGCGGTACTTCCGTCTCTGTGACCCAGTTTAAAAAATTACTGTCCAGCATTAGCCAGAGGAGGAAATGAAAAATAATATGAATAAAATTAGAGAATTTTTTATTATTGTCCACATAGAAATAACAAAAAAATATTATAAAGATCAGGAGGAGAACAATCAGATTCTCCTCCATGTTAGCTTTGGACTCCACCCACTGTCTACATCATCAACACGTGATGTGTGAGCTGAGTTCCTGATTGGTTGAGATGACATGAAGCGTCCCCAAAGTTCAGATACTTTAACTCATTGAGCGGAATTTAGCTGAATGTTTGGTTTCCACGCCGCCTATAAATGCACTGTTGCTGGAGATTCATGCATCGCCGATGCTTTACGCACACTGCAGGACTTTTGATCACGTCTCCACATTGACTTAACATTGAAAATGCACACCAATCATGTTGGGTGTGAACGTGGCTTTAGAGGCAAAGAACTGGTGCAGAAATGTTCTCCTCATTCTGCAGCTGTAAACTCAGGATTTCTCTCCTGTCTGGACATAAATGCTCAGCGACTCTGACTGTGGAGATCAAAGTTCTATTCTGTTTTGGGATTTTGTAACAACAACCACAAGATGATTTCCTCCAGTAGCAGCTTCTGTTTTGTTACAGTTTAATCAACAGGACATATAGATTTCTTCCTATGACAATTCTCTTCCATCTGAGCATGCTCAGAGGACACCCATACTCACCAGACAGTGCACTATACAGATGTTCCTCTGGTCCTGTTTCAGCCACTGATGCATGCTCTTGCAAACGTTGAAAAGACTGCGGAGGTTTGGGGCACGGCGGACCTGCCAGTTACACTCCGAAACCTGCAGCACACGGAAATGATGCCGACAAACAGACAACGGTCAGCAGTCACGCAAATTTGGAGGTTTGTGCATGAGTGCTTCTAAATCTGCTGCAGGAACTACACATGCTGGAAACAGCTTGGAGCAGGGAGATTCGACCCATCAGGGAATTTTTTTACATCACAAATATGCTCTTTTTTAAACGTCACATCTGCTCCTGATTCCCAATGATATGAATAAAGAAATACTCAGAAACTGAATTTTGAGCTTAATTTTCTTAATTTATGTCCTCCATCATAAGAAAAAAGCCACAAGAACATGTTAAAAACACACACAAAACCTTTTCATTAAAGTGGGTCATTAAAATTCAAAAAATGATAATAAAAGAAAATGTCAAGCTACAACCATGACGGCCTAAAAGTTTCAATTGGTTGATGCCTAACAAAAGAAAACAAGGAGTAAAAGAAAAAAGAGCTACACACACAAACGCACACACACATGTACCCTGTTGTGAAAGCGGGAGGGCCTGTATGATCGTTTGGAGAGGTTGTACACGGCGTAGTGTCCGGCGTGGCGCGAATCCAGGAACAAACGCACATCCTCAATGTTGTTCTTTATCGCTGACTCCACCCCTTCAGCTGGAAAAGACATGACTGACACACAACAAACACCACATGTCAGAGTAGAACGCAGACACCTTCAGCAGCATTTAGACGGTCTCTTCTACAAATCAACAAGGAGCTTTAAAAAAACTCAAACACACACCTGCTATTCTGGAGGTGATGTAGGAAATATCCAGGTCTCCTTTGGCGTAACTGTCAAGGAATAGGAATAGTATAAAATGTAAAAAGAGATGTGAACACTAATTATAAATCTAACTACAACAAACCTAACAAGTAAATACATATTTTAAAGACATCATTAATATCTACTTTAAGGTTGTTTCCAACAAATGAAATTAAAAGTCTCTTTCAATGTTTTCATGCAGCTTGAATCTGCCAGATCGCGTTCCCCTGCCGGCTGCTTGTAGACGTCAGGAAATCTTCTACAATTAGCTTTCATGGATCTCAGAGCAAACACAACCCCGGCCCCACATGGTGAGAAAATAAGCCCCACACAGAGTTCTAACGCATCCTTTCATTTAGTACAGAAAGCAGAACAGTGAAGCTGATTACGGAAACTTTGGGCTGTTCAAAGACAAACAATGATGCTGGTTAAGACGCCTGTAGCTGCAATGGTTACTCAAGCAGAGTTCAAATTATTGAGGATTTTCATTCAGACATTCATCCGGATGCTTTCAACCAACAGAGAATTCAAACACTTTGCCTCTACAGCAGAAAATGTACAAATGTTCATGAACAGGAAAAACGGAAATAAAAACCAAAAACTTCTTCTTACTTTTTTGATGAATATCATCCCAGTATTATTGCAAACTGTATTATTTCCTTCAAGACAGAAAACTAAAAAGCTGAAAAAGGAAAGATGGAGTTCTACATTTTCTTTTATAACATTCTTTTATCTAATTCTTACCTACATTGCATAATATAAAAAATGGCACTTAAGAATTAGACCTCAGTCCTTCATGAATGAAACCATCTTACAACCCTCCTGCAGTTTTGGCTCCTTCTTACGTGATTTTTTCCTGACAGTGAGCAAATCATTTTTAACTAGTTCATGTATTTTAGGATGCAGGCAAACGTCCGACTCGAGGGATTCCTCTCATTTCTTTGAATCTCGTTCTGCAGGTCCTGCCTTCTGCATGAATTATGTGCACACCTTCTTCCCTGACAACAATATGAACTCTGCCATCTTTATTTGTTCCCATGACGACGGGTTTTTGATGTTGCAGACCCGCCTCAAACTCTCACACACAAAGTCCCTGTTTGGACGCTGGTTTTGTCTTCTCCGCCTCAACACTCTTTAAGTCATTGCGTGTTTGCTCCTGACGGAGAGTCCCGTCTCCCGTGACGACGACGTCCACACCATGCAAGCATTCACTCAGACCTGAATGATCATGTGGGGTTAGGATCAGCCAGCTCTAATGAAGGACACGGCACATGGAGTTCCTCTAAATCAAAAACACTCACTAAAGAGTACATAAAGTCATTGGTGACTCGATGCGTGTCACAGACCCGTATTTACCTTGCGTTGCTAGGTGGTGGACACAGTGGGACCATGAAAGATTGGGACAAAAACAAGAAACAAAAAAAAAGAAAGAAATAATGAACAAAGAGATGGAACAAATTGGTGATGGATGAAGGAAAAGGAACACCAGACTACACCAAAATGTCTCTGTTTTAGCCTTAGTCACACGCACCCATACTGTTGGTTGATCCATACAGGGGCTGCGGGTTTTTAAGAGTCTATATGAGTCGCCTGCTTCCCACCTACTTCACCCTTAAATGATGCACAAATGCTCTCTGTGATCTGTCACTTACAGAATGACCGTAGATAAAATATGTGCGTGAACATTTTCACTCGATACTTGATGTGTTCTTCGTACAGGTTTGCCAGCTTTTCACCCGCAGACATCCCGTATCCACCCATAAGGGCATTTGTGACTAAGGCTTTAGCTGCAAACTGAGCTTCCACCTGTCTGCAGGTCAACAATCACTGCCGAGGTCACCTGCTGCCTCCGCTTTAACTAGATTACGGCCATAATCCGCTGACCTGCAGCAGTGGAGGTCAACTGCAGCTCAGTCTGTTTGAAAACAAACGTGCTACACTGAGGAGGGATTATAGATGGTTGTGGACATGGAAATATCAATGTTTCAGCAACCAATGTGGTGCTTGTAACGTCTCAGCGGCCCCTGCAAGCATTTACTTGAGTGAATATTTAAAGTAATCAATGCTAAAGGTAGAGAGAACTCAAGTTCGTCCTCTGTTAAAGGTGAAGGAAGTCACAAATATCAAAACAGAAAAAGCTTTAAAAAAAAGACTCAACTGCAACCAAGAAGACCAACGTCTCACCTGGCTACTGACTGGATGACCTTCGAGGACGTGTCCTTTATGTTGGTCAGGAAACGCTCCGTCCCCCCCCTCAGGATATCCAAGAGGCCGCTGCCCGCCTGATCAGGATCGTACACGCCTGGGCATTGAGACAAAAACCGCGAATGTTGACAAACGCCAGCATTAGCGCCGAACTGAAGAGTGTGGGAGGCGATCTGAGCGAAAGGCTGCAGATCCTGAGCTCAAAACTGAGCTACGACAACTTGCACTTAAAGCTGATCGCCCAGAGTAAAGGTAAGGAAACACTGCTTTGACAGATGGTTGACTACAAGTGCCGAAATCCTCTTATGGAGCTCGCAGCTGTGAGCGTGAAATCACACCTATGGACAGGAATGTCAAGATCAACCTTAAATACACGTTAAGAACTTTTTTAAAGTCGGCCTTTAGAAATAATAATTCTATTTCTACTCTTATTTATATGTTCATTTTGTGCCTCATAATGCATTTTTAATCATAAGTTTTTTGTTTTTTGGAAATGTATTTTTTTCTGTAAAGCACCTTGTGCTACAAATGTATGAATAGTCCTTTATAAATAAAGTTTGATTTGAATTTAACTCTATTTTAAACTAAATCGCTGCTGTTTTGTATCTGCATTTTATTCGTGTCTCTTTTAAATGTTAACCGACACACTAGAAAGGGAAAAAGAAGTTAAAAAGTTACACATTAGACCCTGGTTACCGTGGTAACTGGAATGCATCTGGACCTCACACTTCTAGGATTAAGATCACTGAGCTACAACCTTTGTAACACTGACTGTTGGTTACGATGGCTCGGTAACCTCAAAGGCTTCTGGGAGTTTGCAAAATGCCATGAAAACAAACAATGTTCCTGTCTTTAAGCAGTCATGAAAACGGGTTCTTACCTGCGTTGTTTTGGACGTTGTGGATGTGAGTGGACGGCTGCGCTCCGTTGTTGCCGAAGCCTCCGTTCTGCTCCAGGAGCTGCAGACATTCGTACCCGTCATACACCGGACGCCAACAGTAGTACGTGGTCAACATTGTAACCCAACAAAATATCAAGCCCAATGCCGGCAGGACTGAGAAAGTTGGCCTGCAAGATTTTAAAGTAGATCTTTTTTTAAATGTCGAAGAAATCCACAACAAATGACTTTTCTTCCGCTTTCTGTTCCAACCAGAAGTATTACAAATGTGAGATATGAAGTCTATTGGCTAAAATAAGAAAGCTCCCCGAGTTCTTCTCTTGCTTTCAGCCGAGCATCCCTGTGTAAAAATCTTTCTTCCATCTCTGCTTCCTGTCTTCACACGTTTTTCTCTCCCCGCTACATCAGTCTGCCTCTCCATATGTCTGCAGAACGCCAGCTGAGAGGAGAGAAGAGGAGGAGGAGGACTGTAATCTTCTTAAATCCAGAAGGAAACTCCTTCTTAGCCCTAATCAGATGAGCAAACAGCAAACCTGCCCTCACCCAGCGCACACGTCCAATCTTTGTGACTCCACTTTTTACACATTCAGATGGACTTTGTGGCTTCATTTCTTTATTTGTCCTTAAGTGCAAACCAAACATTTTCTTTTAAATTCAATTTAGCCCGTGGGAACTCTGACATACATATTTACTGGACCAAAGCATTGATAGAGTCAGAGAAAAACCCAGAGCTTTGACAATGTGAACCCAGCCTTACATCAGCCAGAAGTGAGGATTTTAGGATACGTTTTTGGGACGAGAGGACCTGTGGTGAGAATTTCAAGAGTCTCTGTTGTTGCCAGGTTCAAGAGAAATCCTGAATTTAGTCAAGATTACCACCGTTTCACGTTTATCAGAAAAACAACACTAAGGAGGTTGTTGATCTGGGTTAGCTGGGAAACGAGGAGCCAGTAGAAGAGAATACAGTCTCCTTTGTGGCCTCCACAGACTGCGTTTGTCTGGAGAGCCTTCAAAAAGTAACTATATAACAGTTTGAGAGCATTCAGGAGTGTGTGTTTAAGGTTACACAAACTAACAGGACGCGGTCTGTGTGGTCTGCCTGTCACTAGTGTCTTTTTGGGGGGAAACACACCTCTGTCACTGGAGACTTGGGGTTGACGTTGCGAGCTGCCGCTATTTCCTGGAGCTGGTTGACCAACTCTGTGATCGACAGACGCTCCTCTGGATTTACCTTCAACATGGCACCTGGGAAAGACGAGGAAGACAGACATGGAGACGAAAGGACCACTTTGACTAAAATCCACATTTTCAAAACAATTCAGAAAACACAACTTGTTGTTGATCAAGTTACCATGGTTTTGGTTCTAAAAGTTACTTCTATTACACGCACGTGTTCTTTTCATCACGGGTTAAGAAATGTACTTTCTGTTTCCATTAACATTACACAGGTGCAACCCAAGGCACCACAACACTTCACTTTATTTTAAACTCCATGACTTTAATCTCTGAGGGTTTTTTTATCAGCAACAGTAAACAAACTATTTTTCTACTTTTAACAGTCTTAAAAATATTAATAAGTTGTTTATTTACACACTGCTTGAGTGAAGTCTGACTACGATAGATATTTTTGGTAAAACGTACGAATGAGATCGTGATACACGTTGTATTTGCCGTCATTCTGAGGAATGGAGTATTTGCCGTTGACTATTTGCAGCTTCGCTCCTTCCTCAAAGGGGTGCTGCTTAAAACACAGCAGGTAGAGGATGCATCCCAGGGCCTGGATGATGGAGCACAAAAACACAGACTTTGAGGTTTTATATCTGTAAATGTCAACAGAAATAGATAGGAAGAAAATGACCGACCCAGATGTCTTGTTTCTCATTGATTGGATAGTTGGAGTACAGATCGATCATTTCTGGTGTGCGGTACGCTGGAGTGGTATTCCTCGTTATCTAAAAAGAATAAATGCATTTTAAAAAACATATGACATTTATTCAAATAGGCTCTGCTCAATCCCTCCATGTTCTGTTTTATAAATATAAATTATTGGACCAACTTGATAATCACAGCGCCCTAGAAAAGAGTCAAAACAATCAATAAATCAAAATACATTTGAGTTTTTTCAAACTTTTATCCTGAAATATTTTCTTAAGAATTATTCACCGTTACTCCCAAACATGAGCAGGGCAAAAATTGCATTTAGCAACTCGGATGTCCTGGATGTGAAGGTCATCTGCGGCTAAACTACTTTATGGGAGCATGTGCCGGTTTGGTTATGGAATTAACATGATCAGCTGGGTCAATCAGTGTGGTTAATTGGATCAAATATGTCTGTTTTCTGCACCGGTTCTGATGAGATTCCTGCCCCAGATCCGCTGAGGATTCTGAACACGCGTCCTCTGTCCCTCCTAATAAACCCGAGTGTCGTCATCTTCATACCCAAGGGGATTCAGAGAACAGGGATTGCTGCCGCCTTCAGGAGGAAATCTTCACACTCTTCCACTTTTCTTTTGCTGACATCTTTTAGAGAAGTTACTAGTCTCAGCGAGAAAAGCCTACAGAGCGTTTCCTTGCCTAAAAAGTCCTTTTTCTTTAGCTGGGAAAGCTAAGGGTTGAGTTTTTACCCATTTTAGTGCTGCACACTTTATTTCCTTCCATACAAATACCAGAAAATACATTTTTTAACTTGCAACTGTGGGGTAATGCTTGGGGGGGGAGGTCTTTGTTAATCCAGTCACTATATATCTATATACCGGTAAGATTTAATGACCCTTAATCATTTTTTTTCTTTTAGAAAACATCAGTTCCTGTTAGAATGCATGAAGGTACCTCATCCTCCACCATGGACCTTTTCTGTGCCGACCAGCTGAAGTCGGGGTAGTGTGACACCGTGGTGGAGCTGCCAAAGTCACAAAGCTTGATGGTGCCCTGGTTACTAATCAGGAGGTTCTCGATCTGCAACAAATCAGTTTTGTCTGAGATTTAAACCCAAAGGCATGTGACTCGGCAGACGCTGGTCCTGGGGATCAACCTTGAGGTCTCTGTGTATGATCGGAGGCTTCTGCTTGTGCATGTGCTGCACGGCGCGGCAAGTCTGGTAGAAGACTTTCATCACAGTGTCGCATGACAGAGGAGCTCTCTGCTCCACCCGCTTTACGAAGTCCACCAGCTGACCTGAAGCAAAAACACAGTAATGAGGAAAAGATCAGTGTCACAAAACGGAATTCTGCCATTACAACGATAAGCAGCTGTTTTTAAGCCTTAATGATTTTACTGGGCTGTCAGACACATTTGAAAGTTTACACACAAATGAGAGAATTGTGATTCAGAGTTTAGCCTAAGACTAATTCATGAAATGTGGACAAACATTTCACCAAATTAGAACTAATTAACCCAAACTCTGCTGATCAGGTGACCACAAGGAATGAAAAGTCTCAGGTCAATGGAAATATGTAATATGTAAAGCTTTTCACCGGATCGTACATAACCATCATAAAAGAAAAAACACAAAGAAATAAATAACAATAAAGTTTTAAAATTATGATTCAAAATTTTACTATTTTTTTTTACAATGTACAAAAATAAAGTTGTCAATTTATTGCTTTAAAAAGTTCTAATTTTACTCTTTTTCAAAAATGCTTCAACAACGAGAATCAACCATTACTTGTTTATGTAATTCTGCAGACAATTTTATAAATGTCCAACTTTCTTTTCATGACATTATTTTGGAAGAAGCATGACTTTATTCTTGTAAAATGACAATTTTTAAAGCAACTTTTTTTGGTAATTTATGTTTTTTCTCTATCATTTTTTCTTGATTTTATTTGACGGTGGCCCTGGTACGCTGTCGTAGGATCATTTTGTTTCATTACAATAAGGAATCATTTTACGCTGGCAGTGTCCTAAAAAATGGAGAGCAGAACTAAAACACAGGAAAAAAAGTAGCTTCATATAAAAACACAAACATTAAGCTAAATAAATGAATTTATGATGTCAAATTAAAACCTATGTTTCTTGGCATAAAGGTTATGTATTAAAAAATTCAAAACCTCCTATTCAGAATCAAGTATAAGGATATGAAAACACAGTAAACTTTAAGATTAGACTCAGGAGCTTCTCATTGGCTCAGACTTTCTGTTGACTCCCCCCACACACACACATGGTTATGGTAGTACATTATCTTTTCACTCCCTTGCAGTTCCTGTCCATTATTACAACTCTCTTCTCTTTGATCTCATCCTGAATTTCAGTCCAGCATTCGGCAGCCGCCCGCCTCCTCAGCAAAACCTCCATTGCCGCATCCATCCAGTTCTCCTGCAGCTCCACAGGCTCCCGGTTATGTTCCGGGTGGAGGTTCAAATCCTTCTGCTTAGCTTCTAAGCCATCCGCAGCCTCGCTCCTCCACACCTCCGGGATCTCCTGCACATCTCCACTCCCTCCTGCATTCTTTCCTCCTCTTTCTCTGCTCCCTCAGCTGCTGGAACTTATTTCCTTCTGACTGTAGAAATACCACTTCACTTCCTCTTTTCACCTCCTCACTCCAGACTCTTCTGACCCCAGATTTTTAGGTTTCTGTATCTCTCTGGTTAGTATTGTTCTTTTAAACGATGAGCTGCTTTCAAATAAAACAAGTCATTATGACAATTCTGCTAAATGAAAAAGCAGGCGTGCTGTAACTGAGCTAAACCCAGACGTAGAGGAGTAAACAGAAGCCCTGTGAGCGTTCAGTCCTGCACAGACAGCTGCTCTGGCGGCATGCATGCATGCCCCACTGGACTCCTTACCTTTGCACAGCTCAGTGAGGATCAGGAACTCCGCCTGCCCGGTGTCAGACTCTTCTTTGCTGATGGAAGCAGCGGAGCAGAACTGCACCACATTTGGATGACCAGACAGTTTTTTCTGGGGAGTCAGGAGGTCAAGGGGCAACCTTCACACCGGAAAGTTTCCTTCTGCACGAGCTTTTCAGAAGCGACTTTCGTTTCTTCAAATCCCTCCTCATTTTAACCTCTGTGAAGGCGTAGTTCCAATTTCCTACATGGTTTTCTTACATCAGATGGGTCCTTTTCTAAACTCTACTTTGATTTTTAACTCTCTCCGCTGAAGTCAGCAGCAGTTCATTCTGGCGTTGGGGATTCACAGCCACGCTTGAGCGCACGGCGTCGGCGAACAGGAGCCGCAGTGTCCAGTTGGGCCGGATAAAGCACACCAGCTCCTTTGAACTGCTCTGTCTGAGCTGGGAGTTTTGGAAAACCACGCTCCCAAATGCCCAGCAGTGCTCCAGGTCTGAGCTTTCAAGCATACCTTCAACTCGTAGCTAAACACTAATTAACACATTTATGCGTTACACTTGTTTATTTAGACTCTGAACGTGTTTTCGGCCAAACAAAAAAGCTCCTGTTTAGGAAACAAACATAAAGGCCAACATCTCCTTTAGTGCTGATGACAAAGTAGACCTCAAATGATTCAGGAACCTTTTCACCTTTTCCCATGACATTCACTGCACAGTGAAAACTCTCTGAAAGCTTTACGTCCTCACAGATGTTAAAGGATACCATGAAGCAGATTTCCTGGATGATTTCCTTGTTCTTTTCCTCCTCGTAGGACAGCAATCTCTGAACACAAAATGAAGAAAAACACCCAAACTGTTAGATCTCAAAAGGATATATTTAATAAATCACATTTATTCTGGGGGTTTCCAGACAATCGACATTTCCGTCTCACCTTAAGAGCGTAGTCTTTGCCACCGCTCAAGTCCTGAGCTTCATACACAAAGGCAAATCCACCTTTGGAGGAAGACATTTTGAAAAACCATTAAAGACAAGTTAATATTTGATTTACCTGATATGACATTTACATGCAGATTATTGGTCCGTGTTTTGCTATCGTTTTGCGACACAAACCAGAATTTGTCATGGTTCTGCTTTTGCAGGTGAAACGGATCCCGTCATCACAGGGAGGAACAGAAACTCCCACAAAGCTTTGCACTCAGGCTAATATCTACGAGAGCGGCCTCATCAGCTGAAGTACCTCCTTCGACAAAAGCATAACACCAGAGCAAAGCAAAGCCTTTCAGTGGAGGAGAGGATGAAATCTGAATCTCCACTGCGGTCGGCCGGTCGGTTTTTGGGGAGGGGGGGGCTCTTTGCGGTCTGAGATCAACTTTAAACTGACTGAGACTCAAATATACCTGTGTGTGAAATGTTTTATCTAAAAAACAAAGGCATCCAAACTCCTCAATATATATCCTCATTTCAAATTCTGCTCTTAGGAGCTAAAAGGTTTACAAAACTTGAATTTATGCAACAGATTTAAGCAATTTCCTCCTTTGCAGCATATAAAATGCTTGAGACGAATCAGTTAGTTTAATTTAAAACTGCAATAAATTCATGATAATCAGGAAAATCCAACATCAGCATCATAAATAGTCAAAACTGAAATGGTTCAAATTTCGAATTCCTTTTGTTCAAACAGCAAGTTTCCTTCTTGAATGAAATGATGCCGATGTGTGTCTCTCAGAATTCATTATAAAAATACAGACTTAAAAGGAGATGTCTGAATATCTAAAACCAGAATACATAAAGTCCAATAACAGTTTAAAATAAGAGCACTCAAATATAAGCTGAAGAAAAGAAAACATTTTTTCCTGTTTCTGTTGTTTACATCACCAAAAAAAAAGTGGTTCTGGACGTTGAGAGTTAAAAAATATGTACTGTAATCGTTTTCTAATGACCAAATAACACTTAAAGGTATACATTTAGGGATTTATCCATCAAACATTTACTTTTGCTAAAAAGAAAGCAAACTTAAATCAAGGAATTGATTTTCTTTGAGATATTGATTGTATTTTTATTTCCAGGGAAAATTGCTATTGGCTAGTTGTTATTGTAAGAAATTATGATTTTACGATTAAATGATTATATTATTATTTATGTAAAACCTGCTTTGAGTTGGTTTTAAATGAAAATGTAAAGAAAATTATGTAAAATAATCAGGAATCATTAATCACATGAAACTGTGAATTGAAAGCAAATCAATTTAGAATTTTGTCAATAATAAACAGAATGTAAATAACTGAAACCAGTTCAACAAATATGAAATGTGGGAGCCGGAATGGAAGCATGAAAAATCGACACGAACAAACAAAATGCGTTCTGAAAAACATCCCTGCTTTTGTCACAATGTCAAGTGTTCGATTTTGAAATTAAAACACAGAATTCCCTAAGGCTAAAATAAGAACAAAAAGGGACAAACCAAGCATGAAGAGAGTACAGTTCCCAAAGAGATGAGTGAACCTGTTCTTAACTCACACGTCAGTCTGGATCTTTACATCCACAGTTGGTGGATCTTTATCTTTATGGACAGATTTTATACTACCAAAGAGAAACTGACTGTGTGACAATCACAAACATTAGGGCCAACAACCAGCAGTTACATTTATGCATAATTATAGTTTTCACATCTAAGTGGCTGTGACTGAGAATGTAAACTGGTGACTGCAGGGATCACATGTCTTCCTGTCTTTCTGCTGCAAAAGAAAAAAAGATCTAGAACCCTAAACGTTCCATTGTGTTTGTCCACGCTTCAAAGCTTTTACGAGGAAGATCTGTAGCACCTGACATCATCCTGTTATATTATGTTTAAAATCTATGATACTTTGAAAAATAAAATATAGAACTACTGGTGGGGCCGACAAACATAAAAGAGTAATCTTTCACTACTACTTATGATTTTTTTTTTTTACAAACTTGATAAGAAATAAGAACAATTTCAAGGCAGCAAATGGAAGTTGAAAATAATAAAGGTGTAATAAAAGCTTTTAACAAAAACGTCATTTCTGTTTCCGCTTTTATTTTGAAACATCCCACTGGGATAGCAGTTAAAACAAATACTATAAAAATACAAAAACATAAAATTGTAATGTTTAAATAGATAAATACATCAAAGACGGAATATTAGTAATAAACAACATCTGAAGTTAAAAAAATATCCTAGAAGAATCCTTGATATTTATCAAAATAAATATATAAGAAGGAAAACAAATGTGTTCAGTCAAAAAACAATACTTTTTAAAAGACTGAACAACACAAAATACTTTGTGTTTCATCTTTAACATAGCAAAATAAAAGATTAAATATCACATTTTGGATACCAGTTTAACAAACAGGATAAAAAATGTCCATTATTGCCAAAAATCTAGTATTTTGCATTGTATTTTTCCGTCCTAAGATTTCCTCTTACTAAAATGGCTGGATTCGAGCAGTTTAGTACTGACAGTAAGTACTTTACTGGTGGTTTTGATATCAGCTCCTTTTTACTCATAAAGTATTTATTTAAATGAGTCTTCGTTCATTGTAATAGAAGTAACTTTACTTTTACTGTCTTAGATCTTATTTACCTGCTGTGAATGTCAATGAGATGCATGTTTTCACCATTAACCTTTAAATAAATAATAAAAGAACAGCAGTTTGATTTTAACACTGGTCAGATTCTCATTTTGTTCTGGTCATACCACTTGACGTTGGATGAAGATTTGGGAAGTCTTTCATATTTGCGGTTAATTTTAAATGAGAACTTAATGCTAAATATTACAGAAATCAACAACAGACAGGAAACAGAAACATAAAGAACGGCCTTAAATTGAAGTGTTATCTTTTATCAGATGAATTCGTCCTAAATCTCGTCAAACAAAACTCTAAATTCGTATTTAGTCGGTGATTGACGGATGCACTTTCCCCAACACTGCGCTTCGTTGCTAACCTGTTAGCTTGTTCGGCTACTTAGCATTCCGACAGAAGAGGCAGCTTTTCCCACGCTAATGTAAACCGAACTCACCCTCCGCGATCACCCGCTTGATCCTTAATTTCATGTCACCGAGCTCCACGATTTGTCCAACGAAGTCATTCTGGTCCCGGCTGGCTGCTCCGGTAGAACCGGGCCCGGCGAGGAAATCAAGTGCCGACTGGAAGAGTGACATATTTATCCGGGCCGCTTCCAGAAGGGGGGATAATAGACGTAAACCCCTCCCAGCTCAGAAAAAAGAATCTACGGGAGGTTATTCTGTCACAGCGTTTGAAAAATCGGGTAATATTAATCTGTCAGTGGACGAAAGCATCCTCTTCCTGTTCCCAGTCTTACGAGGCCACCATCATCACAGTGCGGGCTTCCGGAAAGGGTCGTGACGTCAGGCACGACTCAGTCATGTGACTGTAACCCACCAAAGAACGTACAATACATTTTAAAATGTGAGATTATATTAATATTAAGGGTATTAAGAAATGCATTTTCGGACGCAAAATTAATGAATAAATAAAAATATAATAATAATGATAAAGATAAAAACCGAAACAACCTACCTAGAGAAGTACATTAATATAAATAGATCTGAAAGGAAAAGAATGTAGTACTCATCACATTTTTTTTATCAACATCCTTTCTGTAGATAAAGGTTGGTCTTTGGAACCAGGTCCTACATTATATTAACAACACTATGTATTTGAACTTGTACATAACATTAGTTCTGCCGCCATCTACTGGATAGAAAGGTTGTATGTCAAGAAATTCAACAAGTGTGGCACATACCTGGAAACCTTTTTTTCTTGAGCAAACAGAATGATCTTTAACTCTCCCAGTTTGTCATTAAAGACAAACAAAAATCAATCAAACAAACAAACAAACAGGAAAGAAAAAAAAATACCCAGAGCTCTCAGGTGATTTTTAAAACATTTGGTTTCTTTTCTAATGTTGTGAATGTTTTGATTTGTTTTTTGTTCAGATAGCTTATTTTAAAGTAAAGTAAGTATACTTTCTACACACGTTCATGGTCTATAGTAGACTTGCTATACTCGCACTGAAATATACTTAAAAATATACTTCAGGTGTACTACTTTTTGCTAGGGGAACAACTTCAGACATATTTTCTTGTGTTAAAAATAAGTTGATCACGTTTTTGGAAGCAGAAACTTACAGTAACTGACTTTTGTTGTTTCGTGAATTAAAACATTAAGCAACTTTCTTCAAAGCACATTTATGTAAAATGATTTACATTTAAAAAGTACGTTATTGGACTTCTTTAAATTATTGTTAGTAACATCACTTTTATTTACTATGTCTGAGATAAAAACAAAAAGCTTTTAATTTAAAAATACATATTTGAAAAAAGTTTGGACACTTGAGTTTTTTTTCTGTAACTTGATTAAATTATAAATTAGTGTCTAAATATCTGATGAAACTAAAGCTGAATAGTTTAATGTATTTTCTTTGTGCATGATGCATTAAAACTGAATTCTCAGAGGGGTCCGCATGTTCTACTCATTTAGCCATAGATGGTTCATGTTACAGCACAACCTTGTTCTGACATCTCTCATGAACAATCTTTGGAGTTTAACAGCTGCTTAATGCACCTGATGTAGGGTTTATATCACAAAACTAAGCTGTTTAGAGCTGACTGAACTTGTCCACACTTAGATAAGTAACCCTGGAAGAGAAGATGCTTAGTCACCCTGACAATGACGAGATGGCATGATGCGAGAGTTATCATAGTCAGGGGGCTGGACCCCAGTGGGTTGATCAGCTGTCTGCCAATAGCTTTATGGTGCATCTGGCTGCAGGATAAATTCTCCACACTTCCATGTTAAAGCCAGGACTCTAATGCCTAAGTAATAGAAATTATTGTTTTTTTTGCAGGATCGCAATCCCTCATGACATTAAATACTAAGATATCAGATGCATTGAAATAATGTGTCTTCTAAACACAATGTAAAGTAATTTGAAAGAGAAATGGTTCAGTGAGGGTTCCACTGACATATTTTTTTTATTTAATTTATTTCAATGGTTGACACTATTTGTCTTTCTTAAATGTAATGTCAACAAGTGTGATGATAAAAAAATAAAGGGAAAATAGATAAGGCCATTCCTCCTTGGAAAGTTGAGGAAAAAAATAAATAATTTCCATTTCATGAACACATATGATGTCACAAGATTAAAAGCTTCCATCAACAAGTAAATAATTCAGAACCACAATTTTTAATCACTCCCGCTAATTATTTATTTATTTATTTTATTTCTAACTTGGTCATTCAATGCCTACGAGAACATCTACTGATCCAATTTTGAATGACACCACCAGGCATTGAGGAGGGTTTCTATTTCGTGGTCCTGATTGGTCACACCTCTAAGCCCCAACCTTGGATCCTGCTCAGTGATTGGTTAAAGTATTTGGGAGGCCGTGCAAGGGAACTTCTAATTGGGCAAACAAGACGTCAGTCAACCAGAGGCGGTCTGCCGTCATCCGACCGATCGGTCGGCTGATGTGGGACCAGTTTCCCGAAGACCAATCACAGTCCTTCATTTTGACGTGCACGAAAATGTGAGCTCATTAACTACGCGGTGCTGTTGGGATGTCGTCCAAGATCCAACTAGTGTTAATCAATTTTTGAAAAAGAGAATGAATGGGAAACTATTTAATGAGTTTCCAAAATGTTACCACTTTTTATTGACAAATTGGTAGCAAATGCATTACTATTCTATTATGTGTTAGTATAAGAATGAAGAAGCTTTACTTCTTGAATAATTTTAAACAATTGTTGAATAAATCAGGATATTATTTTTTATCAATAGTAGCTGATATATAAGCTAGGAGATAATTTTCCACAAAAACCTTTTCAACTGTAGTTATAATTATCTTCCAGCTATTAAAAAAATCTTTAGACTAATTAAAGATTTGTCAAGTTTTTATTCGGATCTAGATAACTGGATATTCAAAACTATTTTATTGCACAAAATGGGAGTAAATACAGTACAAAACACAATTTCACTAAATAAAATTATCTACGTTATTCTGGAGAAATTCGGCGCAACATTTTGAAAGGCATCACACCAGCTTACGTCATGACGCAGGGGCGTGGCCCGGCAGCGTTCTTGAGCAGCCGCACACTTCCATTCAGCTCACTCACACCAGCCTGCTATCCCGAGGCTGTAGGGAGCTCGCGCAGCGACAATGTCCAAAGAGATGGAAGGAAAGAGCGAGAAGATTCTGAACATGGACAGCAAGGTGCTGTGGTACCCGGACTCCAAGAGGAACACGCGGATGGACACTTTCAGGACGCAGGTCAACGCGGACTACGGGCTTAATCTGGGTGAGTACTACGAACGAAGCGAAGGTGGGAGGGACTCAGACTGACTATGATGAGCTTAAAACACAGTTGGAGAGGATGCAAATTGGATTTTTATGTGCTGGATATAGAGAAAAATAAGCAAAACAATAATGGAGCCTCTGTGACTGTTAGCATTAGCATAACCTCATCTCTAACGTAAAAACAGTGCTGCAGTGCCAGCAGACCTGTTAATTGTTAATGAGAAATGCACATTTTTATCATTTATAAACTTATTAACAAGATTGCACACCACTCCCGTTAGCAGCAATCAGCTGTTTACAGCTCTGCAGATCTGCAGTTGATCTGAGGCCTGTTTTTTTTATTTTTATTTTTATTTTTTTACATTGGTGTCAGTTCATAAACATGAATGTATTAGATCATCCCATCGCTCTGAAATAAGAATAAAATGGATGACAAAACCCTCTCAATAAAAAATTGCATACTAATTTCGTTTAATAAATCTATTATCAGTTTGATCATCAGATCAGATCTTCTTTTACTTCTAGAATCCAATAAAAAGCTTCTAGAATTATATTTGTCTGGTAAATCAGTATTGATTTAGTCACTTTTTTCCCACCTCTCATATCTTCATTTTTGAAAAACGTCCTTAAAAAGTGAAATTAAATTGGCAGTATTTGTTACAAATAAAGATAAGTGTTAAAGTGGTTATATCATTGTTTGTATCGTCTACCTTTGGAATGATTGACGCTGTGCTCTCTAGCCAACTACAATCAGCTGTATCAGTGGTCGGTGGACAGCTATCCAGATTTCTGGGGAGAAGTTTGGCGTTTCTGTGGAATCATCAGCTCTAAAACATACGAGGAAGTAAGTTAAAAAGATACTCTAAAAACCTTTTGTTTTTTCAGTGATCAGGACTCAATGTCCTGATAGTTGTGTGTTACTGGGCGTTCATAACCCATTAATTATGAATTTGTTTAAAGCCAAATAGAAAAAGATGGAAAAAACGTTATGTTTGTAATATAATATTTACCATTGTTTGTTGCTGCGTAGTTCCAGGATGCAGACACTTATCTGAAGTAATAAACAATGTGTCATAATATGTTAGGCACACCTTTTTTTGGGACATAAGGGCATTTTATTCCACTTAATTTGCCAGCACCATGTTCTCACCCACATAAATCCAATATTTGACTTTGTGTTGACTCTGCTGCCTCGGTGGCTAAGCATTCTGGGAAAGTAAAGGGTGTCTTGTTTCAACTGAAATCTCTGGAGGGAAGTAGGAACAGTGTAGTTGCCATAATAACTAAAAAATAAAATAAAACCATAAGTATGAATAACAAGTCTGAGTGACAGCCAGGTTCCATAAAGACATAAGGAGGAGGGAACTTTTTCTTGCAAAAAAGACTGAAATGGCCAAAAAAGTATCTAGTTTCTCAGTTGGTTTTGTCTGATTTACACTAAAATCATCCAGTCGGGTTAAAAACCTCTGAGTTTTGCCTCATAATAGAGGTAAAGAATCCTCACCAGAGTAGAGCAGCATTAACTGCTGTGTGTACACTAGGTGGTGGATGCAACTAAGAAGATCTCCGATGTTCCAGAGTGGTTTAAAGGAGCTCGACTTAACTACGCAGAGAACCTGCTTAAACACCCCGACCAGGACAAAGTGGCTCTCTATGCTGCACGTGAGTGCACCTCTGAATGTGTGAGCCTGCCGTCTGTGTGCAGACTTCCCCCACACACACACACACACACACACACACACACACACACACATATAAACACACACACACGGATCGGCCAGGGGTAATGGAAGAGGCTGGCAGAAGACGGCATTGATGCAGATGTTTACGTCATCCGCCTTGTCGTTATTAAATTAAATGCTGCTCCCTGTTTAACCTTTGAATGACAAATACTAATGAAAAGCTCTTTCTGCGTGGACTTAGGAACACACACAGCCTTCCACATGTTCTTAAGAGAAGAACAAGTGGTCATTATTCTGTAAAACGTCTTTATTCCTCTTGCATAAACATTTTCTTGGTTTATAAATGATTTTTGCTTCTTTGTTTAACCAGGGGAAGGCGGGGAGGAGATTGTGAAGGTAACCTTTGGAGAACTGAGGCGAGACGTGGCTTTGTTTGCCGCCGCCATGAGAAAGATGGGAGTCCAGACCGGAGACAGGGTTGTAGGTAAGTCTTACATCAACTGCCCCTTTTTATCTAATAAAAAACAACAGCAATGAAATGCAAACTACTTTTCTTAAGCATCCAAAGCCATCCGGAGAGACAACATAGTGACTTGTTGATAAGTTTGCCTCACGTATTTTTCGGCTTTTAAAGGAACGTTGCAGGGCGGCTGAAAGATGTTGGAAAAAAAAAAGACAAATTCATAATAAACTGTGTATAATATGTACCGGTATATATTTTTTTAAATTATTTATTTTTGTGTAAGAAGTCTGAGAAGTACTACATAAATAAAGTTTGATTTAATGTAAGAATGTTTAATACTTTCATCAGGACTTTTCTTAGTCTCATCACTAACCTCTTCCCCCGCCTTACCAGCCCTTAATGTCCCTGGTAAGGTGGGGGGCATTAAGGCTGGAATGAGGCCTTGTGGAGCATATGAGTAACTATGACGTTAAAGCTACAGGTGGACATAACTGTTAAAGCAAGAGTTTGGATAAGTCTGTAAAACACCAGTGGGTAAGCAGCCCCCCAGCAAAAAGCTTTGACCAATCAGTGTTCGTGTCATTATTGACAAACATTAAGAAATCAGTAAAACAAGTTTCTTTAAGTATTCCAAAAATAAAAGCCCCTTAAATTACGTATACATCTTTTTTATGAATACATATTTTTGATTCATTCATTTGTAATGGCCTTCCACGGGAGCCGGTTTAGCTCGTGCTGGTTTGCGGCGCCTTCCGTCCGTGAAACCAGGGTTCGAATCCAGGCTGCTCCCTGTTCCCTTCTCTACCTCTGTGCCGGTCCCAAGCCCGGTTGCTTTGAGAGGGTTGCGCCAGGAAGGGCATCCGGCGTAAAACATTGCCAAGTTTACCATGCGACTTGTTCGCTGTGGCGACCCCTGATGGGAAAGGCCGAAAGAGAAAGAAGAAGATTTGTAATGGCCTTCCACTCTGAGCTTCTAATTCGCCACCCTTCCAAAATCTACTGCCCCCCCCTGTGTAAAATGTTCTAGTTCCTCCGCTGATATATCATGGTAGAACAGAGATGAAGAGGTCTGATTGCTTCGTCACAGTAGGAGCTTTTTCTGAAAGGTTTATTCATTTGGCAGTTAGTATTTCTACACGGTGGAATTGCTAAATATGCTTTTCTTCAATGGTTCATTTGAGAGGAGGTTCAGATCCTCACCTTTACATTTACAACCTGCTGCTCAGCAGCTGCAGTTTGGCTTTAATGTAAATAATATTACTGGCACAACTCAGAAGCTGCAATGTAAGTTAAAGAACTGGTCTCTGTCACATTTCTGCTTCAGATGTAAACTGGATACCATAAACACAATGAGTTTCTTTAACAGCACATTGATTAGCTCTACTATGATAACCCTACATTTCCCATCAGTCTTTCTCCGGTCCTTGTGTTTTGTCTGGAATCTCACCATAAATTCAGCCCCAACAATCCAATGTTCAATGTGTCTCTGCAAATGATTCTTACTTTAGAATTTCATTTTCTGTTATGACATTTGTGTAACTTTTAGCCAAATCTTCCACAAAACCACAAAACACTCGTTAAGTTTTCAAATTTAGCTGTTGAGGAGCAATCAGGTCCTCCCCATGTCTGGCCTGTAGAGGAGCTGTACGTTACGAGCAGCTGGAAGTAGAGCCCCGCTGCCTGACAGACGCGTTCTTTAAGGAAATCCGGTTTTTCCTGCCTTCAGTGCTGCTTTTCCCTCTATCTCAAGCTGCAGATCTTCACTGTCCAGATCTCCAGAGCTTGTCTTTTTCCTCATTCTTAGATTCTTAGACTGATTGACACATGCTTTGGTTTGTGAAAAGAATTGTTTTGTCAATGCCTTAGTCACAATTATGTTTGAGGGGGTCTACGAGCAAAAAAGGGGCAAATACGTACGGGGCATAGAGGCGGCCCGCATGAAATGTCAAGGTACCAGATCGCTTGGTGAGCCCATAGAGGAAAAAATGTTCAAGCAGATTTTTCTTTGGGTTTGCTTCAAGCGACAGGTTGAACACTTATACAACAGGTACGAGGGAAGTAGGTGAGAACGGGTGTGCTGTATGGACGATTTGAATTTATTCAATGCCTTTAAACCCTGTGCAAGAGGCCCGTTGGCGTGATAAGCAGGCGCAGCCTGACTGTTAGAAATGAGGGTATTAGACAATCGTAGTGTAGTTTAAGTGAGCTTCCTAGTGTGACACCGTACGACTGCATCACCCATGCGTCATAAATGTGTACAACCAACATTGGTTTTACAGATACTTTACGATACACTTCCCCCATTGCGATAATGGTACGTTCCATTTTCATGACATCACTTGCGGTGGCCGTACGAGCCTCAAGGGAACTGAAATAAATCCCCATGAACGGGTTCAAGTGACTAAAGCCTTTCAGAGAGTCCATCTTTTTTAGATGAAGGGTTAAAAATCAATCTGTTACTTTAAAATGAATAATGATAAGGACTGCACAATGAATTAGCAAATTTATCGTTATCGCAATATCAAGCTGTGCAATAAGCATATCGCAAAAGTTGATGAAAACTGCGATAGATGGTTACCTTAAATGTGCTAAAACAATCTTATGGCAGCTTGAAGTATTTAACGGATCAAATAAACCCCCTTAAGCGTTTGAACAATCGGATGGACTGCGTCACGTTTTTAATCAAATGGAGCCCTTTTATGTTAGATGTTTGCCTCCTTTGTAGACGAGGATCATTTGGAGTGTAATTTAAGTTATGTGGACTTGTATTTAAATGAAAGTGTTGCAGTGAAATGGAAATGATGTATTTAGATGTTTTGCTATTTGTTCATGTATCACAAGGTTTTACGTCATCGCAATATTGATCACTAATATCGCAAACCGTGAGTTTTCCTCATGTCGTGCAGCCCCAATAACTATGTTGTTTTTGTCAAATAAATAAACTATGCAAATATAAGAAAGACTTGACGTTATTTGGCTGCTGGTTGGATTTTTATTTCAAAGCTATGTGGCTTCTTTAAAAAAAAAAAAAAAAAAAAAGATTTTTTTTTTTAAATTTTCATCCACAGAAAAACAGAAAATCGATTGATTTTTTTTTTTTTAATTTACATTCAGGCCCTGCTGTTTCTCTTTAGTTCTGTCTCTTTCCAGAAATCTAGAATTGCCGTCAGTTCAAAGTTATTGAATGCAAGCAATGACTAAAGTGTGATATAGTTTGTGCGCCTTTCTAGTTGAAGGAAAAGCTAAGTATAGGAGGAGTGAAGGGGAGGGGGTGCATTACCTAAATGGCCTGAGCTCTGTGGGAGGCTCATTAGAAAGATGTGAAGCAGAGTGAGAATCACAGGGGAGTAAGGAGAAAGCTTCTTCATGTCTGTCCTCCTCCTCCTCCTCCTCCTCCTCCTCCTCCTCCCCTCTCTTTTCATTACTTTTCTCAGATATCTGAGCACCGTGTGTGTGTCTGTCTGTGTGTGTTAAAGGCTGGAATGTCCTTGTTCCCAGATTGCAATGAAAATGTCTTCGATTTCTGTACTCTAGAAGATATCGAAGCACTTAGCTGATGAAGCTGAATGTTTTTTTTTGTGCCAGAACCACCATCCAGCCTGTGGCATGATGGGCCGTGGCATCCTCCATTAAAGTCGGTATTTTCCTCCTCATCCTCTCAACTCTTTTTATTTTATTTTACTTTAAAAATTCCACAGTGACTTCAAATTAATTAGTAATTTCACAATTTATGACTTGAAATCAGATTTGATTAAATAGGCTATCCCTTTATTTTTATTTTTTTCAATTTACTCCAAAAACAATTTATGCTTGGTTGACTTGGGAATTACATTGAGTAAAAGCTAAACTATTATTAATCTATTAATTCTTACATGACAAATAATCAATAGTTTTCTGGCTAAAAAAACGCAACTAAATAAGAGAAGAAAAAAATAATTCAGAGAGTTGATGAAGGGGTATTGTAATTTTTAAGTAAAGATGGATATTCAAAAACAATTTCTTCATTTTTTTAAGCCAAACCTTTTATCTAGTAGGAGTTTTATTTTTTCTTTATATTTTATGTTGCTAAAACACCTTCTGGAAAACCCTCACCATAGAAAATATTAAAACGGCACAACAAGCATTTGTATTGTTAATTTTTCACGTTGCGTTCATTAGTTTCACATCAGGATTTAAAAGCATCGGAAATATTTTTGCTTCACTTTGATTTTATCAGCTTATTTATGACTAATAATCTATACGGTAATTTCCTTCGCAACAAATGGATGATAAATATAAAGTAAACGAAGCTAACAGGTTTCCGCCAGGCCACGCCCCTCACAAACAGCTGATGGTGACACATGATGGTGCAAAGTCTTCTAAGAAAGACGGCAGGCTTGACAAAAATACAAACCCCATAAATGTGCATGGAAGACGAAAAGAACAACATTTCTGTGTCATGTAAAAACAAACCACAGCTGAGCTTCCTGTTTATTACAAATCCTGCAAAAGAAGTTTTTCATAAATAATTAATTTTTTTTCCCTGTTCCTTGAAAGCTCCCATCCCTCAGTAATCTGCATCAGTAAAGATGCTGAGTAATTGCGACGTGGAGTCAGTGTTTTTACGGCGCAGCCGGACGGTGATTCATCACGTCAGCCACGTAGGCAGTCAAACAAGTTGTTGTAGGAAGATGAAGATTCATGATGCAATTTCCATGGGTGCGGTGCGAGAGCGCCATTTATCATACGAGCTCGCAGAACCGGTGTGACGGGCCGGCGATCCGTCTCCGAGCGCGTCATCATATCGCCTGGATGAGCTTCCCGGCTGCAGCTGGAGTCGGCATGGCAACCAGACGAGGCTGATTAGTGGGAATTCATTTAAAGTGTTATTGCCTTTGACCAGTCCGATGATAAGATTGAACTACCGGCAATACATTTGTTTTATAGAGGGAGATTAGCTGCAGGTTATCCGAGAAACTGCACTGGTACAAGGTAGAAAGGTAGCATCAGACCTCCTGCTTTTAGTTTGACGGCCATTGTTACCGCTGGTCATTCCTGCTTACATTTGAACTCTTGTTTTGACATTTCTGCTTTGTTCCATCTAGCTTTCATTAAATATTCTCTACATGTCAGTCGCTGCAATCCTTTGCGAGCATAGGCCATAAATAGTACAGTTTACACAAGATTTTCTGATAACAAAATGTGTTCTCAATTGTTTTTTTGTGGTACTCTTTCATGCGTTTCATATTTTTAATAAAACTGTTTTTTGACTCCCAATGTATTTCTTAAAGTTTGATATTAGCTGCGAAGCTACTTTTGTAAAGCAAACAAAGGTATTTCATTCCTAACTTTCTTGTTTTTCTTTTTTCTCTCGTCTGTCTCGTCAGGCTACCTGCCTAACGGGATCCACGCCGTGGAGGCCATGCTGGCAGCAGCCAGCATCGGGGCCATTTGGAGCTCCACGTCTGTCGACTTTGGAGTCAATGTAAGGACAACTTTTTATCTTGTTTTTGTGTGTTTTTAAAATGGTTTATGGTTCTTTTCACCCCGTGTTCTGTCATGAAATCTGTTTCTCAACTGAGTTGTAATGGAGCTCACGTATACCATGGTCTTGGTGAATACTCTATTCTCATTGGCGGCAGGGCTTCCATTAAAAAGTGATCCTTTACACCTAAAAAGAAGAATGTTCTCTATTAGTGCGCTGGCCTCAACACCAGTTGGTAACCGAAACAACAGAAACGTGGAATATAACTAATAGAAGAGCAAGACAGTAGAAAAGATCTGCCCTTCACTATGCTGGACATGACAGGATCGCTATCAAATGTTGCCATCAACGGCAATGTAACTGTTGTAAATATTTGTTGCCTGTCTTTCTTTCTTGTTTATATTGTTGCTTGACACAGAGTGAACACGTGTTTATGGATAATTCTAGTGTTAATCAATGAAATAAATTGATTTGTTTGTTTGTTGATGGAAATGTATCGATCATATACAATTAAAGCGATCCATGATGCTACTTCTGGACTTTGTTTTTCTTTGTAACAAACGTTTGTTTCATTATCTGAACAAAAAAAACATGTTTTGTTCGATTTGTTGACGTTTATAACATTGACCACTTTCCTCTACAGGCTTAGGAGGTGTTACCATGACAATGCATCCCACAGCCTATCGAATAGTCTGTTTCTTGTGAAAAATTGGTTTTAATATGAAAAAAAAAAACAATTTTAAAGTACTAATACTTGATGTAATGTTTGTTTTCGTCGTAAGTGACCGTGGTATAAAAGCAGGATTATGCTCTTCAAGGTGTCCATGATCAGAAATGAAAGGACATCGCAGAAGCAAAGTCTTCCACTTTGCGTCGGACCTTTGCTTTGTCTATTCATTCTAATAATGGACACCTTGAAGGTCTTTTATTCCTTGCATACGCTGCAAACTCTCGCCTGTTAAATCTTAAGTTTTCAGTTGAAAAGTAGCTTTTTTTTTTGTTTTTTAATAAATAGATCTTTGTTTCCTAAATTAGATTTTAACTGTTCCAGACTTTAATGTGTTTTTCTCTTTTATTTTGTTCTCCATTTATTTTTAATTTGATGACGCCCCCTCTGGTGAATCAGGAGAACTACTGCTTTCATTAAAAAAAGAACTTGTTTTGCCTATGTTTGCTGCTTGTATTCAATATATTTATATTCTATTATCAAGATTTTATATTTTTTTTGCTTTGAAGCTGAACTTATTGTCTTACTACATAAAGCATCTAACCGTGTCCTGTTCCCTTTGTTTTTCTTTAGGGAGTTCTCGACAGATTTTCTCAAATCCAGCCCAAACTCATCTTTTCTGTTGCTGCTGTGGTTTACAACGGCAAAACTCACGACCACATGGAAAAGCTTATAAGCGTTGTGAAAGGTTGGCGCCCACATTTTTTACACTTTCCAGATTTCCAAACTCCATCCTCAGAATCGTCGCCTAAACGTCAGATTTGGTTAATGATTTGAAGGAGTTGAAAGTTAAATGACTTCATGTGGAAAGAGCTGTATAAGTTTCATTTTTTTCTAATGAAAAATGTTTCAAACTAGTAATATTGGAGGTTTTAGTAAGTTCGAAAACTAAATGAAAGCATTTATGATTGGCAAAAATGTGTCAGGATTAGGGCTGCACGATATGAGGAAAACTTGCGATATGCGATATTAGTGATCAATATTGCGATAACGATATAATTTGCGGTAAATAAACAAATAGAAAAATAAACAAAAACATCATTCCCATTTAACTGCAACAGTTTAAAATTATACTCCAAATGACCCTCATCGACATGGTAGACAAACATCTAACATAACAGGCCTCCATCTGATTGGTCAACAATGTGAAGGCCTCCATCTGATTGGTCAAAGCATAAAGGATTTATTTGATTCGTTAAATGCTTCAAGCTGCTAGAAGATTGTTTTAACACATTTTGGGTTTACTATTTATTGCGATATTCGCCGTCTTTTGCGATATGCATATTGCAGAGCTGGATATTGCGATAACGATAAATTTGCGGTATATTGTGCAGGCCTAGTCAGGATGTATCTAAAATGACAAATAATCAAGAGTCCATGTCAAACAATTTGCTGTGGGAATTTTTAAAATATAAAACCATCAATTATGCTAAATGTGAAATGCTCGCTGGGCCTTTATCTCAATAATGATGACATGAAAACATCAGCCCCTGTCTTCTTCTCACACTCCAAGGTCTTCCAGACTTGAAGAAAGTAGTTGTAATTCCCTATGTTCGCTCCAAACAGGAGACTGACCTCTCCAAGATCCCAAACAGGTGGGCGTCTCTCATCTGCTGCTCTTTATCCTAAAAAAAAAGGAAACCCCTGATGGATGATCTCCTGTGGCTTCTGTGCCTTACAGTGAATTCATTGATGATTTCCTGGCGTCTGGGCGTGGCGAGGGCGACCCGTTTCCTCAGCTGGAGTTTGAGCAGCTTCCGTTCAGCCATCCGCTGTTCATCATGTACTCATCTGGAACCACTGGAGCTCCTAAATGCATGGTCCACTCAGCTGGGGTAAGAAGCGCCAACCTTTTTTCCAAATTTCCCTGGAAAACCGTTTCCTTTAGCAGTCTCTGCCCGGCTCATGGTCCCGTCTGTCCTCATAAAACATTTGACATAACTGCTTGGCATTGTTGCTGCTGCTGCGACGCAGCTTTTTTAAGCGTGAGACGCAGCTGCGTCGCGTTCAGAAATTGGCATCCCAAAGTCACATCTGTGGCTGAACTCCCCTGGGCTGACCCACATGTGCAGCACAATGTTCATTACACACCACTGCCCCTAAGAGAAGTCAGCCTTGTAAGAAGGAGCTGATGCTGTCCACCTAAAGGTCTGAAGGAAAAGAAAAGAGAGGAAGAGGAGAGACAAAAGCCGGTTATGTGTGTGTTTGTGTATATTTTTGGGGAAAACCATACAACCTTCCCACGGGGAAGGGGATTCAGTTTCCCGGAAAAAAAACATGTCCACAGATTTATTTGCTATTGGCATTGATCTCCCCTAACAATGGAAGCCTGTAGATCTTTACTGTCCCACTTTTTTAACGTCAAAACAGTGACTGCAGACCCTTGGAGCTTTATTTGTTTTATTAGTCACTTTTGCTTAGCTCATTGTCTCTGAAAAAGGGGTTTAAAGTTCTTGAAATGTTATGTTTATGGCGGTCCCGCTCCGATCATCTTTGATGTGTTGTAAAAGCGTTTCCCGTTGGTCTTTTAATGATGATTATGGCGTTTTTTGCCACAAAAAAAACCGAACTTTTCTGGAATGTAGTTTCTGCAGTAGATTATTAGAAATTCACCTCTGAGTTGGTTGTGGGTAGGAGCGCTGGTACAGAGCAACCCCGCCCCACTTCCTGTCTATCCAGCTGTACAGTTTTGATCCAGATGCACGCTCAGACGAGGAAAATGAATCTAGGTGTCTACATGAATCAGAACAGAGGGAGCTAGTGGCCCGCCCAGCGTATTGTTGACATCATAAATACGATTTTCTTCAAACTGCATTTTCCTCTGACGACAGCAAAACGGCACAAAAACACGCTAACAACACAACAGACTGGATCACATGCCCTGATAGCCTGAATTTATTGTCGCCTTTTATAAAACCAAACGTGATTGGAATCATTTTTGCTCTATGACAATCTAGCATTTTAAAAATGGCCTCTGCCTTATTATATTTAAACTTGTACGATACAAATACTTTTGCATTTTTATTAGTAGCTTTCTGGCGTTCCAGACGTTTGATATGTGTGGCCATATTTATCTTGTTTTTGCTAAAAAATAACATGTATTAGGTGCCTAAAAACTTAATGCATTATGTCAATATTTATAAAAAAAAGAATATTTTTTACTGTGTCATCTGCAATGTTTTTGTTCAGCATTAAACTTTGCGCTAAAACTTCTAAGAGGAACCAGAAGTGTTGTTGTTTTGTATTCTCAGGCTTATACCACCTCTGTTATTATTCATATAGTGACTTAACTTATCATCGTATTAACTTAAGAACAAGTAAAGATGGATGCACATATATTCTTTTAGTGAGCCTCTTAATTGAATAACCAACTTTGGAAATGGCAGATCAAAACAAAGTTGGCAGAATTTGTTCTTAGACTCAGTCATCACCTCATAAAAGTGACAGGATGTATCGGTTAAGCATCACAGCTGTCAGAAAGATCTACTCTTTGCTGCTAAATGCTCTGGGAGTGAGTTTCAACTCATGCAACAGGGGTTGTGTTGAGTAAATCCACTTAAATTGAACTTGTAATGCGATATATTCAGCCATTCAAGGTGGTTTCTCAACAAAGCCTTCAGGTTGTCCAGTGATCTGGATGTTCCACCCAGTAAGGTCTGGCTTCTGTTTTTGTCCTGTGTGTCTAAATGCACAGCTCCATTTCAAGACCATTTATTACAATATGATCTAGCTGATGAGCAGAGATTTTATTACAATAACTATACTTTTGCTGGCATACTTCCCACCACAAGATGGCAGCAGACCTCCATCAGCAGATTCCTTCAGTGATGGTGGCTCCAAATTGAGTAAATGAATGACATATTCATGAGAAAGGGCATCTCTGCAGGAGACGGGATGGTTAAAAAAAAGGGCGCATTTTTGAAAAAGTGGTGTTAAAAACTGGTTAATTCATTTAAAAACACTTTTTTAATGCTTTAGTGGGAGTCTGTAGTCCTGCCTGACACCTTTTACCGTTCCTGTATTTAAAAAAACAAACCAATAATAGTTTCTGTTTCTCATCCTCCACATTTTTCTGCATTTAATTTCCACTTCTCTCTCTTTTTCCTCTACATTGTCTCCTGCTTTGGCACAATTCCCCCTTTTGTGCTACCTCCCTCTTTCCATGCTGCCAATAATTGGATGGTGACACTTTATTGAAAAAGCGTTTTGGTATTGTGACGAAGGCTGTCCCCTCTGCCTCTGCCAATTAGCCACAGTCCTGTTGTGCTTTTTGCTTTGTCACGGCTCTGTTAACATGCTGTCAGTAGCAAAATGGCACACGGTCCTGCCAAAGTTTGCGCGAACACTCACACACACAGGTGGAACAGCTGTGACAAGGATGTACACATAAGCCGAGCCCTAAAACACACTCGCACACGCTCCAGCCTGTACTCTCCTCCAGCAGTAATGACATACCCAGCTGTGATGGTTTGGAGACTTGGGGAGTATTTGCACTTTCCACAAATTGCCTGCTTTAAGAGGGGAAGTGGCGTGTAAAAGCCGAGTCGTTTCCGTGCAGCTCTTGGAGTGCACAGAATAAACACTGTCCTTTAACATGACGAGCAGGCGCTGCCGCCCCGAATCAATCTCTCCGGCGCCGGCTTTGTGTTGTTCTACGAGGTTTTTTTAAAACAGGAACCAATGCTGCTCCTTGTCTCTTCAGGGCACCCTCATCCAGCACTTGAAGGAGCACATTCTCCATGGCAACATGACTGCTAGCGATGTCATCATTTACTACACTACGGTAGGTCAAAGGAGTTAACCTATATTGATAACCCTCTCAAAAGTCCTTTTTTTATATATTAAACCAACGTTCCCTCACACGTGTCTAAGAAACATTTTAAAGAACGGAAGTGGCGTTTGGTACGCTCCTGTTTCCACTGGCTAAAGTTACCACAAAAGGTTGTGCAAAACCTTCCTTTAAATCTTTTAAAGAGCCTCTTGAGATGTCGCTGCTCATCAGCTCTTCACCCGCCAGTGAAATGATGGAGAAACCACGTTGGCCCCACTTTGGTCTACAATGGCTTCCTTCAAAGCACTGATCCACGTTCAGAGCCGTTGTACTGCTGCTGGTGTTTGGATCCCCCTTCAAAATAAAATGCAGACCAGAAAGTGAAGTGGGTCTCTTGAGAGCAGAGGGCCACTTCTCCTTGATCAGGGTGTCGGCAACTCCTTGCAAGCGACCCTCTCCAGAGTAATTCCCACGTCTTCACTGGAATATTGCTGCTGCTGCTGCTGCTGGGATTTGTTCTCTCACATCAGTCTTTCTCCTCTCTACTGCAATAGATTTTGAACTGCAGGGAATTCTGGGAACTCCTTACAAATCATTTTCATCTTTTTCAACATTTCTGGAAGTAGTTCTGAAATGTAGTTAAGGTTGTTGCTGCATCCTTTTCCTTTATTTCTACAAGAACACTTTTACTTATTTCATTCAATATTGACCTAATATTTTTGTTTGTGTTTTTCTGATTTGGAAACTCTTTATTTTTGCTCCTGTAAAGTTTGTAAATTTATAATTTTTTACATATTAAATTAACGCTTTCCTTGTTTAAAATTTCAATAATTTGATGCAGAAAAACGCCAGCATGACCGAAATATTTACCCAACTTTTATTATGAAAAAATAGTTTCTGATGCCAATGAGGCCAAATCAGTAGCTTTTTGCAAATAATGCAGCTCTATGCTAGTTGTTGAAGCAGCACTTCTTCCAGATAACAGATGGTTGTGTTGCTGTGTGTGTTTGTAGACTGGCTGGATGATGTGGAACTGGCTTGTGTCCGCTCTGGCGGTGGGCGCCTCCGTGGTTTTGTACGACGGTTCTCCGCTGATGCCCACTCCTAATGTTCTGTGGGACCTAACAGACAAGCTGGGGTGAGTTTAACACACAGAGAGGAAAAGCTAGTCACTCACTTGTCGTGTTGAATAGAGTTTTAGATTATAATCCTTGTAATTTATCATATTTTAAATAAAGATATTTGGTATTTTCTACTACAGCAGTGAAAAATATGACTGCTTTATTTAATTTGAAATGCATGAAGACGAGCTGTATTTAAAGTAAATACACATATTTAAAGAATATCTGATCGGTATGAAACACTTTTTCTGTTATTTACAGTTTCTTGACCTTTTTAATGTACACTTTTAGGACTTTGTGGAGTTTAACACACAGAAAAGCACATTTTGTTTTGTTTTTGCTGCCAAATATTTTCTTTGGATAATTAGTAATAAAAAATCCTGGGGCACCTTATCTTAAATTTGTATTTGCAAGGGTGTTTTTTTCATTGTTGCAGCATCTCAGTGGCAGAGATACAGAACAACAATGAACATGGCATTTCAAGTTGGTTGAACTGCGTAACCATAGCAACAAAGTGGAGGTTAACGATTTAGAAAATACAGAACAGGAGGAATTTACGAGACCCTCTCTTTGCTTTTTAATTGTCATATTAATAACATAATAAATAGATTGAATGAGTAGTAGATTGAGTTTTTCAAAATTCCACATTACATATATCCATACAAATATTCGACTAAACTATGTTCCTAATTGAAGTGTTAAAACTGCGTAACCATAGCAACAAAGTTGAAGAGTTTAGTTAATGCATCCATTTATTTAATTGTCACTCAATTGTCAGTTGGTGATAAATATATTAAGTGAATTGATGATTGAATTCTTTTTAGTTTTAGATTTGATTAAACGATGTTCCTAATTGAAGCTAGGGCTGTGACGATAACCGCGGTGATGAGGTCGTCACCGCATCACCGTACTTTTTTTTTACTTTCTCTGCTAGTCCTGTGTTCAGACTTAGAGGGTTTCTATGGGAAATCTTTTATCACTCTTCTCCGTCTCTCCTCGTTGCACCCGCCTGCGCGTGCGCGCGGCTGTCACTGTCTCTTAGAGAAGCACGCGGCACGTGCGCACTCTACTTACACACACACACACGTGCGCTGTTTCGGAAACACACACATCCTCATTCTACAAAAGAAGTTTTCTGTCTTTCGAGGATATACGACAAATTTACTGCGTTCTAATTATTCATTTCCATTACAAGCTGCGTGCGTTCTTGAGCGTGCAACACGGCCGCCCGCCGGAGGATTTTGTGTGTGTGTGTGTGTGTGTGTGTGGGGGGGGGGGATATTACTGTTCTATTACTGTTCTCAGTCACTCTGTCACTGAGAACAACTGATCACTACATTTTTTTGTTTGGGAACTATTTTGTGCAGCGCAAAGTTATGTGTCTGTATAAATAAAGGCGGAGCCTCCTTCCCCGCGCTCTTCATGGGTGTGAGGCTTCATGTCTGCAGTCTCGTTTATTACTGGGCAATATATAATATTCTGAGAAGATGTCTGTACCAGAGAGCACAGGTGAAGCCTCACATGCAGCTAGAGAGCAGAAGAATCAACACGCACCCCCAACACACGTGTGCGCACTTCTTCCTCCTAATCCTACACAAGACGCACCGCGCTCACAAAGTCACAGTCAATCTACAACACCTACATAGTTAGTTCATTACTTAGATAGTTAGTAGTTACTGTTATTTGTTAATAAAGAAAAGTACGTTGTAATTGTATTTATTTCCGATGCCGCGACACCGCGCCCCCTGGTGGTTCGTCCCCGCGGTGATCAAAAATCCGACACCGTCACAGCTCTAGTTGAAGCAGTTTTTCTAAATTCCTACACTCAACAGAGGAAGAAATCTTTATTTTTTAGCCACAAGTGAGCAGCCCTGCAGCCATTTTTAAAGCTGTTCTCTGTGGAACAGACTGTTTGTTTTAGGTCAGCCGTTCCTGAAGCGCTGCGCTATGAAGATGAATAGAGACACTTTGAATTTGGAAGAAATCCAAGGACTCGCAGAAAAATCACAGAGGCGGTAACTGAAAAGGCAAATTGTACACGTTAACACGACTGGAGGATGTAAACCCTGGATGCGGTGATGAAGGGTGGAATTTTGTCTTTAATGTTTCCCAACTTTGTTTTTTAATCGTTTTTTAACCTCTATCATTTGAAGAGCAAAGACTCGACAGCAATCTCATGCCGACTCCCGTTTGTGTGTATTTCTGTGTGTTTTGATGCATCAAATCCGATAGGACAGATGGCTTGTTCTCGTTTTCCCTCAATGTGTGCATTAAGTTTCTCACTTCTGAAAGTTGTGTATGCTTTGCCTCAGTGCATTCCAAGAATTTCTAATTAAAAGTTCAAGAAAGGGATATGCGAGGGTTTAAAATAAAGTGGATAATTGCCTCTAAAATACAAAATACCAGTATTTTGAGCAGTAGTGCCTAATTCTGTCTGCATTTAATGAAACTCCTTAGTGGCTTTGAGGATTGTTCCTGAGTTTGATTATTTATCGAATGGAAAACGAGCGAAAACAAAAAGCTAATCACATACAGTCTGCTGATAGTCGACCATCCTAAACAAAACTTTCATAAGAGGATCCTGTTTGTCAAAATATGAATAGACATATGGTTGAGGAGGAGGAAGAGAAGACGTCACCCCATGAACAGTGTTCTTTTCTGTTCTTTAAACAAACCACTCGAAATTGGTATTTGAAGTTGGTTAAACTGCGTAACCATGGCAACAAAGTGAAGGAGTTTAACGATTACAAAAATACAAAGCAGGATGAGTTTAGGAAACCTTCTCTTTGCTCATTAGTCGTCATACCACCGTCAACTGTTCAAAAATAGATTAAATGAATGAAAGGTTAGTTTGTGAGGCTTTTTAAGATGTTACTAATCATCAAAGAAGTTTTTTTTTGTTATATGGCTTAAGCATGATGTCCAAATTCTGCTTCCTGTTCTAATTAAATCAATTAAGTTGATGTTAAGAGCGTTATTGTGATTAAAAATATTTACTATTCAATCTGAGACATCCCTTCTTGTATTTTAGAATGCAGGAGGTCCACAAAGGCTTTGCTGCATCTGTAAAACACTCGTACAGCCAGCACGTGCAGAATGGCTTATTGTATGACTTATGACTGCGAGTGTGTGTCTGTCAGGCTTAGGTTATTAAAAAGTACTGCGGTCAGCAGAAGCGATACTTTCATGCAGTGAAAGTGCTCCTGTACCTGGGAGACGCATCTCTACAGATGGCACTTTGCCTTCAGCAAGAACGGCTGTGAAGCGAGATTTTGAAATGCAGAAGAAGTTGCAGAGAATTAGTTCTTCGGCAGAAACACTTGACAGGATCTGCTTGGAAATCCCAAAGCTCTGAGCCCCGTCCTACAGTCCTATGAGTACTTTAAATGATCAGTGTGTTGCAGAGGTGGATTTTTTAAAACGGGTTGCTTGATAAACGACCGGAGGGGAGATTGCAGGTCTGTTTCTGCTGAAATGCTTGGTCAAACGTGTCATTTTCCGAGAAAAACAAACGTCCTTGTGCTATGACCTCAACGCTTGTTTTCTTTTTGCAAGTAATGGAAGACTTTAGGGAACAATGCTACAATGCTGGTCACAAAAATACCCACGCTGAGGCATTTAATGAAGGCCTTCCAAGAGTGACAGAAAGATGGATAGTACCTTAAACTGTGAGATTTTTTGAACCAATTAAGTGCTGATATTGCAGCTTCAGATATATTTTTCAGAGACCAGACCCACGTATCCAGAAAAAAACCCTTAGGGGAAGACTGACATCACTTTTTTTCTTTAACGGCCTTTTCTCTTAAATTGAGGTTGGACATTTTAATTGGAGCTAAATCTGTCAGACTAGGTTGGAAAGTTTAAAACTTACTGTATGACTTTTTCTTTCCCTTTTTACCTTGACTTTCTTGACCACTTGCGTCATCATAATTGTCACATTATCCTTATTTTACATAAAAGAAATATTTTACTTAAAATTGAGAAATTTTCGGGGGAAAAAAACATTTTTATGTGCTTTACAGATTCTCTTCAATTATCTTTTGAACTATATTGAGGACGTTTCAGTGGTCTTTAAATTATAATTGTGTTGTTTTTAGCCAAATGCAGTTTTCATCTTATTTTTCCTGATATATGTCCTCCATCATTAGAAAACACCAAAATATGATTTTCATTGGAGTGGGTCTTTTAAGAATAAATGAAATGAATAAAAAGAGGCCAAGGTCAAATGATAAAAGTAAAAAAGAAACAAGTACCAGTAGAAAGTTTTATAAGAGATTTAGAAGTTGTTTTGAAAGTCATCAGCTGTATTCCTGATAAAAGTGGGTTGAAAACAATTACATCTTGATGTAATAAGTTCAAAATCTTTGTTTTCAGTCTACTTTTCTGTTTATTTGCTCCTTTAAATTTAAACCTCTTGTGTCGATAGACGAGGTTATGTCAAGGATTTCTCCTCTGTAACGGTAAAATATTGTCACTAAACAAAATGTAATTATTTTTAATTTAGAGGATTTATGACTATACTCGAATAGATTTTCCACATATGAAATTTTGGTCTTTCCTGATACATGCGTGACATATACATAACTCATAAGTGTTTCTTCAGCTGGCCATTTATCAATGTGCGCAGATTTCCGTTGAGGGTATCAGCCGGCGGGTTTTTACGTAAATTCGGTTTTGAGTTTGACATTTTCGGTCGGTTGTAAATTACGCAGTTCACGCGTATTTTAGGTAGTTTATACGCAATTATAAGGGAAATCTTACGGAATTGTGCCTGATTATTGCTAGATGCATACGCAAATGTGTCGCTTTCCACGACCGTTCCACGTATGTCTAACGACTTTGCACGCATAAACCAACAATGTATAGCCTCAATATCACGTACACGGCGCACACGTCACGGTAAAATGATGTAATTGACGCGCGACGCACTGATGAATTGAAAATATAAACAGAGCAATAATCACACATGCTTCATGTTCTACGTTGATTTGTTCTTTGTGTTTTAACGTCGTTATACATCTGTGAAAATTTCATGTGAAGACTGCAACTTTACCCACTTTTTCTATGAATATTCACTACAACCAATTTCCATCTGAGGAACATGCCTGCATGTTAGTGATAAGGACAGGAGAGTCATTTAGAAAAAGATGTCCTGACAAGTGAAGCTTGAGCCGCTACATCACGACACGCACAGACGCACATTAGCGTAAAGAAAATGCTCAGAGGTGCCTTTGTGCCTCATTGCCTGTGAAGCTTCTCTTATTGACTTAGGAGCTTCCAGAAACATGTCTCACTTGAAGCTCATGCGCTGGCTCACGCCGCCTCACAGTCTCAGAAGCAAGGACTCACAGCTTCTCCTCCTTCCTCCATCCTAAACACCCAATTAGGAGCCACACCTAGCCACCTGCCTCCAATCAGAGCAGACGGACGGTTTCCAAGGCAACTAACGACAAAGTCAACATGCAGATGGAGGGTCATCTGATGGAGTGGAGATTGACTTTTGTCAAATAACAAATGGGTTTGAATTTTCATCTGCAGATGACTAGAATTAAATGCAAAGAGGAAGAATAAGTAATACGAATATTTATAAATGTTCAGCTTGCACGCCATTTGGAAGATTTGTTGCTAATGTTCAGTTTCTTCTCTTTTGCATCTCGAAAGAAATGGACGTTTTAGAAAAGGATGAAAAAAGACCAATATAATAAAAAAAATTACATTTTCTAGATTTAACAAAATAAAAGTACTCGTTAGAATGTCAAAGGAAGAGAAGGAACCGGCAACTTAAGCCTGCATGAACATTTAAAACATTGACCTATTTGAAAAAAAAAATCTTATTTGAGATCAACTAGGTTTTTATTAGATTTTTAGAGTATTTTCTATTCTAACATTGGGAAATATTTGGATTTTTATATGTGGATTTTTTGATATCTAAATGTGCATTTTGTACTTATGTAGCTAAAAAAAGCTTTTTTTTTATCATCATGTTTTCAATTTCTTTCTGTATTTTATGTTGGTTTACCCACATTAATTGACTTACCTGATCAAACTCTTGTTTTTTTTAAAAGCACATTTAACATAATTATTCGCTTAATTGTTGTACATCCTGAATATTCATAATATTTGAAGTAGATTTTTTTTTTAGATAAATAACAATGTCTGCATGTCAACACCATTTTTTTATGAATCATCAGTGAAATCTCTTTTCTTTGGGATCATTTAAGTGACAGGTTGGGGGGTTAACCCCATTTGGAAAAAACTGAAAAATACATTTTTATATAATTTGAAATAATTGTAGGCATGAAGGGTTTAGGAACACATGAGAAACACGATTTTAAATCAACCTGGACTACTATCGCTAGAGTCAATCAAACCTTCTCAGGACTTTTGGTCTTTTTCAACCCTCCACGGTCATTTAGCACTTCAGTAACACCAACATCTATTAAAAAAGGCCTACTGCAAAACAACTCTTGTTTATTTGATTGGTCAAACTTCAGGGTCTTTATGTCCCACCAAACTGTTGTTTATATGTACTGCTTACAGACAGGAATGGTTAACGAGAAATTTGATTGATTTTGATGTCAGTGAGGAGAAAACGTATTAACTTGCGAAGGAGGACTTCAAAAAGTCCTTTGTTTTGGTTTAAATTAAATCTGCAGGGAAGATGTGACGTTTTGTCACTTCTCGTTCTCCACATCTGTCCATTTCTTGGCAGCTGTCAGGATAATCACCATTCAAATGAAAGGAAACGCCAAAACAATCTAATACTAAGGTTTATTCAGGTAAACATTTCATCAATACCTGCTCTTGTGGGGCATCTAAAGTTGTTGTTTTTTCTCTCCTTCTGTTCATTCACCTAAAAGTCTTTCTTAGTTTAATTTTCCCTCAACCTGTAGATGAAGGCTCAGCTGACACAAGCTGTGTTTCAGCATCACCTCACTTTATATGTTCACTGCGACTTACTCTCCTCCACTGGGAGCTGCTGAGCAGCTCCACTGGAGCAGATGGGATTAAGGGCAAAGGCTGCTCCGTAACTTTTGCCCTTTTTATTCTTTTATTTACATTCATCTTAGACTTAATGAAGCTACAAACGGACTGATGCCACTGTTGAGGGTCGGCACCAAAGTCGTGCTCACTTCACCGCAACGGTGATCCCTTTCATCAGCATTTACGCCAAATAACGCTCAACGTCCGTAATTCTTCCTGTAGAATTACTTTCAGTTTCAGAGTTTCCAAAGTAGATGTTTAATTTTTGAAAAACCAAAAAGTGAAGTACAGCCTTAGTCACATGCACTTATATGGGAGGTTGACCCGTATGGATGCTGCCGGTTTCTGGGTTGTCCAGGCCCATGGAGGGTCATAGAGAAGAGCGGATTCATCTTAAGTGGAGCACAGGTGTGTCTTTCAGTTATTTTGAGGCATGTATGACTATCACATGGTATGTCATATGATCAGAACACATTATTGTTGTAGGTGTGGCAGCCGTGGTGCAGAGGTAGAACAGTCGTCCACTGGTTTAAAGATCACAGATTTGGTTCCCGCTCTGTTTTCCCATGTGTCAAAGTGTCCTTGGGCAAGACACTGAACCCCAAATTGCTCCTGGCGGTTATAGGTTGGCATCAGTGTTAGACAGCGTAGCCGCCATGGGTGTGTGTGACTGTAAAGCAGTAAAAGTATACACATTTACCATTTAAATGTATCATGAAGTATTTGTTAGGCTAATGTAAGTTGCACACATTTATGACGGACTACTGATGCCGTGGTACAGTGTCCTCTAGTCATTAGTAAGGTGCGAGTACTGGCCCCTTACTGACCGCACGCACGGGTTGTGCACGAGGTACCTAAGAGTGCCCGTGAGACGCCTGTTGGATGTCTACACAAACTACGCTCTTATTACCTAATATCCTCATTTCTAACAGTCAGGTTGTGCGCATTGAGCACCCATTTTTCGCATGTGCAGCACCAACAGGTTCCTTTTGCAGTCCACAGAATTTGGGGCAGTTGAAAAAATCTGTACGACACGCCTGCATTTCACCTACTTTAGGCTTACTCAGGCTCTCTCGCCGCATGGGCGTAGAAAACAACATTTTTACTCTACGGGCTCACCGAGCAGTCTGCGACCCGCACAGGTTTGCCCGTTTTGTGCCTGTATCCACCCATAAGGGCAGTTGTGACTAAGGCTTACACTGAATTTGGTTAACCAGATCATATAGGGGTTTAGTTTAAAAGGAACACATTCAAGAATAGAACATTTCGATTGATTTCAATAATAGTTTTTTTTTTCTTTTTAATAAGAACAGCTCTTAAATGAGGCAGAGAAGATAGTCTAGTGTCTGGATACTTTTAGCTGCTTTAGCTAAATCCCAGTCAAATGATTAGTCATCAGTATAGACATTAGGGTTGTGCCGATGGACGATACCATCGTCCATCGTGATGGGTGACTGACATCATGATGGACAGACACCATTGTGATGCCACGCCCCCGCCACGCTGCGAGTCGACACCATAAGCTGCGCTTACATGTGCAAAATATCTTGATCGGATCAATGGTCAGATTAGAATTCAACCGTGTACATGGGCCCAGAAAAACATTTTCCAATTATAACAAACGTTCACATGGGTCACACTTTCGGTCAGAATAAATCATTCGCACATGCGCAGTAGTGTTTGAAATACCGTAAGAGGAAATTAGTTCCACTGAGAGGCTACATGCATAGATATCTGGCAGCTCGGTAATATACGAGAGAATCTTTTAAACGTGCTTTTATTAATGTTACGGTTATTATGAAGTAGGGTTGGGCGTGTCCCCTAAATTGGTCGTTGACGATGTTTGCTGTCAACCATCGGGATGGACGATGACATCGTCCGGGGGGGGTATTTTTACATTTTTCGTTCTTATATAACTGCTATTCGTTATTTTACTTTTTTTTATTTTATTTCCCAACTAATGACTAATCTGCGATGATCCAGTATAACTGAGGGAAGTGACTTTAACAAAAAAAGTAACAAACAAAATAGAAAAGAAGTAGTCCACTCATCACGATGCAGACGATGATATCGTCCATCGGCACAACCCTATTATGAAGCACCCGTTCGCTCATCATTTTAATTTTAATCCGTGTGGTCAGTGCTTTTTCTATTGAAGAACGGAGCCGGAAAAAGCCCGGGCTAAGAGAGGCTAACACGGGTAACAACATTAAGCCTTTGATGAACATATAATCCATGCGGGAAATGCTGCAATCTGCAGCTTGGCTGCACGTAAATACGGTATGTGGGAATAACATAAGCCTTTATTTGGTCGGGATCTGACTGAAAACACAAATCCACGTGGTTGTTTGAACGGTTTTTCTAAGGACTGGGTGACATTTCTGCTTTGAACTACAGCTCACACACCGCCCCCAAAGCCACTGACTGAACTGACGGTCCGAGCTCTGCCCGGACACACACTTTTACCGGAAGACCTGGTTCTCCTGAGTGCGGTAGCTCGTTCACCTAGAGCTGCGGGACGGATTGCAGTTCGAAGTCTCCCACACATAGCGCACACGTAACAAAGCATCCTCCCTTCCCCTCAAACACAAAGCTGTATATGTGCGACTGCTCTGCTCAGAGACACGGTCACTCGGTCCACCGGTCCAAGTGCAGGAGCGGATTACTTCTTTGATGAGTCAATAGTTGGGAAATAAAATAAATAAAGTAATAAAGTAAATTAACGAATAATAATTACATAACAAAACATTTAAAAATTACCCCCTCCGACGATATCATCGTCCATCCCGATGGTTTACTGCAGACATCGTAAACTGCCAATTTAAGGGACATCGCCCAACCCTAATAGAAATGTTGGAGAATTTAATAAACCGTTTCAGGGAAAAATGCTGTCCTCGTACAGTGGAGGGAGTAATCAACCCACCTCTAAATGATGCTCTTTGTATAATTCCTTGAAAAGAATGTTTTACTGGTCTAGAAGCTTCTCTCATTGTTATTTTGGAATAATGAGTTGTTGTTTTTATTTTTTTTAATGCTCTTGTCTTTATCTTTTTTCTCAGAATCACTATTTTCGGTACCGGGGCCAAGTGGCTGTCTGTGCTGCAGGAGAAAAACCTCAGACCCTGTGAGTTATCGTTACCCATGCGGTTTACACTATTGTCCAAAGACACACTTACACACATATACACACAAAATACAAGCAGATAGACATTAAATAGGACTCTTTAATACAAAGCGGCTTTGATTGTCGGTGCAGTTTCTCTGCTTAAATGAGCCCATCTGTGTTTTGATGCTGCGCTCTAATCACCATTACATGACATTGGTCCCATTTAGCACACTGCTTTATCTGAAGCTACTTACAAGTGAGGAACACTCTGAGGGACAACGTGGGGTTTAATGCCCCGGCCAAGGACATCTCGGCGTGTGAGGCGGAGAGTTAAGGATCGATTCAGCAGCCTTCCGATTGAAAGACGACCTCTCTGCCTTCTGAGCTGGAGCCGCCCCTAATAACCCAAACCATAAATCTTCATTCAAGTCGTCCGCTCTGTGTGTGTGTCTGCTTGTCTGCAGCTTTTCAGCTCATCCTTAGGGTTATTGATAGACAGGAAGGTTTAGAAATCATAGTCTGCCCCTCCTTACTGTGGTCTCTATACGTTACTAGGCTCCTATTAGGAAAAAGGGCAGTGCAACAAAAAGATGTGTGTGTGTGTGCGTGGTTGTGTGTGTTTGCATAAAGCATGCCTGAACTGGGCCAGGGAGAATTGGGTGGATGTTCCATCTTCACTGGCTGCCCCAGTGGAGGGGCCCTTTTCCCTCTGCTGACATTTGGACTGGACACCTGGAGGCATGGTGGGTGGTAGCAGGGAGTGTGTGTGCACGTGTGTGTGTGCGTTCACACATATGTTGGGGTATTCATGGGGTGAGAGTCGGTTGCTGGAAGCTTTTTTGTTCGTGAAGTGCCACTGGTGTGTGTGTGTGTGTGTTAGAGATATGGGCTGCTAACTGAAACCCTGTGTGTGTATTTTGTGTGAACTTGCATCCGCTGTCACATCAGAGTACAAACCACAATAACACAACTGGTCGTGAGCCAGAAAGCACAGCTGTTCACATGTGCGTGCCCGCGGTTTTTGTGCTTCAGTCAATTCTGTGGATTTTCTTTGATTCTGTACCAATGAAGATAATTAATTACAGCTCTGATCCCACAACAGTGCATTGTATGGTTGTCTAAGAAAACATTTTTTTTTTGCTCTCAAATTGGACAAGAATTGCAGAATAGAATGAACAGAACTTTGTGATGTCCTCATTTAGAACAACCAGCCTGTTTTTCATACTGTTATCACGATCTGAATACATGTTCAGTAGGTGTGGAACGGTTGATTTAGATTTATATCAACATTTGTGGTTGACGATACGATTCAAAGTTGATTTTGGTTCATTTTAAACGATCTGATTCACTAAAATCGATCCAGGACATCTTTATCCAAAACTTCAACCAGTGTGGATGCTGAACAGTGCAGGTGAAGTTTTTCAGATTCCTTGGATTTCTTGCAAGATAATTAAGCGTAAATTAAATATGTGTACAAACAAACAAGTAAAAAAGAATGAATGGCAAATCCATTCACATTATAGTTTCCTAAAGTTCAGCCCACTGTTGTTTTTCCACATCCATGGAATCCAAAGGGAACATTCTAGCACACTGGATGGTCACATGTCTTTGCTAGACTCAAAGTTTTCACACATTGGACTGGAATGATGGACTGGCCAGTTTATGCTGACATCACATGTGTGTTGTCCACTGTGATTGTACTTGGTCGTTTTTACATTATAGGAAAATAAACCTACCATGTCTCAATTCAAATGGTATTTCCAACATTGATTACAATCAATTGACTTTGTTTTGAGACTCATTTATAATGGTGTAAGTCAATTTGATTAACAACTTGCCTCAGATTGATCTAATTATATCGTAGAAATAGAAATAGCCCGGTTGCTTTGAGACGGTTGCGTCAGGAAGGGCATCCGGCGTAAAACATTGCCAAGTTTACCATGCGACTTGTTCGCTGTGGCGACCCCTGATGGGAGAAGCCGAAAGAGGAAGAAAGATATCGTAGAAATAGAAATCAATTTGTCAAATAATTGTCAATCAATCATGCTCAGAGACGGATGAATCTAAATAAAAATATTAAATTTTATGCAAACTTCTCTAGGTTTAGGCTAAAATATGATCAGAATTCACAATCATATATCATGCCCTCCTGCAAAACAGATGATCACATTCTCCTTCTAATCCCATCACTGTTTGGTTTCTTGGGTTTTACAGGCAAAAGATTTGCTTTTGTTCAGGATTTGGAATAAAATACATCTTAATAAAATTGAGTGCATCTCATGACGATTTGATTTGAAACTCCACATTATCAATTTTTTTGTCTCTCAGCGGAAACTCACAACCTTCAGACTCTACACACCATCCTGTCCACTGGATCTCCTCTCAAACCTCAGAGCTACGACTTTGTCTATCGCTGCATCAAGAACAACGTACTGCTGGGTTCCATCTCGGGTAAGTCCAACCACGTCTGCGGCTTTAATCTTCTACACACATTCTACGACTATAGTGCAGTAAACTGGATTCCGTCACACAAGAAGTACAGGAAGGTTTTGTTGGGTTACAGACGGAACAATTACAGATATTTCAAAATAAAACTATTGAAAGATGTGGTGAAATCTTTGCTCTAAAAATGAAATTGCCACAAATATGTGGCACTTCTGCAGTTTTGATGATAATATGCCTTCTGTGAGACAACCAAGCAATCTGCTTTTTTCTGAAATGTTTCCTTTTTTCCCTTTGAAGGAACTACTAAATCCTGTTTTCCTCTAAAAACTTGTCACCGTTGCTGAATCTGATCATTTTCTTTGTGTGCATTTGTTTTAGTATTTTCGTCACTTCTGGATGCATGTGGATGAAACTTTGTTAGCCAGAAAAACTAATAGTTTTGGGCTGTAGTCTGAAAACCCCCCATTAATTATGTGATTTGTCAGAGTTACGTTGAGCATCTCCTCATAGCTAAATGTTTAAATATTGAGTAGAAACTTGATGTTAATAAAAGTCCATGAAGTCCTCTTATCTAGATTCTCATCCAAAAAGTAAAAATCCTTAAAGAATCCTTAAAATCAAACTTTTTATTTATTTTTTGTACTTGAAATGAAATTCAGATTTTTGATTTGGATAAAGATCAGTTATTTGGTTCCTAATAGCTCTGATCAGCAATTCAAAGCTTTAGAAAATCTAATGGTGCATTGATGCTTGTGAAAAGGTCAGAAAGAAATGGTTTCCATTCTTTGCCTTGACTGCTCTTGAAGCAGAAAATGAGAAGCTAAAGTCTGGGTAAAAAGAAGTAAAATCTCAGGTGCAATGGACGAGAACCACCGTTTAGGAAGAAATTGAAGTTTTAGACCAGACAGAGAAGAAATATCTGACTAAAGCTTTTGCTTCAGAGTAATATAAAGTTCAGGAAGTCATTTTTTTATATGCCTAAAAGTCATCACAGGAGATAAAGGTTTAGTTTGTGGCCTGAAATAACCTGAAACTTTCTTCACTTGGTGTGTTTCCAAGAATTAAGGTACCTTATTCACCCAAAAAAACGCACATTTATGGGTTTACAGGGACCCACTTACATCAGACCATCCCCAAAACACAGTTCATTTGGGGATCACGATCACTGCGTTATGTCCTCAAACAGGATTAGGGTAACCGTGCTGTGGCCAGCTTGCAGAGTTGGAGGCACTCCGGTACTTTTGGTGACCACACCGGATCGAGTCCAGTGAACCCGCCTTCCAGCTTTCCGAGCCGGCCTCGCCACGGTTCCCTCTTCCTAAAGTCAAGGCACAGACCAGAGCCAACACAGCAGGCGACAGTGAAGTACTGAGTGAGAACGACTTTTGCCCGTTGAATTTCCTAGCAAAGTGGCAAAACGGTGGAGTGTCTGCCCTAAAACTGAGCGATCATGGGTTTAAACCCACAGTGGGTTGATACTAAAGGCTAAAAATGAAACCCAGTCCCTCCCTGCTTGGCAGTCAGCATTAAGGGTTCGATTGGGAGGTTAAACCACCTAATGGTTCCAGAGTGCAGCTTTGACTGTTTCATTGCTGCCCCAGGGAATGAGTCCAATGCAGAGAACAATTTATACACACTGGTGTGTGACAACTAATGGGACTTTAAATTTGCTCATGGGGAAAGCTAATTAGAAATCCAGGTTTTCAGGTTTGGGGGAAAATGGATGTAACCCAGTCAGTGATGTTTCAGGAGGGTGCTGCTGTCTTAGAAAAAAAAGATGAGGGAATATTTTTGTTTAAGTTCCTGGTTCCTATGTGTGTTTCCCTCTGGTTCTGTTGACCTGCTGTATCCCAGTGACCTGAGTGCTTCACGGCTTTATGAAGCTTCAGCACCTGCCCCGCTCCCTTGTTTTTGCCCCTGAAGTCAAGCATTCACATCTAAAGGAGTGGTCCAAACCGGAGACGACCACCTCCGGCGGCGATGCTGGGCGTAACTTTACAGGCAGAGTGAGGACATTAACTGATTCAAGCTCATTTCCAATTTGAATAGATTTTTTTTAACGGCACGTCTCCAGGTTCTCTTGTGATGCAAAGTACAGCAACAAAGCATCTGTGACGTGAGCATAAAGAGCTGACCGGATGAAAGAAATTTCCAGCAGTATAAATTATATATAACTGTACATTTTCCTCGCTGCACAAAGATGCACGAGAACAGACACACACGCCTTCTCAGCCTATTGTGATGCTGACAGGCCAGGAGAATGCTATCTGTCTCCTTATGTGAGTTCTGAGACGGTTAACATTTAGCTCAGCCAGTGTGACTGACGTCTTACAGTCACACACACAAACACACACACACACACACACACACCGTGAGTAATAGCTTAGAGCAACACACTCACACAGATATACACAGCCCTTGCAAATGGCACCCTTAATGTGTGCAGCATGGGCACAACATTGACCAAGATGTCAGTCACAAGGTGGAAAAATAGTAATATAGTAATAAATATGAGATGGTGGCTGCAATCCATTTCCTTAAACGTCTTCCCCTTGCTCTCTGTCTATTATGTGGTTTTCGTCTATTCAGTGAATCTTTTAAAATGTCCCATTTTACTTAAACACATGTATAGTTGACCTTTTATAGCAAATCAGTAAATATTTTAATACTCTTACTTATTTTGCTTGAACTGATTTTAAAAAAAAAGTGTTGATTTCATAAACCATTTAGGTGTTTTCTACCAAAAAAAACACGGTTTAGTTGGGAAAACCTCTATTTTACCTCGCAGACACTCAGAGTTCTCGATCCAAAGAATGTCAGTTTGTCTTGGTCATTTATTTGTACTTGTTTTTGGTTAAATGGATCTTTTAACTAACAAATGGGAAAATAGTTTACAAATTAGTTACTGTTAAATAAAAAGTTGGTAGACAGTTTGTATCTTTAAGGTTAGATTGTTTAATAGAAAGATGGACAACATACTACACTGAAAAACTTTTAGCTTGTCAGTAAATTTTAAGTTGCTCTTTTTAGTGCTTGTTTGTTCTTTTGTTTCCAACTTTTATGATTTTTTTTTTCATATTCCATGAAACAGGACAAAAAACCTTTTACAAAAAATAGATGCCTATGGGGAAAATAATAGCTTCAAACTCAAATAACTGAAGACGCTTCATGAATCCAACCAAATATTGACGGTTTTCTATAAAATGTCACAGCTAAGAGATGATGCAATTTAAGGATTTGGTCCTGCAGAGTAAAATATTACTAGTTTACAAACATTTTTTTTCCACAAAAGTGCATTAACTGGACGTCCAGCTTTTCTATGTGGGTCTATTTTAACCCTTGTGCTATCTTAGATGACCCCAGCCTTACATTGACGTGTTCTCCCTACCATGACAAAGGTAGATAAGGGTGGAAAGATTTCATGTAATCCATGGACACCAGTGAAGATCACAAATCATTGAAGAAAAAAGGTTCAGAGCACTGTCTAGTGGGTCTAGATGACCCCACTCCCAATGTTAAAGTGCCTAGGATAGCACAAGGGTTAAGGACGTAGCCAGGCTCTTGGTGGTCCAGATCGTCATGTTTACTGACGATCCTCTAAACTTTGGTGGTAGCCGATAAGTAACATAAAACAATTTCTTTAGAATTCAAAAAGAGATCGTGTGCCCCTGTGTGAAGAGCTGGTCTTGGCTCAGTCATTTTCCATCTTGTCGCCAAGGGCAACAGCAGGCTGCTACAATGCTGGCTGCCAACCGACCTAACCTTGACCCCTGAAGTGAACCCTCTGTTGGTGTGTTTGTGTGTATGTGTGAAGATTTATCACAACATATGTGTGACTGTGACCAGTGACTGGAGCTCACAGTGGCATATGGGATGGCCCTCTTTGCTGGTTTCACCGCGGGTTTGAATCCTGCTTGTTTTGTTAGTCCATGCATGTTAATTTTGCCCTTCCATTTATTCAAACTTTGATCAAAATCTCCCTCAAAGATGAGGCATCTTCCTGCCAGCAGGGATCTTGCAGCCATGCATTTCTTCACTTTTAACACATTCACTGCTGGATTTCCTCACCACCGTCTGACATCCCATATGTCACTTTTTAGCTTCCTCTGTGCCCATCTCTTGGTTATTTAACGGGGCTTGCTTTACTGAACTTTGACCATTGGTTTCCAATCCAGCAATTCACCTACACATGCATGAATTACCGTTGAAGGCTGGTTGATTTGTAGAACCTAAAAAGATGGTATACTTGAACAAGAATGTACAGAAAATTTGGGATCCATGGGATGTTTTAGTTGAAGGTAGAACTGCAGCATTTAATTTCCAGCCCTTCTTCTTCTTGGTCATCAACATCAATTCGGTCGCTTTTGTTTTAAAAGTTAAACCCATCTCTACCCAAAGCTGTTGCCTTTATGCTGGGAGTTATTGTGGCGTTTATCTGAAAAAAGGGATAAAAAGCTTTTCTTTTGGGAAAAAAGACTGAAGGGGTAAGATGGTGACTCATATGAAAGTGGTTCCTATTTTAGTGGAATACTGACAGCTCAACGTAAAGAAAAAAGGCTTTTCTTCAAATGTCAACCGATGAGAAAAATGTTTAAACTATTGAAATTACAAGATTTGTTGACATTTACAAATGGATTCATTAAGTGGTTGCGCAGTTTTGGGGAACAAAAAAATGATTCTGTCTTTATAATAACAACTCAACGTATAACAAACATGTAATTTAAGATGCTTTTTTTTAAACAAACGTCATCTTTAGGTATCTCAGTTTAAGAAACAAATCAGACATAAGAGTGAACGAAAATAAATCATAAAATTGCTAATTGTACTTCATAACTTCCACAAAATGTTGACTGGTCTTGGACATGAAAAGGTTGGATGCAAATCCAAGAAATTCCCCTATATAACTGCTTGAAAGTCTCTATATATTATATAAATAAATCAAACTAGGTAGTATAGAAACAGGAGTTCTTCTTCTGCTTAGAAGACTTGGTGCTGTTTGGGGAACAAGTTCAATGTGACAAGTTACCTTCTTGTTCATGCACACAGAGGACTGGATGATGGAAGGCATCCCAAGAAAGCCGCCGTGTCTTTTAACCTAAAATATATCCGTGTTTGAAAAGGTACGTGTGTTTTTGGTGTGTGTAAGCCCACCTTTGGCGGTGGGTGAAACAATAAGATAATTGCTTATCTTCCCACTAAAAGTGTGTTTGTGTTTAATCAGAAAACAAAGTTAGCACTTCCTCCAGGGAGCCAATTAAAGCTCAATAAAGAACCTGGCTGACAGAAAAAAAAGGGAGACCGTGTAGAGAATAGAAAGAAAGGAACGAGAGGAGGGAAGAGAGGTAGAAGGGCAGAGCGTAGTTGAGAGGAAGGAAACAAGATGGATGGATGTGGTCTGTGATTCAGAGGGGAGTGAAGCTAGGAGGTAGACTGAACACTGGGAGGGAGATAAATAGAACGTGTCAGAATTAGTAGATGATGGGAGACAGAAAGTCAAAATAGATGTGTGATTGCAGGCTTGGGAAGATGCTGCTAAGGAGTAAAATTCCTAAATAGGTCGATAAGGGAAGTTTAGTTTAACCTTTTATTGACATCCCCTCTAATGCGCAACAAGGGTCTAAAATGACCCGCATTCATTTTCTATGTAAGTTTATGATGGCAGAGTTTTTATTTTGATGTATCTTTTTACTGTTGAATATTCCAAGTATTCTTTACATATCTTGTTTTTTATTAACCCAGATTATTGTCATTTTTCCTTTCATACTTTATCGACAAGAATGTTTTTTACAACAAATGTACATACACGGATCAAAAACGACCCAGTCATTCAAGTGTGATTTTAATCAAATAACTTAATGCTATAATAATATTTGTTTTGCTAGGAATATTTTTGCAATGTGTTGGGCAAAACATTTATGTCTTTAATTGAAACATGGTTATTTTCATTTTGTAACACATACCCCTGATAACATAACAATTTTAACAATCTGAACTGGAGTAGAGCTGTGACGATGTGGGATTTTTGATCACTGCTGTGATGAAGCTGCAGGAGCCGAACACAAAATCCCCAAATGAATACAATTAATAATTATAAAGCACTATTCTTTATTTACAAATAACAGTATGTGTGGGATTTTTGACCACGACGGTGATGAGTGAGGACTGACCTGATTACATAAAAAGCCACCTGGTGGTTACCAGGTGTACTGCCCTGGCTGCAGTTTCATTTATTTTTAAAATCGCTTTAATCTGTAAGTCTTTGTTCACTGTGAGTGAACACAAAAGGTCCTTAGTCTCATTTTCATTGCCCAAGGTACAATGTTTTCAAAAAAATCTATTAAAAAAAGACTAAGATTTTTAAGATCTTTAAAATGTTTAAATTTAAACAGGATTTTAAAAATGCAATAAAGAAAATGTAAATTCACAAGTTGTTTTAAACTTGATTCATCAATTAATTTATCATTTTTGTAACTCCTGATCATCCACATGTGTTTACCACTAACACAAATGTATGTTGTGTTTATGTTCTGTGCATTGTAGGTTTGAGTAACACAAAAAATGTGTTAAAAGTTGCGCTTAAACGCAAATAAGCCTCAGCTTATCAGTCAGTAAAACAATTAAAATGAATTACCTAAAAATGATCAAAACAAAGTTACTGTTTCTTGTTTGACTATAGAAGCTTTTGTTTTAGTTGCTTTGCTTAAAGCAGTTTCTATGTGCAGTTCGCTCCATTGCTGCCACTGCAAGACAAAAAAAAACCAGATAGTTGTCTGGGGTGAACAAAATATATAAACTGAAATGTTTTTGCACGGCGATGGTCAAAAGAATCCTGCTCATGCTTCTGACCAGACTTTTAAACCATCAAACTGTGACCACATTAAGGCTCCCTGACTGTGAGTGCAAGAGCAGCACTCGTCCCAGATAGGTCTGCTTCCAAAGCCAGCTCAGTGCAATGAAAGGCAGAAACAAAACAAAAAAAACCTGTTTGGTGTTGCCTACAATCCATCCTCACAAGCCACGGGGCTTCTGGGAAAAATCCTAATTTAGAACCTTGGATCTTTGTGTGTAAAAGAATCAGAGGAAAAAAACATTTAAAGAAAAGAGCATCATCCCCACTGTGAAACATGGAGCAGGACTGGTTTTCTGTTGGGACTCTGCTGTTTCTGCTACGGGGAGCCTTTATTTTAAGCTCATTTTTGATGAAGCTGGAATGCAGAGGGTTTTCATCAAATGTCTTTTTCTAACCTTTCAAAATACAAAATTATATGTAAAATGTATAAAGTACTTTTACTGAACCTTACTTGATACTTTCATCAATTACTTCTTCACTCTTGCTTGCTTGTCGATGAAATCCAATCATGGCAGCTGGACTTAAAATCTTTTACTTTTGAGATGTTTCATCACTCTTCCATCAGTCTTCTTGAGCAAATAACTGGATGACTGTATTTTACTTAAACCAGCGTTAATAGGAATTTAGGCAATCGAAACAATATTGTATGATTTCAGATTGGAATTGGTTGTTTAAAATACTGCTGAAGGGATCCTGTGCGTTCAGGAGTACAACTTTTGACCGCTCTACCCAAACTGCAGGTCAATTGTGGCCCTGAAACTGGCCTTCGCACATTTCACTGATGTATTTCTCTGCTTGCCTTTGTGCTTTGTCTCCAGGTGGCACCGACATCGTGTCATGTTTCATGGGTCAGAACCCAACGGTTCCAGTGTACCGAGGGGAGATCCAAACCAGGAATCTCGGCATGGCTGTAGAAGCATGGAGTCCTGATGGTGAGACTCTGACTATTTCTTAGGATTTTAACGTCCTTTTTTTCCTAGTAGTTTAGTCGAAATTCAGGACAGGACTGGTTCAACTGAAGACAGTTGATTTCAGATGCATTTTTAGTTTTTCTTCATTTCCAGCTGGAGGAGAACAGGCAGATTTGACAGTTTGAGCGATGAGATGAATTGAAAGTATTTATTGTATTGACTCCAAGGCTTGAAATCAATCAATCAAAGTTTGACTGGCCCTTAATGAGTTAATCAAATCTTAACACACTGCTGATTAACAACAATTATGTTACTTTTGTGCACTTGTGTTTATCTGATTCTAAAGACTTTGAATTATTCTGAGGCGCGGTGTTGTAGCGATGTGCTGTTCGTAAAAGAAATGACTATAAAAGCTGAAGCTTTGTGGTGAGCGAAAAGGTGAGTCAGGGAGACATGAATTATCAGCCACTTATAAGTCTGCTCTGGTAAAAAATCATTATAGAAAAAGCAACACTATTTACCCGACAATTAGCCAATCACATGCAAGAACATGAAAGATTAGAGATTAGAATTGAAAGACTGATGGAGGCTGGCGCTCCATCAGCTCCAGAGTTAAGTGCTGCAGTCCACAGATTTGCAGGGAGAATGTAGATTCTACTCTACTAGAAAGTGCTAGATTTTTCTTTCCAAAGGAAAAAAAAAAGGCAAGCACTATTTGAGATATTCAGCCGTAAAGTTCTGAGCCAGATGTCGGGCCACGCGAGGAAGTACTTGGATCTAGTTGTCTGCTAGTGGATGCATCAGAATGAAGCGGATTCGTTGAGCTTGTGGCTTACCTTAGTAGCTTCTACATCACAGCCACAAGCTTTTTCCAACGAAATGTTTTCATCTGCTCCTGATTCACAACGATTTGAGTAAAGAAATACTCAGAAATGCAAACTTAATCTTGATTGTTTTTAATAAATGGCCTCCATCATCAGAAAAGTGCCACAAAAACCTGTTAAAAACACCAAAAACACCATTTTCATTGGAGTGGGACATCAAAGAGGACTTTTGAACATAAATGCACCAAGTCTTTTATCATCTAAGTTTTTAATTGAAGAATTTCCATGTAAAGAAAATCCAACTTTAATTGGGTTTTTATTTTATTTTATTGTGGCCAATCTGTTTTTCTCTAACTCTTACCACTGAACAGGCCTGTTTATGCTGTTCCCCGACACAGGAAAACCACATTTCTAGTTATAAATTGAACAAAAATGGTTATTAAATGTTATCATATTGTTGCTCAGACAATAGCTGTTCAGTTTTGATTGGATACTAAAGCAAAAAATAAAGTTCTAATAAACTACTTTACAACCTAAAATGTTTCTTATACTTTATCAAATTTTGGAGCCAGCAGTAGAATGAATGACAGAAAATCTTACATTAAATTGCGATTAAAAATTGTAATCTACTTAGAAATGTCTGGAGTTTAATCAACCGTCCCTGTATCATCGGATTGTTCTTTCAAATCAACAAGGTTTGTTGTTTTCTGTATTTTCCCCATTTATTTTAGCCCTGCAGTCTGCACCGCCATATCTCTGCCACCTGAAAGAAACTTAGACTGGGGGGTGTTATTTAACGGCAATTTTGTAGGAAGATCCTTGGATTATTTCAGTCGGTCCTGAAGCCAGAGGGAGAATGTTCAGGTGGTGCAAAACCGCACGCCCAAAGTCCATCAGGCTTTTCCGGAATTGTGTTTGTGTCTGCTGCTCTCTGATAAATGTGTGTCATGGTACACAGAGGAAACTTGAACCTGAAAATTGTGTGTGTGTGTTTGGGCTTTCACAGGTAAGCCGGTGTGGGGGGAGAGCGGGGAGCTCGTCTGCTTGAAGCCAATCCCCTGCCAGCCAACACACTTCTGGAACGATGAGAATGGAAGCAAATATCATAAAGCTTACTTTTCTTCATTTCCAGGTAAACACAGCATATATGCAGAGAAATGCAACATAAAATAAATGCACTTAAAACCCCTCCTTAATTTATAACAATAATTGATAAGAATGAGAATTTTTTGTTCTTCTCATTTTCCCTGTTTTATTTGTACTTTTCTGCTTAATTGTTTTGGCAGGAGTAAAATTCAGTTTTGAATCTCTTTCTTTGTGTTCTTTAGGCGTGTGGGCGCATGGAGACTACTGTAAAGTCAACCCAAAGACGGGGGGCATTGTCATGCAGGGCAGAAGGTCAGCTTTTGGGTTTTCTTTTTCTAACAATTTAAACATGGTTAGTACCGTTCACATTTGTGTGTTGGGTCGTTTCTCAAGACGTTTTGAACTCAGGGTTTAGGCCATTGAGTGTATGTGACGTTTGGGCGTCACCTTTAGAAAATGCTTTACTTCCGGCTCCAACAAAATGAATTCAGAGCCAGACGTCGTCAGTAAGATTGCTCTGAGTCAACGTTTCCATGCCAACCCTTCTCAACAGCCGGGAGTGAGCTTGTTGGAAGGACACACCCCTACCACTTGAAAGTGGGCTTGGGAGAGTCACTTCTCACATACAGTCTTTTACGTGTTAGGACACCTGCAACCACAGGGGGCGCCAAATTCCTGTCAGTAGACACAGCTGAAGACACTTTGGCTCTCAGAAAAAAGTCAAACCAGCTGCTGAATAAACACACTTGTTAAATGGTTACTATTAATTATGATAATTATTATTATATTCTATTTTTATTATTATATGTTATCATTATTTTTTTGTACATTATTTAACTAGAAATAAGCATGAACGCATGACAGACTATAGACACCTCCTCTCGTTCCCTAAAACAGCCATTATGAGGACAAAGACTAAAACGGAAAACAAAAACAGTTTTAACTGATGGAAAAGTGTTTCTTAGTTGAATAAAACATATTTAGTTCTAATTCAATGAGGTTACAACACAGTGGTCAAAAACTGTAGGTGGCTTCACCGTTACCAGTAGTAGATATATAGAGGTTCCACCTTAAATACCCAAAACAGAGAGGATAAAGAGAGTAAAGGATAAAAAAAACTGAATGTCTCTTTAAAAAAAAGTCCACAAAGAGGCTGAAATTTTTGTTTTTTTTGTTGAGGAAGTACAGAAAGAAATGATTAATGATCTGACATTTTGGAAAGTAAAATAATTCAATTTTATTTTTAACTTGGCATTTGTCCCCTATGTAATTTACAGGACCTAAAAGAAATCCTCATAACTGCAGATATAGGCTGGTGCTGAAAGAGATAGTTTTATGTCAAATGTAGAAGGTGAAGAGGTGTTCCATCAAACAGGGAACTGAACTGAAGCGTGATGGCAGCAGCTGTGAAGAAAAAGAAAGGGGAAGCCGGAATTTGAATTCTTGAATCTTTGTGCCTCAGTGATGGAACACTAAACCCCAACGGAGTCCGCTTTGGAAGCTCTGAGATCTACAACATTGGTGAGTAGAAAAGGTTGCAGGTGTGACGGGACGCGGATGTGATGAAGGAACAATGATTTTCTCCTTTTTTTTTAGTGTCCAGGAAAACGTTTTAACGCTTTTCCCTCTTTCTTCTTCTCTCCTTTTGCAATCCTTCTTTGATCCTCCCTTTCGTCCCTGCAGTGGAGGCCTTTGAGGAGGTGTCAGACAGCCTGTGTGTCCCTCAGTACAACTCTGACGGAGAGGAGCGCGTCATTTTGTTCCTAAAGATGGCACCCGGAAAGTCCTTTTCTCCGGAGCTGGTGACGAAGATTAAAGGAGCCATTAGGAAAGCGCTGTCTGCGCGTCACATCCCCGGCCTGCTGCTGGAGACCAAAGACATTCCCGTAAGAGAAACATCAGCCAGAGGTGAGGGGCCCTCTGGCTTGACTGATGGCTTTTCCTTTTCCCCCTCTGCAGTACACCATCAGTGGGAAGAAGGTGGAGGTGGCCGTCAAACAGATCATCGCTGGTCGTGAGGTGGCACAGAGAGGAGCCTTCTCCAACCCAGACTCCCTGGATTTTTACAAGGACATTCCTGAGCTGAAAGACTTTTAGGCTTTGCGGGAAAACATCTCCAGGGTGGACAGACTGGAGCAAAGTGCAGTTACTGCCGTATTCTGAGCTTTATACAGACTCGTTCATTAATATATTAACAGTTATATATTTGCAAGTGTTTCTGTAGGGAGAGGACTTTGGAGAAATGACATCCAGATGCTGCTGCCAGCGAGTTAATGTTGAGATGAATGAGGCTTTCAGTGTCAACGTGCACGGCTGTACCGCTGTCCATGCAGTGCAAAAGGAAAAATGTGTGTTTTATGCGCTTAAACAGTTTAGGTTTGCTTCAATGTAGAACTCGCACCAAAACTTGAGAGCTTATCTACTGAGGTAATTTATTGATCTTTTATTGTGTGAGTCGGTCAAACTACCTGCATTTAAAGACTTTTCTTCCCATGTTTTTAGGCAAAAATGTTGCTTAATGCTGATTCAAAGGCTCATTTCGGTTGAAGATTTCATCTGAGATACTAAATTGATGTGCATCATACAGCAGCTGTATAACTTCATGTCAAAAACGACGGCTATGTCCCAGAACTGTTTGGAAAAGTCATTTATTGATACACACTGTTTGTACTTTGACATACAAAAAAACTTTATTTATTGAAAATTTCTGTATCAGTCATAAAACCCAAAGGATAATAGTTTTAAACAGATTATTTGCAGCATTTCTGTGTGCTTGAACTAAACTTGTACTTAGTTTGAAGAGCCACGATAGCGACTAGACTGTGTTTTCTAAAACCAGACGGGCATCCAGTGTTTCTGTTCCAATTCAGGAAGCATTTTATTTGACTTGCAGGGAACATTTACGTACTTTTTTGTGTTTACCGATTGTTAAAAAAAGTTAATCTTTAATGTTGTACTGGCTTCTCATAATATTAATATTATTTTTTTTATCAGGGCAATGTGTGTTGTTGGGAACATAAAGCATCAGGTCAAAAATCAATAAAAAATAATATTTTTAACAAACTGATGATGACTAATTTTGATTTGAAAAAATATCCCAACAAAGTTTCTTTTTTTTTTTTTTGCAATCGCTACATTTAGGTTGCCTCCATTCAAATATTCAAATCAAAATGACCTTCATTTTCATGTAGGAACTTCCATTGGTGGAATCAGTGAAATCAATACAGCACACACACACATTCAATAAAATGGAGACAATCTACACTCAGCAGCCGCTTCATCAGGTCAACCTTGTTTTTGCCTCCTTTATGCCTTCAGAACTGCCTTAGTCCTTGGTATAGATTCAACACGGCACTGAAAACTCACCACAGAGTTTGGTTTGGTTTGGTTTAGTTTGAACCTGTAGTAGGTTAAGCTTTCTTAAGGCTCTTCATGACCAGAGATTTTAATTGTTAGGAAGCATGGAATTACTTTTTGTTTTGCAACAGGACAGATAATGGATAATCTCCAGGTGGACATCATATACTACTATAAAAGTGGTAGAATATTGGCAGGAAAAACTGTCTTCTTGCACATTTCTCTCCTTACTGGACACAACAACTTCTTATTTATTTTAATGTTATAAAACTGTTAGATCCTGGCGACAGAAACCTGTGGAGTCTTTTCACAGATCATTTTTCGCAGTAACCCAATGAAGACGACTTGTGCTGTCACCGTTCTTTGGCTGTAAACTTGCTTTTGAACTTCTGGCCTCAGTTTTGCGCAGAAGCACTTGTGTTGGAATTTTTTTTTTTTGGTCACAGACCTGCTTACTGGTGGAAAACTTTTAACTGCCAGATAAACTGAAGCCGCTTTGAGAGCAAACAGTTGTGTTCCAAAACCGGAGCTTTTAAGGCTGGTTGGAGATTTGCCGTGTGCTCCCACATTGTTTTCCAAAGATAAACTGGAAGAATTGTTATCCTCTGTGCACACCAAGCACAAAAAAACCCCTCTATTTCTTTGTTGTTTTTTTCTAAAAGTTGACATTTCCTTTTAATTCGGAGCTTAAGTCAACAGAAAATGACAGACAGATGGTTGGTAAAACGGAAAAACAGTTTGCGTTTGCAATTAAGTGATGCTCTGGGAGTGCGTATAAGATGACTAAAGGCCAATCACTTTGACAGATGGCTGCTATAGGAAGTTTAAAAGATCCTTGCAACCTTTACACAATCGGTGTGAAAGCTCACACCTGCCAGTCATCCAACTTCTAATACAACCAAGAAAAGAAAGTTTTTGTAGATTCTTTTACTGAAACTTCAGTTCTTGATGCGTCGTTGGTTTGTTGAAAGGAAAGGTGGATTTTTTTTTTGCAAGAACCAAATAGATTTTAGGAGCAAAATAAGAGAAGAGGCTGAAGTGTTCAGTAAATTTACTAATAAAACCCACCACATAAACACCAATGAGACGGACTGAGACCCTTCTCTGAGTGAATGGTGCATTCCGGTATTACTAACATCTAAAGCAAATTTAAAAGGAAGTGACTATTTTAGATGGATTTCAATCTCCGATGTTGGCCACACAGTTTATTGATTTATTTTGATTTCTCATTAAAGTATTTTTAAAATCAAAAAATCACATCAATATTAGCTTATGTGGGAAAACAAGAGATTTAAAGAGAGCGACAGGGAAAGCCATGGCTCACTGTCAATGTGTTCCCACTTATATGAGGAATCATTTTGAACTCATTATTGTTTAATCAAACATTAACAACATTAAAAGCCACAAATCTTTTTGGGGATAGAACGCAAACATGAAACACTGATCGCCATTGTATACTGAATGACAAAATCTTGATCTAAATAAACTAAACGCTCAATGCTCATTGGTCTACCAAGGAAAGACCATGTTGGAGTACAGCATTGAATGAGAAAACCAAGGAGGAAAAAAAAGTTTCATTCTCGTAGCTGCGAGTCCACAATTATGCCAATCTGGTTTGTTTGTGTTTAATTTTTGTCCTTTCTTCCAAACGTCAATGTGGTGCGAGCTGAGAAAAGGTTAAAAAAGATAACTGACGGAAAATGCAGATGAAAGACACGGCAGACAGAAAATGCCAAATGTTGATGGAGGGATGCCCGCTGCGTCCGGCCGTCTTGATGGATCACTGCGATGTATGGAACATTCATGAGGCATAAAGGGAATCAATAACACGCTTTATATGACAGCAGAGGAGACACAGCACAGCTGGGGGCAAAAGACTTTTGTGAGGAAAGCTTTGGGCTTTGAAAAGGGTTTCAAGTTTTGATTATTTTGTCAAAAAAAAAGTCTTAGTTAACTCTGTCAGAGGGTCTCATTTCAGTCAATAAACCAGAGTGTCAAGACAAAACCAAGTTTAGAGAACATTTCTTTGTCTTTATAAAGGGAAAATAAGTTATTACATTTATTTTATGGCATTCATTTAACTGTTACAACGATGTTCTGAAAAGCACACAAAAAAACATACATTTTGCAAAAAATAATCAAAAGTTTGAGAAAAACAAAGATTTTTTATTGAGTCTAAATGAGTGCAATGAAAAAAAAAATAGAGCAAATTTTGAGTAAATGTTAAAGAAGGTGGTTCACAGTTTTAGTGGCATCAGCCTGCAGCTGCTTTGGAATAAGTGTTGAGAAGTGAATCTGTGATTTCAGATTCTCGCTTTTGTTTCCAATCAACTCCTTTTTTTTGCCAGAACGAGTTGCATCGAACACACCAGACTCCTGATGTTCTCTCAAAAACTCTGCAGGTTGTTAACCTCCAACTGCAGCCATGTGATGCACTTAAACAGCAAAAACTTGGATTATTTTAATAATGTAGGCTATGTACAACTTTAATCTTTAATTATTTAATTTTTTTTGGAAGTAAACACAAAAAAACGGAAATAGCATCATCTCACTCACTTCAAAAACGTACTAATACCCCCACAAGTCTCTTTTTTTTAAAATCAGACAAAAAGACAAATGCAGAAAATGCTGAATGAAAGAACGGAAGAATAAAAGGACTTTCCTGAGCTTAATAATCAGCTGGAAACAGGGGAGACCAGAATTAATTTTATTTCAAACATACCTTATTTAAAGCTTAAAGGAAATGAAGGTGTTCGAGACATAAGAACTAAACTGGCAAAAAAAAAAGAAGAAAGCAAACAAAACAAAGGAATGAAAGACAGGAATGTAAGCCAAGCAGGCAGAACGCCGCCATCATCCTTTTCCAGGTCCTCCCGTCAATCTTGACATCCTTTATGCAGAATTGTTCACATGTAGGTGGTTTCTTACTTTGTCAACACTCGGTTGACTGTTTTAAAGCGGCAGTTTGATTTCTGTTATTTGAGCAAAGTTTTTTGTGTCTTTGTGCAGAGCCTTTTTTTAGCCTTTGGTGGCAGCGACACAGTTTGAGACGTCCTGGCTTTCAGAAGTGACAGCAGAAACCGAGCCTAAGTGAGACGGATCCAATGAAATGTGTTGAAGAAGGTTGACACACAGTTTTCCTTCCATGTTTAGTTCAGTTCTGTCAGAGGCTCTGTGTGTGTGTGTGTGTGTGTGTGTGTGTGTTGTGTGTGAGAGAGAGAGTGGGATGTGCTATTGGCAACTTTAACTTCAAACCGCTCCAAACCTTTCTGTGCTCTGATCCTGCTGATGTGAGACAAACGCTGATAAAGCACGCTTGCCTTTACAGACTTTACCAAAAACTGCAAAAACACACATGATAAAATTAACACAGACAAATACAGAAATGTACTTAAATGTCAAACAAATGTACGAAGATTTTTTTTTTCTTGCATCAGCATCCCATCAGTGCATTTTTTGGTGGCTCATTAGAGCTCTGTTACACATTACGCAGACAAGAAAGAAAAACTTGCAGCAGCTTTTTATCAAACCTGCACCTTGCATGAAAGCAAACACACAACATAGAATGTATGTGAATAAAACGTCAATAGAAAATTAAACAGCATCTTCCTGTTCTTTCTACCAGTTCAGAAATCATCTTTTGATCTATTTTAATTATGATTTTCAGCCAAAATCTAAACCTGTGTGTAATTTTTCGGGACATAGTTTTGCAGAGCGCATTAGAAATTCACCCTGAGTTAGTACCACTGGCAGGAGCCCAGCCCAGTTTCATCAACCATCATTTACAGGTTTTTCTGGCGATCCTCTGACACCCCCAACCAGACATTAGCGGAGCAGACAAAAATGGAGAGCAATATTGGAGCTATCCGCGTACAGTTTGAGTCAAATGCCAGCTCAGACGAGGAGAACAAATATGGAAATGATCTTCATCTATAACATCAGAATGGAGCAGAGCAGGGAGCTGATTGTAGTTTCTATGTCACATATACAAGCCTTTTTTTTAACTGCATGTTTTCATCTGATCCTAATACACGATGATTTAAAGAAATACTCATAAATGCAATTTAAGATGAGTTATCTTTATGTATTTCCTCCATAATCAGAAAAAATACACAAGAAAACACAAATTTCATTTGGAGGGGGTTTTTATCTTAACAAATGACTCATCTAGAATAGATTGACTCAACATGTGGGATGATCGTGAGTAGTTTGATTACTTTGCCTTCATACTTGGGGCCTATGTTTGGAACATGATTTTCTTTGTCAAAAATATCAGTTTACAATAAATCTTAAACCATTGCAACACATATATTTTGTACACTATAGTTGATGGTCAGAGATAGCTTGTAACCAATACTGCGCATAATCACAAAATATAAATGTCATTATTAAATATTCAATTAGCATTATTGCATGGCAAAAAAGGCAAATAATGAGTGGATACTATTGAGGTGGAAGGTAGTATGGTATGATTGTAATGTCAGAACTCTGTCGGACAGATATCACCAGATACCATAAACCAAATATTTATCATCATAAACATAATCAAAGAGGAAACTGGCTTTATTTGTTCAGTTTTCACCTCATGGAGCCATCCACACAGAAAACAATACTCACTGTCCAATTTGGTCGTTTATTGATGCTTAATAAGGACGCTCATGCAAAAGACACAAATGCACACTTGGTCTGGAGGGAATTCGCAGTTCTAAGACTTAAGGTGCAAGTTCTGACTTGTTCATTCATTTATCTTCCAATCAGTTTGTTCCCTTTCGGGGTCGCGGGGCTGCCGGAGCCTATCCCAACCAGTTGTTGGTGAAGGCAGGGGACACAGGTTGTCAGTCTGTTGCAGGGCCACAATCACACACCCATACAGCTTGACATTTACACCCATGAACAATTTAGAGTACAGTTCATCTATGAAGCATGTTTTTGGGAAGCCTGAGTCCCTGGAGAAAACCCATGCATGTACACCAAATGACTCCACAAAGAAAGGTCACACAGATCCCCAGCTGGGAACTCTGAACCAGGACCTCTTGTTGTGAGAAAGAGCGCTAACCACTGACCACTGCACGACTGTAGCCCCAATTTTTTTGACGATATATTACCTAGTTGTAAGGGATTTAATAGATTTTTGATATTCAAATTCCGCTTTTATATTTATATTACTGATTTTGAGTACTCATTGGGAATTGCTCTGCAGAACTTTTTTTTAAATGTTAAAATTTTCTCTACGTTTGGCAATTTTTGAAAACAAAAAAAAACGTTAATTAATAGTTTTGATTTGCTTGTGAATTTAATGTGACAGCAGACACAAAATTCATTTCAATTCAATCAAATATTGGCAGAGAAAATATGTGTTCAAGTCATTTCCAACATTTTTTAACATCAACTGTCTATTGTTCTCGTCACATTTGCAGAAGTTGCTCCAAAAGTTTTTTTTAGTTGATCAACAGTGACCTCCCTCAGCACCTTGTGTATTTTTTTGTTGGTGCATGTTTACTGAGGTAAAACAGAACTGTCATCTGCCGTCGTGATGAGACTGCAGCTGACGAGGCTGCGATACCCCGGCTCAGACTGAGCTGCTAATCCTCTGGTAAGAGCCGGTAAACCTCTGCAGGTGTGTCAGGCAAGCTGCTGGGCTGAGGGTGCATAATATTGAAAATCCCAAACACATGCATAACCAGTCATATGCAGCATTTTTTGTCAAAACACAGGCGTTAACTGCACATCACCTACATTTCTTTTCCTGTCTGCAGATTGAAATATTAGTCAAAAATATTAATGATTGTTGATGTGTGTGAAGAAGCTTTTTAGAAAAGGATTCTTTGCTCATTCCATTAAAAACGATCAGACTGAAGTGCTTAATGAAACTGCAGACATTAACTTTAGAAGCAAGATGACCTTGTGGAAAATGACCCCCACCTTCTTGCAACTATGTCCTTTGCTCTAAATGTTGGAAAAAAAGATTTCCTTCTCTGCTAAGGGGATGCTGTATGACGACCAACTTCCCTTTCAGACAAAAAAACAAAAAAACAGCAAAGGGTCCTGAAGCCACATTTGTCTTTTTTTCTCTGTGAGGCCCTGAAGAGCCTCCAAGCACATGCAGAGGTCAGCCAGTCAGGACTCTCCAGGTGGTTCAGCAGTTCTGCACATGCGCTCTTGAATGCATCATGTAGAGCAAGATGCTGCCTTTGTGATGAAAAGGGTGAAAAAACAGGACTTATTTTATCTGCAAGTTCACCTATTCCTATTTTTTCTTTGTTCAATTAGCTAAAAGAACAAAGAATTAAGATAACAGAAACAGTTTTCATTTATCAGGACTTTCTGGATCAAAATCTTCAACAAAATTGAATATTGAATAAAGAGAGTAAATTAAAAGTCTTTTCTTCACATAGAAGTCGGCATCACTTCCTCAAGCCAGACAGTTGCTGTTGGTGAACTTGAGACTTGAAACCCCAACAGAGGAAGAGATTCATTCCTGATCTGGCAACAATCTTCCACCATTTTCCTCCTGAGAACAAAGGTCTCAGATGCGGAGGAGCTGGTTCTCATCCCAGTCACTGCACACTCAACTGCTCCACAGAGCTGAAGGACGGAGCCTGATAAGGCCATAAGGATTCGCAAGAAGTTGGCACGATTTTCTGTGTTAAACACCAACATTTCTGCTTAAGTGTACCACCAAAATTGTTTTATTGTATTCATTTTTTTCCAATTTGCTGCCACCTAAAATGAGGAAATTAACAAAAAAATAAAAATGGTCAAATTAACTTTGAAAGCCCAAAACAATTGCTCTTGGGTGGTCTGCAGTTAGTAATCAGTGAAAAACGGAAAACCTAGTGGAAGTCCAAGCATCCATCGAATTCGGCATGTAAAGAGAGACAGTGGACGCTAATTTGATGCAGAAAACTGTGTTTGTTATTCTGTGGTTGGAAGAGATATTCAAAATGCACTTTTGGGAGAAAAGTGCATCCTATATGATTTTTCTTCTTTTATTATTGTTATTATTTTTTTTAGTTGCTGCAATTTATACTCTGAGTAACTTATAGTCGCAGAAAATACAGTCGCTTCTAACACAGGTCCTCCAAAATGCCCAAAGAACACGCAAAACACCAAAACAGAATTTAAATAAACACCTTTTTGCACACACTCACACACAATATTATTGCCCAGGCTTGGCAAGATGTCAAACGCTTGGACAAGCTTGCAATGAATATTCATTGGCTAGTAAAGTATGTGTGTGTTTGTGTGTATGTGCATATGTGTGTGTATGTGAGGTTCTTGTGGAAGTAGAACTGCAGCTTTGTGTAATCCCACTCAACAGGTGATTTACCCTCCTGGGACGGGACATTTTGTCTAAAGGGTGCGTACTCCTGGTGAAGTACCTCTGGGATGCAGAGTGTTTCAGAGTTAAGCAGGATACCAGCACAGCTAAAAGCAAAGGTTAGGCTCATCAGAACACACAAACAAACGCAGCATTTCTTGCTACAGCAGTTTCTCACTGTAAACATTTTGGTATTGCTTGCGCTTTCCTGTGTAATTATAGTTTGTGCTTTGCTGTGAAACTCCCATGTTGGAAACAGACAGAACAGTGACGAGCATAAAGCATCAAACATGAACAGCACGGATCCCAAAGTAGTTTTTTTATTTCAGCCTTTTAACTAGAAACACTCAAATTAAAGATGATTTTTTTCTCAATTACATTTTCAGATACTAAAAAAAAAAAAAACTGAGGCTCACAGAGAAACATGCACCATGCAAACACCTGGGTGCCTGTATGAACTGGGAGATTCGGCCTCATCAGTCTTTGTTAAGACTTCAGGAAGCATTTATGCCTCTAATTAGGTTTCAGAGTGTGTTTGTGGCAGAAAACAAATTGGCTGATTAAGGTTCTGAGGAGATGTCCTTCTATAAATTAACAGAAAGATGATTTCATCAGGTCGTTATACAGTGTGCCACCAAGTTCAGCATATCAATCAACCAAAGCGACTCCTGATTTACCTGCAACACAGCAAATGTTTGAAGACGTGCTCAGATAAAATGCGTTTTCTTTATTCCTGTGCTGTAAAATATAAAATTATACTTAAAAACTGAACATTGCTTTCTAGACTTTATTGAAAAGAAATAACTAATTTTGTTACCAAAAATGTTTTTGCATTTTCATTGAAGCAGTCATTTTGAAGAAGACCTTCTATCGCCTCCTAGTGAAATAATGGACTACAGGGCAAAAACACTGGACCAAGTTATACACAATGGGTTTTTAAGAAAAGTTTGGATCATGTTAATGAGATAGGGGACTCAGAAATGCATTTAATAAATATGCATATTGATAAACAATAAAAGGTAATCCTTGCAGGACAAAAGAGAAGGCAATGCCATTCAGTAAATGCAAAGTAGATTTTTGAGGAAAACTTTAATAAATTAATCAAAATTTGAAAGCAACATCTGTACAGATGCTTTGTTTCCAAATTCAAAGCACCCTTCAAATAAACCGGAAATGACCTGCATTATCTGCATAGCTGATGGGATTACAGAGGCAAAAGAAAGAATAAGAAAAACAAGACATTTTTTAAATTCATATAAACCTCTAAATAAGAGAACAGATTTCTGAAATGCTTCTAGAATAGCAGATTCTGACCACTTTAGTGAAATACTGTAAATCAATAAGACACTGGCAGATAAAAAGTATAAAACATACTCCTTAAACCACCTGAAAAACCCACCATTATAGAAAAGTAAAAATAGAACTTAAATAAAAACATTGTAATAAACAAACAAGTAAGAAAAATAAGTAAAGACCCTAACCCTGTTGTTTTTGTGCATTTAATTTATTTACATTTTATATAATATCAAAACCAATAAAACTTCTCTATATATTTAATTCACAACACTGAAGGGAAGACAAAGGCAGACAGACAGAGCCGGCTCTCTTCCAGGCATGAGAACATCGATGTTAAACATTAAATCCAGTAAAACTTTAAATCTGTTCTGGCTCTTCCTCCTCCTTTCTTTTGCCCTTCTAGATCCAACCTGGCCTCTCGCCGTTGCGCTCAGGGCCAATTACAGCCGCTCCTCAATGCTTTTTGGAAAGCTGTATGGAATAGATGGCCGCATAATCCCAAAAAAGGTGGATGAGGATAGCCCGCAGCAGGTCAGTGCAGGAGAATAACTCAAAATGAGATAGGAGGCTCAGACGAGGCTGGTGAGCAGAGAAAATGCAAGAACTGATAACTTGAGCCCAAGCAGTTAACTCTAATAATAGAAAAACTGGGATGAAGTTTGTGTCTGCAACGTAAGGAAATCAGCACTGTGATGTATTTAATAAGGAAAGAACATATTGAAAAAACGTTATATTGATTATTATTTTTTCATATTTTTTGCTATGCTACAATTCACTTCCATATTTATTTGCAAACAATTTTGTTTTCTCAATATGCAGATTGAGAAAAAAGGTAAATAGGACAAAGTTTGACCTGGTTTAACTTGCAATGTGCGTTCAGTGGCCAAAGTCTTTTTTTAGTAGAACCCATAATTAGTCTTACTAATGTGCGTAGTGACGTGTTAACACAATGGTTTTGAATGCAGAAGCCTGAAACACACATTTATGTGCGTTTACATAGACTTTACATTGAAAGTGGTTACTTGAATACGTGTTGCAGAGGGCGGTGGTGAACAACAAGCTTTTTGTCTTTTAGGCTGCTCTACTTCAGTTTTAGCTCATATGACACAAAAATAGATAAAATTTGCTACAAAAGGTTCGCAAATGTGTTTGTACTTTTGCAGATTTTATTAGCTGCACCTTTAATAAGTGGTTGATAGTCGGCTGCACACAAGCACAGCTACAGTAATAAAAAATGACCAAAAAATGCATGGGAATGCATTTTGAAAAGGTTCTTTGCCTGCCTGTGAGTCATCTTTCAGTGATCCTCATAGACAAACAGATTAGACTCATCAGTGATCAACCCAAGAGAAAGCTTTTCTCAGTCCTGATCCTGCTCTGAATGTTTTCCTCATTTCCCTGCTCTCACACTTGCGATTTAGTTCATCAGCTCTGCAGAGACCTGCTAATGAGTCACCGTGTCAGGTGTGTACGGAGCAGGAAAGGAAGGAAAATATGCAGAGCGGAGGGAAGTTATTACCAGGCTTGAGAAACATTGCATCAAGGTAAAGAAATTGTAACCAAAGATAAGCTGTCAGCCTGTTTGATGGAAGAAACCTGTGGAGAACATGTGTGTGTGTTGAGCAGAGGTAAAAATAATCCTGCTTATTTAAGGACACTAGGCTTTCAGGTTCACCACTTTGCCCATCCAACTAGTTTTTTGCTTTGGTTTTGGCTTCTATTTGTAAAATGTCAACAAATGGATTTCATGGTCAAGATGCAATCTGTCAGGCTGGGGTTGTCCAACAGATCAGAGAAAACAGTCCTGGAAGCATAAGTCACTTAATCAATCAAAAATCTGAAGCAAACTAAATCTTTAAAAAAGAGATTTAACCTGATGGAACTGAAACAGGAAGTTTACCAATAAAAATCATCATAAGAAGTAATAGGGACCCATCTATTCCATTTTTTAAATGTTTTTATTTTATATTAATATAATTTCAATTAATCAAATATAATTTATTGTTTTATACTTTTTATTTTATTGAATTTTATTACTTTTTTATTATGTTGTTTATTTTAAAATGTGGTTTTGTTTGAATCCTTCATTGTTAAGCACTTTGGTCAGTCCCTGCTGTTTTAAACGCTCTTTCTAAATAAAGTTGACGTGAATTGATTTTAAATAAAAGATATACAAATTCATTTAGTCAAATATAGTCTCATTATATGTTTTCCTTATAATGTAAAACATAAACTAAGAAAAGGCAGTAATTACAATTTTCAAGAAACCTCAATTAAGAACTTAAGTTAAAGAAAGATGTGTCTAAATACAGAGTATCAGGTCATGGGAGGATCTTCAACCACAAATCAAAAAATAATAAATCAAAAAAGTAATTTAAAAAAATGTTTACAATGTAATATTCCAAAAATATGAATAATAAGAATTGTTGTTTATATATTGTCTTTATTTCATAGTGTAAAGTAAGGAATCCACATTTGTTGGTGTTTGCATTGTTGTTCTTTTTGTTCATTGTTTTGAAGGGAGTGTGGACCAATGTCTTTATTAATTAAATTAAAGGGACAAAACAATAAGTGTCCTTCTTTCTGCTCCACTTTTTGTAACAAAAAAGGTTAGCGTGTTTTATGTGTTTGTAATTGATTTGTGGGCAACAAACAAAAAAAGAATAAATAAATAAGTCTTGTAAAAATGAAAACAGTGAAACCCTTAGATGGTTTAAAATAAAGAAATGGATGATCGTTTTCGGCAAGTAGACATTTTAACAAAATAGATACTAATTGCTCAATCACTGATTTAAAGAATACAAACCCCTTTTTCTTTTACTTTGATAGCAGGTTTAGGAGCATTACTCAGCCATGCCAGCCACAAGAAAGAAATCAACACAAACATGTACTTTTTATGATTTTTACTTAATAAAAAGTTTGCTATGATTCAGGAAATGTGAAATACAGTTCAGTCTGGAATAAAAAGATTAAACACAAAATGCATTGTGTTTTACAGTGGTTGTAGGATTGTAAGGTTGCAAAACAAAAAAAGAACTTCATGTTCACAATGAGACAGGAAGGGACGAAACAACAAAGCTTTTGTCGACACAATGAGAAACTAAATGAAGAGTTAAAATGTGCGTGTGTGGTTTGTTCAGGTACACAGGGTCAGCAAATGTAAAGTGTGCGTGTGTGTTTAGTCAGTGGGTCAATATCAAGAGTCAATCCTTATCCCTGTGTAATCCATTTCTCCTGATAAAGTTTTTTTTCCCTACATATGTGTATTTATGTGAAAGTGTGTGCACACATTTGTGTTTAGGTCACACACTTTATCCCTGTGTAATCCGATGATCCTGACAAACAGAGATGGAGAGCGATCCCTCCAACAGCTTTGTGTGCATAATGAATTCTCGCCTCCATTTTTGCTTTACCTGGTATAGCTCATTGTGAATGTGACTGCACAATCAAGGACGTAGATCAATGCAGATGGAGAAGAAAACCGTGGGAAAACTCGCCATAAAACATGACATGCTTCACCCTGAACAGGTGAGAGAAAAATAAAATAGACCTGCAGGTCGGCAGAGGGAGTGCTTTCCAATACTTATGTTGGGAAATTTCTTATCTTCATCAAATTATCTTTTTAAATGAAGAATGGAGTTAAGCAGAGGATTACACTTTGCACTTTGATTTTGTTTTGTTACTTCACAGCAAAGTTGAAATAGGTCCCCCGTGTTTCAGGAGCAAAACCTCACAAACACTTTGTTAGTGCTGGAGCTACCGCTGGAGCTACCGCAGGCTAACTTACCTGGATCAGGTTCTTTTTTTCAGATAAATGGAAGGGAAAAGATGAAGTGTACCATGACAAGTTCTGAAAGCTGGACTGCAATGTCCCACTCATGAGATGTCTCTGTCAGCTGTTTTTGATGGGCGTGGCCTGCGACAAGTGGCCATGCCTGCCCCCGCATTCCTCCATGGCCTTCCTCATCCATCGTTTGGACCTGTTTGTTTTTGTTCCATTGTCATCCCAGTCCATGATGTGATAATTTCTTTTGCAGTGATCTGGTTTTGTTGATTGAGGTTTGGGTGCCCTGCTTCCTTTGTGTTTTATTTATTTGATATTAGTATTTAGGGGAGCCAGCAAAGGTTGCCCAGGCATCTGGTCCAGATGCGTCCTGGATGCCTCCCCAAAAATGCCCCACTGGGACCCCAGAAGATACGGGGAATGACCCGGAACCTGCTGGAGAGACTACGTCTCACCACTGATCTGGGAATGCCTTGAGGTACCCCAGAGGAGCTGGAGGAGGTAGCCAGGGGGATGGGAGTCTGGGCATCCTTGCTAAAGGTCCTGCCCCCTGAGCCGATTAAACGATAAGCGAAAGAAAGTGGATGGATTCTTAATTTTTTCCTTTTTTCTCTTGTGTTAAATGTTTGTCCTTTTTCTATAACATTACCTGTCCATGGTGTGCCCCACCTTGACCCAACAGTGGCTGGGACAGGCTTAGCTTGTGACCTTGAAAATGATTTAGCGGGCTCAGAAAATGCTTGGATGGAAAAAGAAGAGGTGAATATGAAATGTAAAGCTTTAGGTGTTTCCATGTTGGTTCTGTTATTCCCTCCCCAGATGTCTGGATTGATTCATCTTTGTTCTCCATCTTCGCCATGTTCAACTTTTTTTATTCTTTGATTTTTTGTTCCCGGATGCTGGTCCGTTCAGTGTTTTGATAACTGTCAATTTGAGGGTGATGGGGTGTTCTGAAGGCCGCAGCAGGTACTGGTCTGTATGTATGTGTGGATTTCCTAAATAATGTTATTTTTATGCTGTTGTCCCTAACAAAAAAAAATTAAATATGATTTTTTTTTTACCAAAGATAGTAGAAAATGTACAAACCAGGTTCTTGAAAGAGGTCAACAGAAACACATTTAACTTAGTTGAGTAACTAAACTTTAACTTAACCAACTGAACACACCAGCTAACCCAAATAAACTGACATAGCAAGAAGAAACACCTGAGAGAACATTCATAGTGGCTGCTCAAACCATCTGACAAACATGCAGGACTCTCAAAATGTTTGACAAAAAGTTCTAGGTCTTTCAGTGGGAATAAGCAACATATAAGATGAACACATGAAAACTAAAAGAATTAAAGAAAATAAACATAATTCAAATTAGTCCATTGTTTTCCCCCTGTAAAACTTGGGTAGATGGTACCTGCCCAATTGCCGGGGTGGTGTATTTAAAGGCCGTACTTCCTGTTTCATCCCTTTTGGCCTCACAGCTCCAGGATCAGAATCTCAGCCACACCTGCAGGGACCAGCATCATTCCCCAACAAATCAAAACAGGTGAAGCCAATAAAACTGATAACAATCAAAACTGCACACAAAAAGTGGTTGCAACACATTCACACTAGAAAAACAAAGTGAAGTATTTATTTTAAGTCAAAGAAAAGTATTTATTTATTTGAGCATATCAGTAGAGTCTTGAAATGTGACCCTGTAAACTCTGAAAAAGGAAAGGGGGGGTGTGCAGTGAGTGAGGGTTTACCACCGTTTTGCTGTAGGTGTGGCAGTGTCTGCTGCCATCACACTTCTGGATCTTCACGTTCAGGAAGGATCTTGTGATTTCTGCTTCTTTGTTGAGGGTAAACTGTATGATTCCAGTTGAGTTCTTCTGTGTTTGTTAATTTTTCCATGTCGTCTACATATTTCCATTGTGTATGTTGGGTTGATATGGAAGCGATTGAGGAGCATAATTAAAAATAAAAGTCAAAACCAGAAATACTTTTTAATTTTCAAAATGAAGCTGCATTTTTTGACTCAAAATTAAAATGAAAAAGTAGTCCCCCAAAATGCTTTTTCATTTTCTTCTTCAACACTGCTTATTCTGTCACTTAATTAAAATGATAATGAAAATGGTTTTTGACATTTCATTTTCAAAATGTTCTCTGGTAAATGTGTAGCAAAATTCATTTAGAAATGTCTAATTTGATTATTAAAATGGATTAACAAATGTTTTTCCTTTTCAAAATAAAGCTCCATCAAAAGACTTAAAATTAAAATTAAAAATCAATACTACAAAATGTTTTTACATTTTCTACTTAAAAACCACTTATTCTGTGTCATAATTAAAACGAAAATGCAAAGACGGAATTGCATTTGCGTTTTCACATCCACTCTTCGAATAGTGTTGCATGTATCAATTTGACTTAGCATTTCCAGAGGGGAGGCGGGGCGATGTCAGTGCTATCTCTGTGTGTCCGGCTGCTAAGAGACACAAGAAGCAGTGCAGTCAGGCTTGTAGCCTTATGTTAGTGGCAGAGGAGAGGGCTTTGTGACGGTTGTGCACTCCTGATGATTGTACACAGCATCTCTGGACTACGTAGCAGCATTTCCGCCTTCCGCAGTCCTCCTGCGGACACTCTGGGGTTCGTCGAAACTTCCCCCCGGACTAGCTTTGTCTTCGGACTGGCAGCCGCCTTCGCGTAGTGGAGCACAAAGCCCTGCGATCCGAAGCTCCAGACGGTAGTGCTGCTACGCAGATCTGAGAAACTCTACCATCATACGAATTTGTGTTTCAAATTTTTGTGAAAATAAAGGCTGATGTATTTCCCACACATTTACATCAAATATGCTCATTGCGGCATTGCCCGCACAGTTTTAAGACCCTCTACGGCTATTGTTTTTAGCACGTATTAGCCTAATGCCATCCCTTCTTTCGGGTCCGCGGAAGGCGGATATGCAGCTACGTAAGCGGTGTACAATCATCAGGAGTTCACAACCGCTACAAAGCCCTCTTCTCTGCCGCTCACACAAAGCTACAAGCCTGGCCGCACTGCTCCTAGCAAGTGTCTCTTGGCAGCCGGAGACACGGAGAAAGCCCTGACGTCATCTCCCCGCTGGAAATGTTTAGTCGAATTGATGCATGCCGCGCTATTCGCAGGGTGGATGTGAAAATGAAAAGGCAATCCCCTCTTTGCATTTTCATTTTAATTATGACACAGAATAAGTGCTTTTTAAGTAGAAAAGGAAAAAGCATTTTGAAGTATTGATTTTTAATTTTAATTGAGTCAAAAAATGCAGCTTCGTGATGAATAAAAATGAAATGAAAAAGCATTTCTGGTTTTGACTTTTATTTTTAATTATGCTACACAAATGCTTCCATAGATTGGTGCCCTTTTTGGTTGCTGTTTGTTCCAGGTCTTCCATAAAGATCCTGTTTTTATATGACAGTTGGAGGATCCACCGTCTGTAGATGTTTGAAACAAAAATAAGTGGATTTCATAATAAAAATGGAGAATATGTGCATAAGAGACTAGACCGGTTTGTATGGTGGGCCATTACAAACAGCTGATTTTGACTTGCAAATAACAGGTGAAAATCCTTCTGAGGAAGACTGTAGTCAAAACGTGTCAAGAGCAGCTAGGTCATAATCTTTTCCTAGGTCTGACCAAAAGGAAATTATAAGTTGCTGTCGAGCTTTAGTTTTTGTCAAAGTGCAACATTTTTGTTGGAACATTTGAATTGGAAGCTTATTTTGACTGATTTTATCTTGAATTGTGCAGTGTGTCTACCAGGTTCCATAGGGGTTACAGCTTCAAACCAGAACCACGAGCACAGAAATGGACCCGTCGGTCAGTGGCTTTAGAAAAATGAAATCCCTCCCAAAAAGCAAAAACACTCTAGATGGCAGGGAAGAATAGCGGGGGTTTATAAAGTCTCTTCAGAACGGCTCACAGAGGGCTAGGCAGGCTTTGATAGGACCAGATCTTTCCAGCAGCTCTGAGCAGGTAAGACTTTCATGGGTTTCTGGTTCTAGTATGAGCAGAGAAAGACCTCATCTTTTGATAGTTCTCACACTCCAGTACTGGATACAGTTCACAGATTCAATCTGGAGGTACAGACAGGGGGCAGGCGGGGCAGTTCCAGATTAGATTGGGCGAGGGGGGGGGGGGTCAAAAATGGAACAGGCAAACCCGATCAGGATTCAAAACAGAGAGGCAGCTTTCTGGCAGAGAATTAATGGTGAGGAAGAGGCAGGTGAAGCGGTGCAGGTGATGTCTGGAACAGGCAGAGCAGACAAGGGGACAGGCAGAATCCTGACAAGGAGGCAGACCAGGACACTCTTTGTGAATTAACAACCTTGTTGTACTGTGCTGCACTTTTATTAGAATTTCCTTGTTAGTTCATGTGATCCTTTTCCAAACACAACTCTTTAAAGGAGAAACAGTTGGAATGATGCATCATGAAAGACTTGTGATGTTTTATGCTAGAATACTAGATTTATTTGAAATGACCTGCTCTGCAGGTACTGCCATACATCAAGGAACTGAAGTCATTTTGCACATTATCGTTCTCACATTGCAGTGGCAATACCTGCATTAAAACAATGCGCGCCACTGTGGCAGAGAGTCACAGATTAAATGCGCAAAATGTGAAGGTAATCGGTTCGGTTGGAAAGAATAATGTCTTTTTAGAATGACGTTCCGTTGCTGCACATACTAATTGCAGCCTTTGATTTCCATCACATGCAAAGGCACAAACACACACAAATTCAAACACACATTTGCTCACAGGGGAAATGATTCAATATGACAATATTCTTAATTCAAAGTGTTGGGGGCAAATTGTCTCAGGTGAGTGTGTGTGTTAGTGTGTGTGCTTTTGTGCTCCTGTGGGAGACAATCAGAGTGAAATGAGTGTAATTAAGCTGCCAGTTGTGGTGTGCTTCTGTCGAGAATTAATATCTGCTGGCCCAAGTACGTGTGTGTGCGTAAAAACTGATTAGCATTGTCTCAATGGGTTGCTTCTATCCCTTCACAGGTGGCAAACAGCAAAGCCCCCTGGGTAATCTGTCCAGCAAATTGGATGTTTGTTTGAACTGACATCCAGCTTAGAGCACTGAGGGTGTGTTTGCTTGTTCCGATAAGTGAAAGCTATCCAAATGACTGCGTACACCTGTGATGTTCAGAGGCGGGATTTGCGTCTCTCACACGGACTTGTCCTAGCTCTCCAAACTTCTGGATCTCTCTTTTCTTCCTTTTTGGGGAAACTGAGTTTGGATTTACTCCATAGAAAAGAATTGCTTCCATTTCTTTAAAGTTGTTTCTATCTAAAACACAGTTGTGGTCTTATTCTGTCAAAGCAGCACAGCAGATGTTCCAGGTTTGAAAATCCAAGATGGAAATATCGATTCATAAAATGGAAAAAGAGGAGACCGGTGGTAAGGCCTTTGTTTAATTCAGCTTTTAGTTTGTATTACGATAATTCAGACTTCTTCTATTGGAAAAACTAACAGTGAATTTTCATGCAGTTATTATTTTGATTAGTTTAAATTTTATTAATTTGGGAACGTTCTTTCAACGTTAACCTAAGTGCAGTGACATGTCAAGAGCCAATTGAATCCAAACCTCTTAAGGTTTGCAGATATTTGTAGCCCTCATGCTATTCTGGTCAGTAAACTTAATTAATACCCAAGAGGCAGTTGAAAAGGCAGAGTGGAACAGTGGAACAGAATGTATTGTGATAAAGCACAGAATAGAGAAAAATACAAAAATTACTGTAAACAAGAAAACCGACAATTGTGTTTAATCCAAACAATGCTGGATAAAAAATGCAAATAGAATTTTGACACTGGATTCTGCCATTATGACAACCATAAAAGACCCCCATTTGATCGGCCAGCATCTCCTGCTATTGTGGCATTAACGCTTCTTGGAAGGTAGTTGTTTAAATCCAGCAGAGAAGCTTTGAAAGAGGAAAAATCTTAAAGACTCCGGTGAAAATTGTATTGGTTTTTTTGTGGCATTTTTCTGATAATGGAGAACAAAGATGAATAAAATTAGCTTTATAGTTGCAATTTCTGAGCATTTCTTTATTCAAATCTTTGTACAGCAGAAGCATTAGGACAAACTGCTTTTGAAAAAAGAAACTTTTAGTTTGAAGAACAAGTTACAGCAAACTCTCTGCTCCACACTTTTCTGATTCATCCACCTGTACACGAATGGATTTATGTTCACGTTTGTTTTCCTTGTCCTGGATAGCTGTAATATTGTTTGGCATTTTTGTTGTACCGCTAATGTTAGGTTGAGGTTTTAGGGGCTGTAAGCTAGAGGGAGAAAGTGTAAACAGATGGATGATGGAAAATGGGGACAGGCTTACTCTGATCAAACAAACTTGGCTTTATATGAAGGCAGATAACACAAACACATCAACAAAAAGCCTAAACCCAGATGTGTTACTATGGCAAAAGGTGAAACTATCCAAAGCTCGTTAGGCCATTTTTGGCAGCAACAACTGCATTTTTGACACTGAATGCAATCTTTTGAGCAACGAGTAGGGATTTTGAACCACTTGTCTTTGCACGATAGCTGTTAATTTCATGCATGTTGTCGCTGAACTCTTGCAATAACTTTGATTGGACAGTCCCTCCTAGAACAGTTCACCACTGCTCCATATTTCTATTTGTGGATGACGACTTTAATTGTGGTTTTCTGAAGTCATAAAAAAAAAAACAACTTTCCCAACAAACATCTGTAGCCTTGCTCCTCATTTGTTCTGGAATTTATTTCTACCACCGTATGATGTCTAACGTTTACGAACCGGCTTTCCTCAGTCAGCCAGGTCTGCTCAGATCAAACCATTTCTCGATTCAAGGTCTCGTCGTCATTAGACCTGGAAGTGGGTTGAGAAATTTAAATCAGCTTTCTAATTGTTAGTTAATTCATGTTTTGTTGTTCTAATATTTAAATTTGCAACCAAATAATAAATCCGACTGGGTCAAATACTTTTGGACATTCCTGCATGAACATATAGAGGTGCACAGTAATGGGAGACTTTGCTGTAAAGCATCTGCAGAAGCAGACTGACTGACAGATAAAGTAATATAAACACAAGGAAAGACAGAGAGGAATCAAACAAGCCACAATGCTGAAAGTCAACATTTGCTGACAGAGGGGTCTGTGAGCATCTCCTAACACTTTGAGCACCAAAATATCCCTGAAATACCATCTATCATGGATCTGAAGGGATTCCTCATTGAAGTGGTGGAAAGCTTTCCGGAGCGTTTCTGCTCTTCTGTGTTACAGCTCGACTCAAAATGTGAAACTGCACATACAGTGAGCTGTGTTGGCGTTTGGACCATTATTTTACCAACCTAGAGAACTGGTACTGGGGTAGGTTCTGGCTGTTTGAATCCCGAACCTATGACTTTTTTTATTGGGGCCACCGGATAAAAAATTAAACAAATGCATTCAAGGGCAAAAATTTATAATAAAAAATTAGTAATTTTACAAGGAAAAAACTTTTCTTTCAAAAATATAGTCTCTTCTTTTGAAGACGCCTGCAAATTCTTTTCGATGTTTTTATACTCAAACTTAAACTTTACTTTATACTTAAAATAGAATGAATAGAATGAGACATATTTTCTTCTTTATAGCCAAAATAAAACAATCTGTGGTGTTCTAGGATGTCGTTTATGCAGAGCAGCGGTAGTTCATTAAAATCTCACCTCTGAATTGTGGATGGAACGGTCGTTGTGGAGTGAGCCGTCCTCCTCTTCCCATCATCCCTTTGTTTACTCTTTCTCCTGCTAGCTGACAGCCTCTCACAACCCCAACCCAATACTACTGGTGTAACAAAAGGGGTATGCAATATCAGAGCTCTCCATTCATCCAGTTTTGAGCCAGATGCCATCTTGTATGAGGAACGTGAAGACGTACATGGATCTATTTGTCTACAAGTGGATGCATCAGAATTAAGTGAAGCTTCTTGTGGCTTGCCGTTTTAGGTTCTATGTCACACCTACCACCCTTTTTTGATAACATTTTTTGTCTGCTCCTGATTCACAACACTTTAAATAAAGAAATACTCAGAAATGCTATTTTGAGGTTAATTTTCATTATACATGTCTTTCGTTAATTTAAAAAAATAAGCCACAAGAACATCTAAAAACACGGAAAACCTAATTTACATCAGAATGGGTCTTTAAAGCTCCTGGCGCTCAACCACAGTGACCTGTCCAACTATGTTTGATCCACAGCTCTGAGAACTGAATACAAAGCAATGAAGAAATGAACCTTTAATCAAAGAGCTTCTTCTTTTCTGGTCATGTGAAAAAGTGTGAAGCCCTAACTGCGCCATATTTTCTGGTCCGTGACTTCCCCTTCAGCTCTCTTTTCTAAACTGCTTCTTTTATTGGACTCATTAAAGCAGACTCAGCGGGGTCGTCTCCTAACACCTTGTGGACCATATCTTAAAACAATACTAATCTGCGCTTAACTGAAAGGTCTCTTTTTGTACTAGCTGTGGATTTTCTTGGTTTTATGACATTTCTGGGTTCTGAGCCGTTTTAATTTAAGCACGAGTGACAATTTTAATCTAAACGTGAATTGTTTCCAGACCTGACTTCAGACCTTGTTCAGGGCAGACACAACTTTAACTCAGTTCGGTTACTTCTATAGAGAGCCTATCCATCTCTTTGCTTTGGTTTTATTTCCCTCTTACTCATCTGCTCTGTCCTTCCAGCTCACCACCTCCACTCTCTGCCATCTCTCAATCATCCCCTCCCATCCTCTCCAGTGTTTCCTGAACCTTTACACTCTTTCCTCATCCCATTTGCTTCCTAGCTTGCTTTCTGCCCACCTTCGCAGCCACTCTACTCCCTCTAACAATAATTGATAGTCTCTGGTGTGGTTATTTCATTTAAAGGGCCCTGTAAACAAAATCGCCCCTGACAGAACCAATATGGAAATCTCAGGCAGTGGGGCCACAAGTTATGACCTGTGTCATGGTTTGTGTATGAGAGTGCGTGCAGGAAAAACGTGAAGAAAGCGCCTCGGCACATAGATGTTTGTGAGGGGGTATTTGTCTGGCTGGGACAGAGAGGCAAAAGAGCGGTCCTCAGTTCTGCGTAATAAACTCTAGCGCAGTTGGTCATTAAGTGGGATGTGAATGTGTGGCTTTGTGAGTCTGATGGGGAGGGGTCAAGGCCAAATTGACATCAAATAGTCTAAATTAGCCCCACTTGTCTCCATTGATTTACGGAGGACGAGTAAATTGCTTCTATAGGGAGAGAAAGTGAGGAGGTTCTCCAGGTTTTTCTGCTATTGATCTTGGTGGGCCGTTTGCGCTGACAAACTGTGGAGGGAAAACACAGACGAGACGTTATTATGACCGCCGCTGTCATGTAGAACCGTTTTGACCGTTACATCCATGTGTGGATCAATCTGTCCAAGTGTTTAGGTTAACAGTAAAGACCACCAATAGAGTATAAAAAACATAGCATTTTCTTTGTTCCTTTTATAATTAATAAAACCGGCATTAAAGGTAGTTAGATCGGGAGAAGAAAATTTGGTCTTTATTTTATTTTTGGTTTAAACATTTAACATTTTCTGAGAGAAATGTTTTTAGTCAAAATGTTTCTAAATGCACCAAAAACTACAGTTCCCAGAGCCCCACCCCTTCACATTTGGCATTACTGAGAAGCCCTAAATGTCCTCTGACGGTTCCAATTGGGAATTAATTCAGTAGTATGCGGTGGTTGGAAGATATTCAGGTTTAGATATATCCTCCAGAGCATATTTGCACTGCTGGTAAGTCAGGAGGCTGTTCAATTACAAAAATGTTTTTTACAGAGGAAGATTTTTTTTATATCAGCTTTATTTAACACATAGTTACTTTTAATTTATGTAAAGTTGTGTATAAATAAAGATTTCGTCATTTTTGTGGTTAGCTTTAAAAACAGAAACACTGATTTCAATAGATAGTCTCCAAATTGAAGCAGGTTTCAATGGTTGTATTTTGGCTAAAGAACTTAATGGTCATATTAAAGCAAAGAACAAAATATTTTAAACTGTTAACACCCTAATCTAAATGCACTTTCACACAGACATTTCTGGTCTGGGTTAGCAGCCACATCCATTTGAATTTTTGCCCTAATGTATTTAAAATTAAACGTTACATTCCAAAACCATTCAGTTGCAGTTTTTGTGTTGTAGGAATGGCATCCATTGTGGGTTTAAGCTTCAGCCAGGATTACAAGGAAGAGTAAATACATAAAAACACAAGAAACAAAACGTCCATTTGGAGGAAGATAAAAAAACCTTGTAACCGCTGCAGGATAAAAAAGTAAAGTGCATGGTGGGTAATTTAGCTCTTGTATTGGCCACTAGCTTGATTTTGGTTCCATATTTGTTCTCAAAATAAGGAGACATGTATTCCTTGATTTTTGTTTTCTTGATTACAATGTATTTGTTAGTTTTCTCGAAAAACACTATCACTTTATTTTATTATCGCGATAAAACCGTTATCTCGAGACAGAATGCTGTACAAACATATTTTCCGATGCAGCCAAGGGATAAACCAGTTTTCTGAAGAAAGAGCAGGTCTTTTGTTGTCTGCCTTTTAATGCCACAATGTTCATTTAAATAACATTCAAGAGTTTTGAGTTTAGTCTTGGGTTTAGTGGCTTCCAATTTTTTTTCATTCATTTCTCAAGATGGCTTCCATCTAAGTTCTGATAAAATGAGGAAACCATTTGCCCGTCATATTTCCATCAGTTAAGAAACAGGTCTGTCAACTGAACAACTTTGAACAGCTTTCAACCGCTTTGAACAGCTTTTTACCTTTTCTCAAATCTGAAGCTCCTGGTGAATATGTATTATGAATATGAAGATTTCATTCCTGCTAACTCCTGTTGAATCCGGTTTTCTTCAGAACACTGACAGTGAAAATAAAGTGGGACAGGTGAGACTTTAAGGAAAATATGGGAAGTGACTCAGACAGGACAGGAAAGGGAAGGAAACTGGTGTGGAAGAAGCTGAATTTGGTCGTCGTCAGTGCAGCCTCCTGAAGTCTTCAAGGACGACTGTTGCTCAAATAAGCAAAAATCCTTCCAGATTAGAGTATCAAAGTTCTTGCGTTCATGTCTGCCTTCTTACTGCTGGGTTTGTTCATTTGATTGTTCACAACAGTTGGGATTGACTGAGACGGCGTCGTAGGCCATGTTCCCCCTCGGTACTGTGCAGCATTTGCTGGAGATGACTCTGGACACAGAAACCTCAGGCATGGTGAGCTGCCTTAATCGTACCGTTCTTTTGTGGGTCTTCAGATTCTTCCCCCTTCCACCACATTTGTGAAATGGGTTTGATGTCGGAGTCAAACAAACTGTCGGTAAAAACTGCAATAAGAGATGATATGTAACTGCTGGTCGTGTCTTTTTCGTGCATCACTTTGCGTGTTTTTCGGCCAACTCCATCCGTAAATGTGAACCTGCATGTGAGCAGCTCTGCTCCTGAGCTTCAAACTGAACAGGAGTTGTGTGTCATGCAACACTGAGGCATCGATTCTGTCTCAGCCAAAAGCACACCGCTCTGATTCACCAGGCCTGTCGGTGGTCTTCCTGTGTGTTCGCACAACAACACAAACCAAATGAAGATGGGCGAAGAGGATTAGGAGCCCACACTGTGTCTGAGCTTTTCGACTCTGTGTTGCAACGTGTGTAACGATAGAAACATAATTCTACGCTACAGTTAGGTAGCTTGTTACTCCAGCAGAAAAGACAGACCTGAAACAGAAAAGCCTTCCTCTCACACTGGTTGGGTATAATTTATCACACATGATCGACACACCCATGAGCATACAAACACACACGGACCCACACATGGCTGCACATTTAAAGCCTGAGCAGTTCTCTTCTCCAGCTTTAATTGGATTCTAATGTATTCAGTTTGCTCCACTGGGCACGGAAATGTCTGTGGTACTCTGACTGCAGAGGGAGAACCAGGGGTAGAGGAGGAGGAGGAGCAGGGAAACGGGGAGCGAGAGGGAGTCTGAAGTCGATGTGGAGGTTTGTCAGCAGCGGTAAGCTTTCTCCAGCCGACATGTGGAAAGTACCATCCGAACAAGCTGTCGCCAGAATTTCTGCAGGAGCTGTTTGACCTGAGAGAGGGGGGCTGCCTGCATGGCTTCACATCGCATGGAGCCTCACTCTGAAATTAAGGTTTCCTCATAAAAAAACCAAACAAAGACAAACCAAACAGCTTTTGTCATAAATTAATCTATATTTATTTAATTAAAAGATAAAATTAAAGATTATAGTTTGATGATAAAAGACAACAAATAGAGTAATATACAAAGTTAATGCTTGTCAGTTCAGTGTTTTTTATTTGGCTGCATTGTAATGAAGGATGAAAACTTTTACTACTTAATTGGGCAGAAATGGTCTGAATCCCAGTGAGAGGACTTCCTGCGTTGTAACCATGGACACGTGGGTGATTTTAACTTGTCCGTTGGACTGAGAGTTCATGGTTGCTTGGCTGGAAGACGGACTGGCGGAGCCTCGTGACAGCTGGGATCTGCCCGGCCTAAACTGATGAGATAAAAGGGGATTTTGGAAAACGAAGGAAAAGATGCGCCTAAAGCACAGACGATAAATGAGGAATGAGGTAGATAAAAAAAAGAAAAAAAGATTTGAACTGCTGTTCAAAGTATTCCTGGTTTAGGATGTGTATTCATAACCTGGAAGAGTGTTTTAACAGATTGTAAGAATTTTACGTTCAAGAACATCTGAATTCAGAGAGTAGACTGTTCTGGCCATGACATGGGATACTTTTAATTAAAGGATATTTTTCAGATGTGTTTGATTCCTGATGTAATGCTTGAGAGAATCCCATTAGAGCAGTGGACTACGGTGGCCCTGACATTCAAATGACTCAACGCCAAAACAGATCAACCCATAGGTTGGGACCTTATAAGCATTTTTTTAATCACAATTTGCTCTAATAATTTATCTTTAAAACGTTTTTTGCGGCATTAACTGATATCCATCTTTTTAGTACAACTCCATTCTTTTATTACAGATATCTTTAACTATATTCCACAATGAACCTATAACTGTATATAATCTACTGAATTTTGTATTTTTTTTATATTTTAATTTTTTTTTTTTTCTTGCCATGAAATCCAGATAATTGAGATCAAGCAGTTTGTATGTTCTCTAACAAAGGTCTAACATGTAAAGATGAAACAAAAATGTATAAATCCAAAAACAAAGCAAAGAAAAACTGTGTAATAAACCAGGTATGCTCCACTAAACAATATACAATGCAGCAAAAAATATATATTTTTAAATGAATTACATTTTAAAAGCCAAAACAAAATTCCAGAAATCCAAAATACAACAAAAAATAAATAAGAATAAAAAGAAACCTTTCAGAAATGAAATAGATTTTCTGAAATTAAAATGAAATATTAAAAAATGAAACAAAATAAGAAATCAATCCCTGATTGGTTTGTTCACTTTTTCAACTGGAAGTTTTTCGGCAGGGCGATATCTTCCAACGGAAGCTAATTCTTTAAGCTTCTGAAAACACCCACTGCAAAAGTTCAGTGATTAATTAATTAAGTCAGTTGACGTCCAGTTTTTTAGTTTTTCATTTATTAACTTTTTCTTTTTATTTTCTGGAAATTTAATTTCCTGGAATTTTTCCTTTTTTTACATTTTGGTTTCTCAAATTTTTTGATTTCCAAAGCATAATGTTGTTTTTAAATCATTAGTTTTGCTCTTTAATTGTGATCTCAAATCTGTTTAGCATTGAGTAATCTGCTGATGTGATTTGCACGTCAGGGTCACCGTAGTGGAGTTTAAAGGATAATTACAGACACATGAGTCACTTTTGGAAACTGCCAACTCTCTTTGCAGGGAGAGACTTTTCAAATGCTGCTAAATAGATCACTCAATCATTTGGGAGCTCTAATGTGATGAACAGAAAAAAATTCAACCCAAATACAATAAAATTCAGTTTTAACAAACTGATTTCAACAAAATCCTTCTTTTATTTTAGACCCTGAAATATTAAAAAGTTCTTCTGCCAAGAAACATGGCATAAATTACATTTACTACAAAAACGCCAAGATATAAATTTAAAAACGATCTGCTGTTGAATTGGAACTCAACCATCTTGGTATCTTAAACCAACAGCACTGTCACTATAGTGTGGGCACTCCATGTCCTTTTCTTGGTGAGTTTGCTTTCACTGCAGATGTGAAACGGCCCCAAATGATGGCAGCAATGAAGCACAGAGGAGAAAGAAGTGAGATCTTTCAGTGAGGAGCAAGATGGATACGTGGATGAAGAGGGTATAGGGAAAGACTGACGGATGAACTCTTGAAAGTGTATAGACAGACAGATGTCACAGTGTGGGTAGAGGGCTTATGCGGTTAAAAATATTTAGGTATAAACCATTTAAATGGTAGTGGTTAGCACTCTCGCCTCACTGATTTGAATCCCGGCTGAGACCTTTCTGTGAAGAGTTGGCATGTACTGCTTGTGCATGTGTGTTTTCTTTTTTCTGGGCGCTCTGGCTTACTCCCCAAGTCCAAAAACATGCTTCATATGTTCATTGGTGATTCTAAAATTGTCCCAAGGAGGGAATGTATGTGATTGTGTGGCCCTGCAACAGACTGGCGCCCTGTTCATGGTGGCAAACAGTTGTTTGGATCGGCTCCGGTGACCCGATGACCCTCAAAGGGATTCAGCAGGTTCAGAAGATGGATGGATGAGTGAAAAGATGAGGAGGAGGAAAAAAATTGGTCCCAACAGATCAGGATGGTTTATAGGGCCTTGAAAAAGAAAAGAAAATGGTGGTTGAGGCACAGTTTTGCTTTTGGATTTTGGTCACAATTGTGACTTGATGATGTGAAAATGTTTCTCAAATGGTTTTTAAATCAAGTCATGGCATCTGGACTTCTTCTCTCCTCTTCTTGAATCGTTTGGCCCCCCATCCAAGTTGCTACATTTACTAAACTGGGTGGACCCAGTTCCTGAAATGGTTTCTCTTTTAAAGACCCACTCCAATCATCTTTTGATCTACCATGAAAGCGTTCCAGTGGTCTTAGTTATGATGATGCAGTTTTTAGCCAAAATCAAAAACCCTGTCATTTTGTAGGACATATTTTCTGCAGAGTGGCAGGAACACAAAATTTGTTTCCCAGCTGTGGGTGGGACTGTTTTGCACTGCCCCACTTTCCCTTCATCATTGCTGAGAGCTCGAAGTAGGGAGCTTGTGGCGCTCTCGGCGTGAAATGTTTTTTTTTTTCAAACAGCTTTTTTCCCCCCATCTGGTCCTGATTCACAACGAACAAACAAAGACATACCCAAAAATTCAATTTTGAGCCTATTTTTTTTTAAATATAGGCTTTCATCATCAGAAAAATGCCACCAGTTCAACACCAATGACACCATTTCTATCTGGCTTTTATCTGCAATAAAGATCCTATAAATATTAAGAAATACAAAAAAATTGCAGCTATTGAAAAAAAAAAAAAAGAAAAACAAGTAAACCTTCAATAATCCTTGAACCTGCCTGACCTGTTCTACTTTTGAACTTCATGCAGGATCAGAGATCTGTCGGCGATAAAGCTCAACAGCTTCAAACATGTCCGCTTAAAGAGCAGATTCTTTCTCATTTATGAAGTAGCTATCAATTAGTGGTTGTGCTCCAATCCTATATGACAATCCAATCTCCATGATAAATGCCTTCCTTTTTATGATATAATGAACATTTACTGCCTCCAGGCTTCCTCTAATAGTGACAAGTGATGTAACTTTAAACGGTGTCAAAATAAACCCCAAAGATTTATTGTAAAATGTAACTCATTTTTATCGCCAATAAAGGACATTTAAATTTATTTTTACTTTTGGTTTAAAAAAAAATTCTAATGTGGAAATGGCAAAGTTAAATATCCTCATCACAGTTGCAGAGGAGCATCTCAAGGTTCCCATGCAGTCCTCTGGAACAGCCACAGACGCTGCATTTTCTACAAATATTTCTTTTCCGCATGCTTCCTGAACTAATGCCTCGCTTCAGCTGCGGCCCCAAGAGGAATAGATCAGTTAAAAATAGATCTTTCAAGCTGAACTCATGGAAAAAATGAAACTGGCAGAGAGAAAAGTCACTGAGTTAAATTAAAATGATGTATTAAAATGCACTTATGTAGTTTTGCCCCATAACTTGGACAGATGGTGGCTGCCTGCATGTCACGGCAGAACTCTTCTTGTGACTTGAAGGGCAAGAGGGATGTGGCAGCCTCTCGTGATGGAGTCCCAGGGAAGAGGGCAGAGCGGGGTCACAGAGGATATATTCCTGTTGCCTCAAAGTCTAACTAAATACAACAAGCCAAAGGCGATCAAGAAATACTGCAAACTAAATAAATTAGGGAAGAAAGAATCTGAGGAGGGGCATTCTTTGCAAAAAGGCTCCATGGGGACTTTTCTGTGAAGGTGTCGCTAGGGGGTGCTAGTGCTCCTTCCCAGCCTTTCACTGTGCAGTGATGGACAGACTGACACGAGCTTTAGGAAGTCCTCGCGCCCCATGATTTACTATTCAACAAGTCCGAGTGTCACCTCTTCAGCCTTTACGCATTCCTGCTAACGAAGGGGCGCCTCGTGATGAGTCTCTGAGAAGATCCACATTTTCTGTCTCTAAGTTCTGACTTTTCCATGAACGACTTTCTGCTTGATGGAATAAAGTCGCGCCTTCTGGCAACTTTAGGAGGTCTTGCGCGCGCAAACGCAGCGTGAGGCTCGTATGAAGGATCTATCGATTACAGAAGGAACAGGTGTAGCGTGTGTCTGCATGAATAATGTAGAGGAGCGCCTTTAAAGGATAAACAACGCATGAGGCGTGCACCGTGAAGCCAACACACACATGAGAGAAGTCAAGAAAAGCAGTTTGGATCATGTTTGGAATCTTTTCAGATTTTTAGTCTCCAACTGTTTATTAAAATCCTTGAAGTTGAATCATTTTATTTTTCTTTAAACATCGACAAAACCCCAAGAAGTGATCCACTCATCCAAAAGAGGCAGACACAAGCAAGAAAGAGGTTTTACGCACTCTATTGGCTGCTAAACTGCCACTCTTGTCCCCAAATCCCGCCTTTCAGCTTCGCCCCCCACCACCCCCTCGCCCCTCTGCTGCTCTACCGGCTGGTGGAAGCGTCAGAGCTCTTTTGTCCTCTCCTCCCTCCATCACCAGTGTGTTCACTCTCAAGTTGAGCGCAGAGGAACACTTGCGCGGAGAGAGGAGAGGAGTCAGTGGACACAGAGCGGGGAAGGAGGACAGGGAGAGAGGAGCAGCTTCTCAGCGAGCGGATTTTGGATTTGTTTCCCCTCAAACGCAGGAGCATCAATCGGCAGTTTTAATGGGTTTGGAAGTGAACTTGTTTTCCAGTGCATGGTGGAGAGTTCGAGGCACTTTTTAAACTTTGGAGGAGAGGAAAGAGTGACAAAGGCAGTGACACTGAGGTCTGCGCACCTTTGACCATCCCGTCTGGATACATGACACAGAGGAGCGCACGGTGGGAAGAGGGAAGGGGTTCACACTGACGCCAGGCGTGACGGGAAGGGTCCACGTCGCGATTCTTCCGTTTTGTCGCTGAATACATATGGATTTATAGTTTGCTCCGAATCAAAATTTTGGCCAAGGCAAAGAGACGCAGTTTGGACAGAAAATGAGATTATTGATGGCACCAGCGCGATAGTGGCATTTTTTTTTTTACAAAAGGAAATCTAAAAAAAATAAAACAGATTTTACCCAATTTCCTCGAACAGTTCTGCTGGCTGAAGTTGGCAGGAGGTATGGAGCGGGTCAATAGAGGCGCGCTGCTGGGATGTCGCCTCTGGAAGACGATGCTCCTTCTGGTCTTATGGAAAGGTAAGAGGTGGAGATGGAAACTTTTCGCTGGCGACTCAAAGTTTCCCCCATAACCTCAGTTAGGAGTACCAATGTGTTCTTTTTTGATAGCCTTTTTCTTTGTGTTCCTAACACGTTTTAAACAATTTCAGTTACATTTCTTCCTATAGGTCCTATATGTTGGATCACCACAGATGGAACCAGAGCGGAGTTGTTCTACGTATTTAGAGGTTGCAGTTTTTAGCTGAACTTTTGGCTCAAACTTAGTTCACCATATATTCCTTCTCCATCAGCATGACTAAAAAATTAACAAACGTTTTTTTTTTAAGCACAACTTTCTCCAGTTTACAAGTTATTGAATCTTTAAAAACGATATTTCCAGCTATTATTTCATAAATCCCTTTACGCGCGTCTGCGGGAATAACATTGACTGATGCTTTTTAAATGTTTGCATCTTAAACAGTTTCTGAGGCAGCTGTGGCTGCAAAGCCAGCGTCTAATCTACATCTTCATAAAAAAGCCCGACATGAGCTGTGGGAGTTCAGAGCTGATGCGTGTCCCTTGTGTGACCCCAGGATTTTTTTCTTGTTGTTCTTGTGAGGTCTTTCCCATGGATGGAGGATCGGCTGTCTCCTCAGCCTGCCGGAGTTTCCGCGGTACCGGCATGGATGGCCTGTAATATTCTCCTCGTATAATTACAATAAATAAAAACTTTTGCTTTCCCTGAAATCCAAACTTGGACAAAGACGGGGTTGTTTTTCCCATGATTGGTTTGCTTGCAGAAGTTTTCATTTTAATAAATAAAATCGAGTTAAACCGGTTCAGTGGTCTCAATTAATGATGGGTCAGATACATTCTTGCAGTAACTTCCTTGTGGGGACCCTGAAGTCGCCCAATCAGCTGCTCTATTCACATGAAATTGGATGCAACGTTTACTTGAACGATTACTAAACGGTTCATGTGCAGGTCGAGGAACAGATCCTCATTTTATCCACGGGGAGATAAAAAAATAGCGCATAAACAGCCGATCAGAGCGCACCATGGCACACGCAGCCTTTGTTTTCCGCACAAATGACACCAGTTCTGCTGTTCCTCCTCAGTCCTGTCTGTGTTTTTCCGTATGCGTGGTTGGTTGGCTTTGCGCGTTTTAATCAGCCTGGACGCTCGCGCTCCGCCGGGCAGCGCACAGAGGCTGCGTTGTGCGCTCCGGAGCGCAGGGTCGTCGCGCGGCGCCCCAACAACAAGCGGCGGACTCCGAACAGGGGGACGCGAAGGGAAACGGCTGTGGCTGCGAAGTCACCAAATGACCAAGACCTGGATTTGCTCAAACATCTCCCCTCTTCCTCTCCTTCCCCGACCCTCTGCTGTTGTCTGGCGCTCTGTGTGTGATGGAACACAAAAGCGCTTCTCGTGTCCAGAGACCGCCAGCGAATTTATATTATCTCCGGCTGCTGCTGAATCTCTCTCCTCTGGTAGCTGCTTCCCCTCCTTGCATTTCTCCTTTCTTGTTCTGCCGCGTTCTCATGCGCACAAAGCGAGACCCATCACATCTGAACTGTGGTTAAACGATTTTATTAGACAAGGGAAACTCTGGCCCAGTTAAAAACCCATCCGGGTTTACCTCATTGCAACTGCGAGTTCACCATCATGTGGACCTCTTATTCAACACGTTTGCTCCATTGTTTGACTGGAAAACGAAAACTCTTTCACTTAAAAAAAGTTAGGTGTAAATCTTTGAATTCAAAACCTAAATACAAAAAAGAACTATTCTGAATTTAAAAAGACAGTAACTGTGACTGAAACTTTTCTCCTGGACTGTTGGGCCCTCAAGGCGTTGTTTCCTGCAGTCTGCATTGTTTACTAGGCATCAGTGAAACTCATTTTCACTGAGGGCCACATCAACATAGTGGTTGTCCTCAAAGGCCCAGACAAAACGTATACATGTAACTAAATGTAATGAAAAATAAACATAACTTCTCCTTAATGTTAACCCTTGTGTGGTGTTCATATTGTTGTTACTCAGCCAGTGTTTGTGGGTCTGGTGGACCCGTAGCATGTTGTGGTTTTTAATGCCTCACAGTCAAACACTTTGATGTTAAAATACTCGACAGATGTTTACCTTATCCAATTACAATTGGTATATTTGGTTAATATTTGCCCTTTACTTTTTTTAGATCACATTCACAACTTATTATTTAAAACGTGATAAAGAAAATCAATTAAAATCAAGATATGAGTGGAAACAAATTTTCAAGTGAAGCAAGGGTTTTCAAAACTACTAACTTTTATTTATTTGAACACAAAAAACTGAACCCATTCAGGTGCACAACACAAGCTGAACACATAGAGTAAACCTATTAGTCAAGACAACACATCAGCCCCATTGAACACATGGCCTTTTAGCCACTAGCCTATACAACACATGGTCCTGGCTGCTGACGGCCATTTCCTGTGGCTGGGTGCTGATGGCTTCGTTTTGGAACTGGCTGATGCTCAATCTGAATGGTAAATTGTAAATGGCATATACTTATATAGTGCCTTTCTTCCTACAAGGACAAAACCCTTTACAGTCACAGACCCATTCACCCAGTCACACACACATTCACACACACAGTCACACACACATTCACTCACACATTCAAACACTGGTGGCGGCTCCACTGCCAAACACAGGCGCCCGCCTACCACCAGAGGCAAGGTGGGATTCAGTGTCTTGCCCAAGGACACTTCGACTCATGGGCGTGCAAACCGGAATCGAACCTGCAATCTTACGATCATGGGTCGACCGCCCTACCGCTGCACCACGGTTGCCCCAATCTAATCATCTTCTTCAGAGTCACTGTCAGACTCTGAATTTTCAGAAATGTGATCCTCTAATTCTGAAACCTCCTCTTCTGAATCGTCTCCCTCTACATCATCAGCAAAAACGTCTCTCTCTTCTAAAATCAATTCCAGGGCCCTCTGCGCATAAAGTCTTTTGGCCATTTTGATCAGTTGTGATAAGAAACCACACTGGCAAAGCTATATTTATAGTGTCCCGCCTCCAATTTGTAGCCGATAAAGATTGAGATATTAAAGATTCCCTCAAGAAAGTCAAATGGTCAAATGTGCGGGAGAACGAGAGCAAACAGAGTTGATGCTTGAATTATTCTAACAATGTTGCAACCTTGTGCGGGAACCGCAGGTGCAGAAACACAGAACTCACACTTACAGTGAATCTTTCTCTCTCTGCCACTCTCTCTCTCTCTTTCTCACTGGTCACACACACACACACACCTACACACACCCACACACACACAGCAGGCCCAGACAGGTGGAGGACAGAGTGTAGGTACATAAAACATCAATTTCCACACTTCTAATAGCCCCGGGTCCAGTGGACCCGAATATCTTATATGTAATAGAAATGTGTTGGGGGGGGGGATACGGTGTGTGGTCATTAAAAATGTATTCTGATATATGTTCTTCACAGAAAATGAGCCAAGGCCAGTGAGTCTGAGTTTGAAAAATTAATTAATTGTATCATTTTTCTTTTGATAAAAAATGAAAACGGGTCCCACAGACCCGAACACCACATAAGGGTTAAATAACTCATTATTCATGTATTATAACTTTTTAAAGTGACAATTACAGTTGCAAAAAAAGTTGCAAATTCTGTCAGGTTAGGTTAAATGGACAGTGTTTAAGTCCTAATGTATAGTTGCACGATCCAATATTTCAAGTCCGATTCCCCCTAGATATGAATAAATACACACCGATTTTTTTATTTTATTTTAAGAAATTAAAAACTTTTATGCTCTCGCGGGCCACATAAAATGACATGGAGGGCCACATTTGGCCCCCTGGCCTTGAGTTTGACACGTGTTTTCTAGCCCATAAGAACCCATGGTGGCATCACAGAAGAACACCAAAAAAAGTATTCTGTGGTCCACTTGGTCTGTGTATTTTGCACAATTTTCCTTTAAGGAAAAATCGGTCTTGGGTCTTATGGGTTAACTAAATGAAGAACTCTGGCCCACCTAAAGATAGTGGTCAGATTTACCTGCAGGTGAACCCTGATGCGGTTCCCCACAGTTATACAGTACATAATGAATTAAAGACGGTGCATTTTCTGCAAGAAATGATAAAAATACTAAAAAAAAAACTCTGGTAAAGTGATGGGAGAAAGGAGTATATCAATATATGATATTCAGAGAAGACTGTTTGCCTTTTTTCTTTTTTTCCCCCTCCTTGTGCTCATTTATTGCAATATTTACCCCAAACGGCAACTATAACATCTCCAGAAGGACTGATCTGAAATAAAGATGTGAAAGATCTGAGTGGGCCTGCACAGTGGCGCAGTGGGAAGCACTCTTGCTAACAGCATGGTTCAAATCCCCGTGTGAAGTTTGTGTACATGCTGGACATTCCGGCTTCCTCCGGCGGCCCAAAAATATCCTTCCTTGGTTGATTGGTGACTCTAAATTCCCCTAGGTGTGTGTGATTGTGTGGCCTTGCAACAGGCAAGCCACCAGTCCAGGCTGTACCTCGCCTTTGCCCAACAGTAGCAGGGATGGGCTCAGGCAACCCTGTGACCCCACAAGGGATCGAGTGGGTTTAGACGAGGATGGATGTAAGATCTGAGCATTCCTCTACAGAACTGTCTGCTGGACTGTCAAAGGAAATTTACAGCTTTCAATCCCAATGATCTGCCCCTCTTAGTTATTCCACACAACATCACAGATTCATTTGTGGTTTTCCCACATGCCACCCTGTTTGTCGGTTTTATCAAACCTCTGTTTTTATGTCAGGCAGTTTCTTTCTAATTGCATCATCCCGGCATTTCAGCATCCAGGTCATCATCAGGATGTCATTGTGAAAGCAAAGAAAACAGGTGTGTGAGTTCACTGTTGAAGGCTCACAGGGAAGAAAGTCAATGAGGGTTTCGGAGCAGAACTGCGGTGGGCAGACATCTGACCATTCAGTTTTTGCAGCTTCATCTATCAGCTTTAGCCTGATCCTGTCTTCTGTCAACACGCGGGCCGTGAAATATCGATCCTTTCTTCAATTAAACAAGGATTTACATTTAAGCTTCAAACTTGGATTGTTTTCCGGACAAAAACTAAATAGATTTGTAAAAATGTCATCGCATTGACATCAGCTCTCAAATCAAAAATGTGAAATGGTTGGGAGATTCTCTGCAACAGTGGTGCAACCTGGGATTTATTAAAAAGAAATCTGAAATTATATCAAACTGCTGCTGTTATGATGTGTCTGTCTGCTGTTGTGTGACCGCAGTCTGTCATTCCAAACTGCATTTAAATACCATGCAAAGTCCATTTATGAGCTTTTAAGTGTATTATAATGTTCATTCTTCACTAAAAAGGAAAACCCCAAAACAGTAATTTATTCCGTTCCTGCATTTCTGAGCATTCCTCTAAAATCCTGCGCTCTGAGCACCAGCCCCTCCCAATCCACGAAAACGAGCTGTCGTAGACCAGTGAGAACAGCCCCTTCCAGGAAGATCTGCACTGCCAGCACCGCCCCCCATCTTTGTAAAAGTTTGGATATTGTTTTCGTGGGGGAAAAGCAGACATGCTGCCGAGGCCGACTCTAGGTTGACATTATTAACTATGCGGCACCTGCAAGGAGCGAAAGGCGGAGCCTAAGAGATCAAGTCGTCGTTTATTTATTTTATTTTTGTTTCACTCTAGCTTCCACTGTAACAGTTCTGAGTCATGGAAAAATCTATATCACATTTAAAGGTTCCTACTTGAAATCTAGTGTACAAATAAAGTTTAAAGCAGCTACAGATGTTTTAGAGGTTGAAGACAAACTTTACCCTCAGAAGTTAAGGAAAACTGGAAGCTAGAAAAAAATCAAATACATGTCCACTTCAGTTTCGTATAGGTCGGTCTGTAAAAATATTGTCAAACATTAAACCGATCAGTGGCCCAAAAAAGTTTGGGGACCGCAGATCTAAATAAAACTGCTTGTATTTATTTACCTTGTGACATTTCCTGTAACTTTAAAATCACAAAAACTGGCTTAAAATATGTTTAACAGGGGGCTTAAGGACCACTTGACAGGGTTATTAACAGCCGTCTTCTAAACGTAGGACAAAAGATGCTAAAAAAAAGGGGGTGGGGGTGGGGTGGCACAGCCAAAAATTACAATGAATAAATAAAATAAGACATATTTTTTGGTCCCTAAAAAAAGAAGTAAAACACCACCATCACTTATGCAAAGGCTTCTTACACCAGTGTAACCAACACCAACCTCTCTAGAACTGGAAAAAGTACCCTTTATATAAGGCTTAGCCCCTCCCACAGTTCCATCTCTAAATTTCTGCCTTTGCAAATAAAATTTGGAAAACCACTGAAAACAAACTAAAAATTGGAGATATAAAAAACAGGATTTTAAGTCCTAAAATACAAAATAAATCATTGACATAGGAAACAAAGTGAACAATTCTGATGTCTGACATCACTTCCTGTGTCAGAGTGTGAATAGTAGGATGATGCCCCAAATGTTTCGAGATGTAAGGAACTTTTGTTGACAAAACTTATATCTAATGACTTTTTTTCCTGTGAAGTAAATTAAAATTCTTTGAACTTTCTTTGTTTTTTTCCCCTCCCCTTTGTCAGTGTGGCACCAGTAAATAATATTTGCTGCTGTACTAATGCAGGTCTTTAAATCAATAAACTCATAATAGCAGCATCATTGTGAAAAGTTATGCTTAAGTTACGAAAAAATGCACTAAAGAAACGGCAAAGCAATAAGAGATCATTGACTTGATGTATTTTTATCTTTGAATCCTCCTAAACTGTAATTTTTTTAAATGAAAAACATTGTAAAAGACATAGAATTGGGACATTCTCTTTAACTTTCAGGCACATAAGAGCTTTTGAATCTGTGTCAGACTCGTACAAACTCAGCATCAGCCGATTAGCAGCAGATGATAAATATTTAAATTTGTTAACTTGATCTATTTTTGTCCTCTTCTGGAGGGGTTGATAACATATAAAGTGATTCTGATCTTAACCTGCTCTAACATGCCGTACTTTTACAGGCTCGAATGTCACCAAAGCTCAATGTTTGATAAATGTTTCTGAACACGAAGGCTATTAGAAAACTGCTTAACTCTTAAAATAAATTGGACTTTTATAAAGTTTTTTAGCAATGCTGGTTAAACTAAAGCCAAATGTAGCTCAGTGTTACAAATAGTCCTCAAGTTTTTGAGTTCTTCTTTTTTAATATGCCATCACTTTGAATCGGTTAAAGTATATACTTTCCTTCCGATTGATTCTTTTTCATTTCAGTCAATTTTATGGAATGATGCATTTGATTTCCAGTCTGCACAACGCTGAGCACTTTGGCATTTCCAAAAACTGTTTAACCATTTTACAGCGAAACTTTAGTTCCAGTGTTTACATATTTCGACTACTGTAACTCTTCGACTGTCTATGCATTGAACGTAATTCCAGCGGATGCTGAAGCAAATAAACGCAGCCTTGAGCTGATATGCAACATTTTCCAGCAGTGAAGTGTTCACGCAGTCAACGTAAATCAGCGGATTCTGTCTTAAAGAAAAGCGGCTTTGCACTGGTATACAACACTTTGTTCTTGTTGTGTTGCATAATGATAAAAAGCTGTTGTTCTCCGCATCAAAATCCGTGGATTCACGTTGATATCATAAACCAAAATTTATGGTACGTCTAAAAGTGTTTTATTTAGGTGTCGCCGGTGACTTTTTCGGTTTAAAGTGTTAAAAGGACATTCCAGATGCGTTGATTTTTCTTCCACAATGCTGTCAGAGGCAGATCGGCTTTTAAAGATGCAGCCTTTTCCTCCAGACCTCATGCAGGGAAATGTTTGACTGACTGGAGCCATTTGAAATGTGTTTATCAGGAAATCTCATCAGTCACGGCCCGCGGTTCGACTAGCGTGTGCATTAGCGCTTGGGTAATTTTAAAGAGATTACCTCAGTGTTCAGTGGATCATTTCATCCTCCATCACCTTTGTTGAAGTCGCCATTTTTTTCTCTTACTTGCTTTCTTTGCAAAATGTGAGTTTCTGATGGAGTAGGTGCTGACTTTAAAAGATGAAAGCTCACAGCATTAGCTGGAGTTGCTGCAATTTCTACACGGTCATATTTTACATGTCACATTGACAGGAAAAAAGAAAAAGGCACCATTCATGTTGTGTGTGTGTGTGTGTGTGTGTGTGTGTGTCTCTCCGTGTGTGCCTGCCTCTGCGGTTGAGTGCGTTTTGCACTACACTGTTAACCTGTAGCAGAATGTCAGCTCTTTGCACCATTACTCATGCAATACAGAGCATTAATTATTAGTGACATAAAATCAGTGACACACACGCCGCTGCTGGTCTTTTTTTTCCTGCCCTCTCTATATGCTGCTCTTTCTCCCCTGCTTTCTTTGTGTCTCAATGGTTTCATTCAGGGCCACGCGCTCGGATCACTCATGCGCACACTCGCAGACGTTCATATACAGCATTCAGACACAATTAAAGCTGGCTCTTTGAAAAGAAACAGAACGAATTGTCAATCAGACAAGGGATGTTTCCCCGACGTGAAATATTTGAGTTAGTGAGATGTGAGGCTTCTAACTACCATATTTTTGGTAAATTATGCTCTAATGGTGTGTCTTTCAGCCCCTGAGACACACATGCACACAGACACTCACAGCCTTTTTGTCATGGTGACAGTGAGAGGGTAGAGCAGAGAGGGAGCCTGAGAGATGTGTTGGAGAAGGTCATGGGGACGGGAAAAACAAAAGTGGGAGTATTAGAAGAAGTGGACTCTTCACTATTTTTGTCTTTTTTTTTTGCCAGTTCAGACTTTTCTCTTTGTTTAATATATACCTATGTTTTATAAACCAATTTATCTTATTCTCTTTGTTTCTGACAGCCTTACATGAATAATATATATATGATCTTATTGCAGATGAAAGAAAGTGCTTGGTACAACAGCGGTTCCCAACCTTTTTTAGGCCACGGACTGGTTCAATGTCACAGACTGGCTGAAGTCAGCGTCTGATTATTATTTTTTTTTTAGTTTCCAGTTTCCCTCAACCTTTGATGTTAAGGTCTATACTTCTTCCTCTGTGAAATATCTGCAGCAAATTGCATACAAAATTTTTATGCAACGTGAACTTATCCTTGACCTGTAACTGGTGAAATGGAAACGAAATTTTTAGGGGCAACGGATAGATACAAAACAAAATTGTCAATAAAACTGTTATTTTCTAAATATAATAATAAACCTGAATCCACCGCTTTAGCACCTTTATTAGCAGCCTACTCGTAAAATTAGACGGCCAGTTGCTAAATATCATGCATTATTGTTATTATTATTATATTGCTGTGTGGAAACAGCTGTCACAGTCAATCCACATTTAGAGTAAAGACTCCTGGTTTTTGCCTGTTAAATGTGGCTTTCTTTTATTTTGATGTTTTCCGTTTCCTTTTTTCTTGCAAAAAAGTTGATTTTCTGTCAACTATGCTAGCTTTGATTTAGCATTTGGCAAAGCTGCTTTCAGAAAGTATCAGATGGATTTTAAACATGTGACCTAGCCAAGTGTCGGATGTGGAGAATCCAGAAGTTTTCCAAAATAAAACTTCCTTTAGAATCAGATTATAAATAAGCAGGAAAAAATGTAGGCCAAGTTTCTTATTTTTCCTTTTCGGCCTATTGCCAACTGTTCCACAGACTAGTACCAGTCCGGGTGGGGGGAGTTTAGAAACCATAGCTGTACAGCCACCTGCAGTAAAATCATTTTTTGAAAATTTATCAAATCAAACAACCAAACAAAGGTACTTCTCATTTTTGAACCAACTTGCTAAACCTGCAAGAAAACTTTATCCACACTATCGTTTTACTTTGACTTTGAGTATAGAAATGTCAACATATAGAACGGCTTTTAAAATCACTGATTATCTCTTGTATTTCAGTGAAACAGAGATGTCCGACTTGATGTGCGCTTGGCGTTTTTTTCCAGCGTTCAGATGTGCGATTGAACAGCATATGTACACAGACACTCATGTAGGCAGGCGATAAGCCACAGAATCAGCTGGCATCGCCTTAAGAAGACTAACTCCTCCTGTCATCACTCAGAGGAGCGAGAAGTCGAGCGGATTGAAGACTCTGACAGAGGTGAAGATTTTATCTTCACTCCGCCACAGTATTCATCCTCTGTCACTTCTTTTTATCGGTAATCTGGGGGACAAAGCTTCCGGGCCGTGGACAGACCATATTTACAATCGTGCAACACACTCGTCCACACATCAAGATAGATTTGTCTTTCCACCTTGGACCAACATATGCAATAACAACGTATACTTTAAATTCAGATATTTCATTTATGTTGATAAGGAATAGTAAACACGGAATGCAAACATTTGTTTATTTTAATTTGATAATTTTTTATCCATGAAAATGTCTTTCAAATTCCATTTCTAAACGCTTCTAAAACCTTCAGCACAGCTCTTTGATTCATCTCTTTTTTGGTTTTACACTGCTTCTAATGAGGGAAATACTGGAAATCAAATAATATTTAGACAACGAGAGGATTTTTTTTTGGCTTGTCAAGAAAAAAACAAGTTGATATATTTCAAATGTAGTGCGTCAAGGTGCTTTGCACTTCAGAGGATCACAGCAAGTTGTAAAAGTTGTTCCAGTTTGGTCATTAAAAGACTCATGTTGATTTACAATGAAAGCATTCATCGAGCCAACACAGAAAACATGCAGGGGATGACTGGACGAGGAACAAAAATCGGCTTTTACTAAAGGAAAAAAAACAAGCAAAACAATAAAACAAAAACAAAAGCATGGCCTTACAGTTGAAGGTAGTCGACAAAAATAGCAGTTAAGGGAAACGAAACCTTGGCAGGGATGTGAACAAAGCACAGACAAGGATCTGGGACCAAACATTGGAAAGCTGGCAGCAGAAATACTGAGGAGAACTGATGGCTAATACAATGCAGGAATGAGGCGATTGGTGAAAAACCTGAAGGCAAAATTCCACAAAACACATAACAAAACCTCAGTATTAAAAAAGGAAGAACTTTGCCTTTATTAATCTCCTCTTTTTTTAGGAAGAGGCTAAAAGAATTTCCAATATCTTCTATCTCTCTGTCTTATATCACTCATTTCAGTGTCTTGAATCAAAGGCTGGCTGGTTGAGAAGCAGTGGGAAAGACAAATCCTGAGTAGTACATCGCTCTCCCCATAATTCCAGAGTCTGAACACTTTGTCCTGATTGGGTCTTTTCTAGCACAATGTAGCTTTAGTGGTTTCAGTGTGACGACTCATAAAAAGCAAAGGCGAAGATGATGTATTCTCTGTTCCGGGACAAAAAGGATGAAGCCTTTTTACTCTGGCAGCTGACAGGTGTTAGCAGTCAAGTTTTAGATGCTGTTTGTTCCTCTGACAAACACCAGCAAGTGACTTTTACTGAAAATATTAATTAATAGCCTTTTTGGGATTGAATTACCCTTCCCTTTTGTTTTAGGATTTTTGCCCCAATTCTTCCTGCTATGGAAAAACCCTTCAACATGTCCAGCAACGTTAGACACACGTTCCGCATAAGTCACCTATGTTGTTTCGGTCGCCATGGAGATGAGTCCTGCCACATGCGGGACACCATGGGCAAACATCTGCTTTGTTTCTGACATCATTCTCAGGCACTGGGGGGGTTTCGGTTTTGGTCAGGGGTCCTGACCTCACGTTGTTGCAGACAGAAGTGACATCAAAACCGTGTCGGTGGTGTCAATGTGCGCATTTCCAGATGACTATATCTCTGATTTCTCTCAGCTGGGATTGATATTCAGTTATTTGTAGTGCTCACACGTCTTTCCTGAAAGTCAGCTGATTAGTTTGAACGGTCCAACTCGTTTCCTGTAAGCTTGTGAGTGTGTGTGTGTGGTCGGGGGTGTGTGAGCCAGAGTTTTTGTGTACAGTCTGTGAGGCTGCATGGCTTTCAAAGCCATGTCGAGAGGTTTAAGGGTCTCACTAATGAGCAAGTCATTTTCCCTCAGATTAGCATGAATAGCCAGACTAATTTTCTATGTGCATGCCTGAGCACGAGCGCCAGGGTTGTGTGTGTGTGTGTGTGTGTGTTTGCAGCTGTGAGTGCGAGTCCAGAAGTCATGTCTTGGGGTTTAAGGTTGAGCTAATCAGCAACACATTTCCCCCCGCATTAGCTTCACTTGGTTGATTAGTTGCACACTGTGTGTGAAAGCGTGCACGTGTGCGCGTGTGTGTGTGCTGGAGATACGGCCTGATCATTATCTCGATGGAAACTTGCCACTATAAGATTTATTCAAACATTTTTGCTTTTGTGTGCAAAGAAAAGGCCCCAAAACATTTCATCTGATGCGTCTCTTTGTTTGCATGTTTATAGGATTGCATGTTATGAAAAAATAGTAATAATATACAGATTTTTAGAAGAAACCTGCCAGTGTGACGGTAATGAAAGTCAATGAGTTTATTATTAGTTTATACCCTTTTTAGGAAGAAAAAAAGTGCTCCATATCTTGATATACTTGGTTTAATCCCAGATTATTATTGTTATTATCTTGTTCATGTATCTGTTTTGCGTGTGCAGCAAACTGAAACGTCTCGATGAGGAAATGAAAAAGCAAAACGTCCATGCACTGTGGTTTTAATATCGGGAAAAAGAAACTAGTTTGACGGTTATTCCTTGACATTAACACATTAAGGCGTGAACAATGACTGCGAAGAAAACGGTTTTTAGTTTTTTGCAGTTCTTTGTCTTGTACATCATTCTTCTTGCATTCTATGAAAACCTGTCATGAAACATTATGGTATGTGTCATTTCACACTTTTTTTTTATTTGTTGTTTTTAAATCTGTGGGATTAAAAAGCCCCATATGAAAACATTTTTAATAAAAATTTCAGACTATATTTTATAAAAGCTATCTTAAAAAGAAAACATATTAAAAAATTAAGTAAAAATATGAGGGTGTTTGCAAATGGCCTCTTCTCCAAATATCCAGTATGATTGCTGCAACTCTGCAGACACGCCCTCTGACCCTGGGTGCTGCAAGTCGTTGTCACACGTCTGGATAAGGACATGAGTGAAGGAATGTGGAGCATTAAGGACAACAGGATACAGTGATGAGCTGAAGCACTGTGTAGGACAGGGGTGTCAGAATCTGGGCCTTGAGATCTGGTGTCAAACATGTTTTCCAACCAAGCTACCACTGAAGCTCCTTTTCCTGGCTAAACACACCTGATCCAGGTAATCAGCAGCAGATGAGGCAGGGTTTCTGGGAAACCAGCAGGAGGCCGGCCCGCGAGGCCTGAAGTTTGACACCCCTGGTCTAAGGCAATGACTCATTCTCACAATTTCCATTGATATTTTTTTTTAGGTTCCGGGGCAAGGGGAAGCAGGCAAAAACTGACTGAAAGAGGCAGCTAGCAGATAGTCTAAAGGGGCAGAGCTTGTTAAAAGGTCACAGTATCTGCTTGGCAGTACCATATTTTTGGACTTTATTAATAAGCATTCCATTTTCATGTGTACCAGATTATAGGACACATTAAGCAACAGTCTGGGACAGTCAGAGGACCAAGAGGCGGACGATTGGTCAGATGGATTGATGGGAAGTTTTCTAGCAAGCTATGTTGTTCATTCACGCCTCTTTTATCTGCAATATTCAACCTGTGCAGCGAGTGCCACAAAACAGACTTTGTTCAACTCATTCACAATGATTAAATCTCTCAACATTGTTCATAATAAAAGATAAAATAAGAAACAAGATACTCACTTTTTAGTGCGACCCTGATATCTGCAGTACTCCAACAATCCATCAAGCTTTGGCACTTTGTAGTTTACCAAAGTCCCAGTAAAAACAGTTTGACAGTTTTGAAATGCATTGTGCCACAGAAAAATTCCAGATCAAGACCAACATAATTCATACATAAGGTTCACACTTTGAGAAAATTGAAGGATTTTAAGTGTGCCATATGTAAATATTAATTATTAGCACTCAGTGGCGAGATGGGACTGTTTGTGAAGCCTGTGTTCTATCATTTGTAAGCTCCTGTCGATGTATTCATGAATACTTTTGCACACATTTGCAGAATATGTCACAGAATATTGCCTTGCACAGATTTATCATCAAATGGCCTTTGGGTTTGACTTCTTTGGCCACGTGTCTGGGCTATGGATCAGATAGGGTGGTTCTTGTGACCTTCGGTTAGGCTCATTAAGTTTGTTTAAAGTCTCTTCTCTTGACAGATCATCTGCTAGATTACACATGGAGTCTAAATAATTTGAGATCCAATCCTCATTCAACTTCTGTATTCCTGAAACCAACTTGTAATGGCAAGTGAACATAGACAAAACGCTCAACAGGACTGGCCAGTGGTTTTCTCAAAAAGTTTGCCAGTTTAGTTAAGATCTTCAGAGTTTCATATAAGGAATAGGTAGAAGGTATTCCGGTTTGTAGAGGGCACAAAGTTGATGGGCGGGTTTACCTTCCTGTCAAAGGAATTGCTCCATAACCTCTTTCAGATGCATGTATAAAGAGATTCACTTCTTGTTTAGAGGTATTTGGGGTAGCATCCCAAGATCTGCCTCCGAGTTGGACCAGACCTTTCAGTTGAGAGGGAAGTTTGGTTTCATTTCCACCATTTAGTGTTTCCCAAAGTTGCCTGAGAATGAATTTACTGGTAGCTTGTGCAGAAAAGGGTATGCGGGGATCCTCCAGAATCATACTATGAAGCCAGAACTTGATTGATAATTGTTGCATTTGTTGCCCAAGTAGTTAGTTTGTTAGTCGCGGACAAAACCAAGAGGATTGTTTGTTGGGGGTTAGACTTGTCAGCTAATGACTACAGCTCCAAGCTTTTAGGCTCGACTTCAGAACTCAGCCCCTTGTTGGCAGTTGTCAACATTAACCCCTTCATGCCTGAATTTATTTCAATTAAAAATATAAAAAAAGATATTCTTCAGTGTTTTTTCGTTCTAGTTGATGATAAATTAAGTGGAGTCCTAGATTTAATGGTATGTTGCAAATTGGCAACAGACAATGGGAAGGTATTGAAACACTTGTCCCTTGTCCTCTGACTGGCTCAAGCCAAGTCACATGTCTATCACCTGATGCTGTAAGATGTTGCTCTACAAAGGTTTAAGTGTGATGCCGTCACCTCTTATTGATTTGGAATCTACTCTTTGAGCTGTTTTATTCCAGAGTCTGGAAACGTCAGTGCACTGAAAATGCAATCCTTGTGCTCACAATTAGTGCACACATGGTTCTGGTTCCTTTTCTTTCGTGAACATTCTCTTTCTATGTCCAGCATGACGCCTATCTGTCCTGTTCTGGTCGTCTGACGATCTAACGCTTGAAACTAGGATTCATGATGGGAAAAAAAAGTCTGAGAATTGCAGTGTAAGAGGATCTGGACTTCCTACAACTCTAAGCATTGACATCCAATGCTGCAACACTACATTGGCTGAAAGGGCCTTGCTTGTGGAATGGCTTGGCTGAGGATGGGAATGCTTCATCCACTGTGGAGGTTCTTACTAAAGAAATCAAAACTCATATTTTTCCACTTCGATTAAAAGCATTTTTTTTCCATTTTCCTTTGATTTGATTTTATGAACATTTTTCCTCTGCTTATTTGTGTGCAATGTGAATCTTTGATTTTGTTACCATTACAATAGTTAATATTATTTTCATGATTTATTTATTTATTTTAAAGTACTTTGATTACTTTGACTTCTGTGAAAGCAAACGTGCCCTCCATATGAAGTTGAATCTAAATTTTAAAGGAAAAACAAACACACACAACAAAAGTAACAATAAGGCACAGAAGGTTATTAGATTGCATTTCAAGTAAAATTGTGTTTTTGAGCTTCGGAAAAGGTCAGTATTTACTTTCAAATAGACTTGCAGTGTTATTTAAAAAAAATAAAGGTCCTTGTATAGCTGTGGACTTTTTACTTTTAATTAAAATAGTCTGTGTGGCGTTTTATAGTTTTTTTCAATGAAATACTTGGAGAAAATAGTTTCTTTTGGCAAATCTGAACAAAAATGTAATCTTCTAGAAAAGATTTCTTTAGCTGAGAAGATTTAGTGGACCAGTGCTCAGCAAACTATGTATTCCCTTCAGGTTTTTCATTTACTTTTGGTCTTTGCTTTTGATAACATCTTCATTTATTCATCCACATTAGGTCATCTGTCATTTTTCTTCACTTGTCTGATATCTGTTCTTCCTCTTCCCCTGTTTTCCTCTCTCAAACTATTGCCTGCTGTCTCGTTTTTATGTTTCTCACTATCACCTTTTCAAAGCCACCCTCATTTTCTCCATCCTTTTCAAATTTTACCTTTTCTTCTTTTGACTCTTGTACATATTTTTTTTCCTTTTGTCGTCCTCCTTGTCTTTCTGACTCTCTTTTTCTGATCGCCTCTCAACCAGCCTTTTGAGTGTGTGAGCTGCTCAGCCTAAATGATTTTCTATTACCGGCGCCTGTTAACAGGGCTCCATTTGATCAAGCTAATGAAATTGAAAACTTTCATCTAAGCCAAATTGATTTCAAACCTGAAACCGCATGCGGACAGAGGCAGGAAAAAAGGAAAAGGCAAAGAGTATTATGTTAGTGGAGCGTGACATGCACTTCAGACGCAAACAGAAATCCATTTGCCGGCGTGTCTTTTAGCTTTTGTCCTTGATGGAACAAACGCCTAAATGCTTGTGTATCTGTGTCCAGGTACTTGCTATCATCTACAGTAAGCATCAGAAAAAGGCACCTTTGACAGAAATCTTTTAAACTTTAAGGTCCAGTTTGATGCTGAACTGAAGCAATATTCACATTTTTAGTAGAAAAAAAAAGCTGTCAAAAAAAAAGCTTTTTTAACCTTTATTTGGTGAATCTTTGTTTAATAGATATGAAAACTCATAAATGTTCATTTAAAGCAGCAAAGATAAACTCACTGATCAGTAAAAAAATTGAATTACTAATTAATATTTATTAGCTGCAGCAAATAAAAATGTATTTATTATAAAAAATAAATAAATTATAAAGATAATTAAAAAACAGTTTTTAGGAAGTTTTACCTTTGAATTATACTTTCACACTTGGCAATACTATTTTCAGCTTTATACTCTGATAGTTAATTTAAGCTGCGTAAACATCAGGCTTTTAAGGGAATTTTAACGAATTTTTGAAAGACATTGTTGTTTTATAGATTCCAAATCAGAAAAAATGCATTTTAGAAATAATTTGATGGCAGAGCAAAGACATCTGTGAAATAAATCGAATAAGAAATGAAATATTCTGGAATAAATGGTTGCATAAATCAAAAATTGAAGCTGTCTTTGGGTGGGTTTTCAGTGAGCTGTAACTGATTTATGAAAATGTTTCTGAAATGTTTATGGAGAACGTGTCCCACGTTTGCGTTAGGATTTCAAATGTGTATAGAACATTTTTGTCTTCAAACTATATTTGTGTGGTTTTTACATAAATCAGAGAGGAGGAAAATTTCATGAAGAGTTTATGACAAATGAAATAAACGGTTACAGAAATAAGAGATCTTGTTTATTTATTTTATTTTTTTGTGGTCCCAGAGCAAATATGAGAAGTAAGTATTCATACAACAAAAACCCAAAGGATTTATGAAAATGGGGTGTTATGGACACAAAACGAGCCGAAGTGCCTGAGCAAATCAAAAAGCAGCATTTTTACAAACTCATAAGCTACGTCAGCAAAAATAGACAATGAACTAACTTCTGAAAGCATTTTTTTAACAACCAAACTTTTGCTTTTGTGTCTTTTTGCTTTTACCTGTAACTGTTTTATCAAGTTTTTATACATTTAGGACTTGTTATAATATAATATTGTTTTACTGTTAACAATAAATAAGTAGAGTCATGGTTGTTTACAGTAAAGGGCTTTACATGTAATGTTCAGCTGAGAGAAGACGGTGTATTCAAACGTAAAATTAAAATAATTATTGTAACATCCTGATGCGAGACAAAGGCAAAATATATCCTTTAGAGGTAGAGGTCTTTTACCCCATTGCAAATTAAACATTTTCATTTGGTTTCTCAGTCGAGGATTCCTTGGAAGTGAATGCTAAAAGTTTCACAAAAAACAGAAAGTCAGCATTTTTCTGTCTGCTTCCATCGGGCTTTAGTGAAGAATGAGGCCTCATTTGGTCTCCCAACAGGTAATTAACCAAGGAGTTCACCTATTTATTCTTGTTAAAGTAAAAAAAAAAAAAAAAAGTCTTAACAGAATGAAACACTGCGCTTCTTCTTAACTATGGGTGGAGCTAAAGGGGAGCAAGGGGAGGGCAGCAGTAAGCTTTGCCCCACACTTCTCCCCCCCAGTTTTTGAGTTAATATTAGTATCATGATGGAAAAAGATTAAGAATTTTTCAATACAAGCTTGTTTGAGCATTTCAAAATGAACACAGGCAGCATTTTTAAATAAATGAAAAACAATGGTAATAAAACTGTTATAATGTATCCATAATCCTTTCTTTTTAAAGGCCTTCCACTCTGGTGTTTTGCCACCCTTCCAAAGTCTTCTGCCCCCACCCCATAACATTTGTTTGCTCCGCCTCTGTTACTAACTTTAGAAATTTGCAAAACGTGCAGAAAGAAAATAGAGGAAGAAGACACGAACAAACGCACAACAATGCCAGACAGAAACAGGATCATGTTGAGTTAAAACCGGCGGCGTAGATCTGTGGTCGTTCCTTTTGTTTGGCCACTGCTCCATATTCAATCCATTTGAGCTCAAAAGCTCTCCGGATGCAGGTTGTCTTACGTTGTGTTCACAGAACACAAGGCAAGGTAATTTCTGTTCATCTGCAAATGTGTTGGAACAAATGTGGTGTTGGGGGACTGATATGCTGAAGAATGTTTAGGCTAGCCTGCACACAAGTCCTGATGTTCTCTTTTGTGGCGGCGTGAAGGAAGTTCAGGGATTTGTGTTTTTAATGTTTGGGTCCAAAACACTTAATGACATTAGCCACAGTGTGGGAGAGAACGCATGGAGGGGAAGGGAAACGAGTAATGGAAGTGAGATGAAGCTGGAGGAGACGGTTTAAAAGTAGGCAGGCCTTGGTCTGGGCTTTGAAAAAATGGATCAAGTGATGGAGGGAATGAGTCGGAGAAATGAAAAAAGATGAAAAAGTAAATGCATGAAATCAGAGTGTAGGTGGTGGAAGGAAGGAAAAGGAGAATGAGATAACAAAAAGAGGGAAATGGACAAGTAACAAGAAGAGAAGGACAAGATAAACACATTTAGAAAACAAAGGATAGGAACAGGAAGGGTATTTGGGGAAAGAAAAAGCCGGCGCACAAGAGGGAGATTAAACATTTCCTACTGTGTTGCTTTTAGGCTCTAGGCTGGCATTACAGCTGAGATTTCCACTATTTACAAAGCCCCCAGTAGCATCAAAGCTCCATCTACATAATGTTTAACATGCTCAACTCGGCTGCGCTCTGCCCATCAAAGGGAGACGCTGTACGGATTCTGGGCATCAATCCCTGAGGACTGCAAGAGTCCAGGGAGGCTGCAGCAACAAAACTCAAAGAAGAAAACGTTTGTTTTAAAGCTCCCAAAATTGGTGTATTGTTTCACTTTTCATAAGTAAAAATTCTTTTTTATTTTTTATTTTGCTTCATCTCTCTTCAGATCATCCATCTGCCAAAGCTGAACTTTCTCCCCCTGTCAGTATTTCCTATTCAAGTGAAAGATTAAAGGAACATCGCATTACCTGTACCTGACAGGATAAGTACACGCTCTAGGAGATGCAAGGAATGCCAACGACGGCGCTGAAACAGGCGACACCAAAGCAGAGAACATTTGACATTTCAGTGAAATGTGGCATGAGGCTGTGCTTAAGAAAAGAACTGAGGCTGCATCTATTGTGGATCACTGACAGCCTGGTGATTACACATTGACTCACTAGCAAAGACTACATCACCACAGGCTTGTCAAGGAACTTAAACCCGCAATTTCCTACTTCTTATTACAACTTTTATGCTTTTGCAAAGAGCTTCTATGGATCATAATTTCTTGTATCGCCTTTAGCTCCAAAAAGTTATCTGTGCTGTAGCAGTTTGTCTTCTTTCTGTATTTGTTCTCCTCTTTGGATTTGTTTTAAAAAACAAAAACAAAATCTGGAAGAACCAAAAAATTAACATTTTTACACGATTTCTTTTCATGTGGTAACCGTTTCTTCTTTTGAATCAGTTTTTACACAAGTTTTCAACCATGCTTAAGTAGATAAATGCATCATATATTCTATCAAGAAGAAAAAGCTCAAAATGGCACCAAGACAGATTTAAAATGATTACAAACCAAAGTGTGTGTTTTTCTCAGAAGGTCTTTTAGAAAAAAATCCTTTAGGTTGCATGGACAACATCTTTGGTAGTACACTATTCCCTCATTTATCGTGGGGGTTACCACCAAATTACTGAGTCCTGAAAGACAAAAGCAATTCCGGGTACAAATGACCAAATACAGAATCACAAAAAACTGTCCCGGTATAAACTACCAAGTCCAGAAACACCACAGCGAAAGCAGAGACATGGCTTCTAACGAAAAGAGAACGTTCTGAATCTCTGAAGTGACGTAACAGCAAAAGATTGAGAAAAATGAAACAAAGCGAGCAGCTGCTAACAAAGGAAGGGAATTTTCCATTTAAAGGGGAATACCCTTCCCATAAGCAGCTGGTCGTGTTTAACTTTTTCTCTGTCTTTTGCTGTCCTGTTTTGCACTTGCTGGACTGCTTTAACGGAAAGGGAATACCTTTAATACTGGAAGTGACATCAAAACATTACCTTGCTAAACATTGTTATAAACTTGTTATAAACTTACTTGGCAGTGATCCACCTCCCATGGTTGCTGCATGACAGCTTCCCTGTTTTGTGTGATGAATGGTGTTTTTAATTGTGTATTTGAAGCCTAAAATCACAAGAAGAAAAGTGAAATGTGTGATAAGATTAAAATGAGTCAATGACTGACGCAAACATTTCAGAAAGCTGCTTTGTTTATAACCGTTTTCTTTGTAATGTTTACATTTTCCTTATTATCCTGAGCCTGAGAAGTTAAAAAAAAAACAACGAAAACGTTTAAAGTTTAAACTTTTCTCGGATGTCTGTTAAGTTAGCGCTGCCATAGTAAAGTGCCTCTTAAAAAAGCCTCTATGCCACACTTTTTTTTTTTTTTACAGCGTTGCCATCTTAATCACAGCAACAAAGGTCAATCAATTTGAGAAATGATGGGGGTGCTGTGCAAACGTTTGGCTGATGGGCTGTAGGCAGCAAGAGTGGTGACCTGCTCTCAGACCTCTGCAGATTGATAGAAGTGCTCACGGGTGTCGTCCAGGCGTCACCCACAAGCTCTAATTTAAAGTCAATTACAAACTCAGACAGAAATATTACTTTAGACACTCCTTGAGACAAGTAGTTTAAAGATGTTGTGCACTAAATAAACACAATCTTTACAATGACCACTTTCAGAAAGTTATGTTGTCATTATTCTTCCTTGCTAAAAGAGACAAGTCGATAAAAAACTGAAACCAATGTTCAAACGACTTGCTGCAGTTTTGATGATATCACTCGGTGGTTAATGTTAAAGGTTTATAAACTTGAGCTTTTTTTCTCTATAAAAATTACACCAGTCCGTCTATGGTACATCTCCATTGCGTCAAGAGTCCGTCTAACGATTGTCAGTTAGTTTACATGGTCTCCGTTGGGGGTCTGTTTGTCCTACCAACCCGTGTTCTAGAACAGTGTTTTTTAACCAGTGTGCCGCGGCGAAATGATCAGGTGTGCCATGGGAAATTACCCATTCACTGAATTAAAAACATTTTCCATCTCCAGGATATCAGCTGTGTGTTCATCCAAACAGGCCCTGATAAAACACTGAGTAGTCAAAAAATTGATCAAAAAATATTTTTTTCTTTGTGTTTATTTGATTCTATATAAGACATTTTGATAAGAATGACAGTACAACGATGTAGCTGCAGCTTCAGCTCTGTTTTTGGAAAAGTCCCGCCCCTTAACTGTCTCCACCAATCATTCTTGGAGGCTTAATCATACGTCATCAGTCTGACCAATCAGAAGGGGTTAAAGTCTTCACTTCCTTGTTCCGATTCTGCTCATAAAGTCTCGTAAATAAAAAATACAGTTTTGACCAAATTTGAGAAAAGCGGAAATATTTTTTGAGTTTGTCTAAACAGTGAAAAACTTTGTCAATCTTTTGGTCAAAGGGACACAATAGGTGTTTCTGTTAGGGAAGCCAATTTGGAAGTTTTGACAAAAGGTATCTACCACCTGTGGATGCTGAGGGAAAACAGTCTCTTTTGCTCAGTGACAACTGGATTTTGTTTTAAATACGCTCCACATGAGCTTCTATGCCATGGCATGAAGGTGACCTGCAGAGACAAACGTTTGACCAGAAGTAAAAATGAAAGATGCAGCACCTGCAGCAGGATTTGAGACCAGAAGACTAAATGTTTGAAGGGTTGCAGATTGTAAACACATTTATTAAAAAAGGCAAAGACGCAAACAAAGGCACGACAAAACTGAAAACTAAATGACTAGACTGAAAAAAATGAGGATCAGACTGAGACAAACTGAATTTAAGCTGGCATGAATAATGAAGCACCAGCAAAGTACTCTTTCTGTGGGTCTTATAAAAAATCTCAGCTTTGGGTTGAATGCTCTGTAAGGAATTTAGGTGCAGATTTTTAAAAGTGTGTACTGAATGTGTTGATGGTTTAAAGTTTTGTCAGAGCAGGAGATTGGATTTGACAAAACCTTGTTGACCTCCGACAGCCTTTGTGTGTCAGAAGTGAAAAGTGAAGTCACTCACGCACAAGTGTGTCTGCACTTGTTGCAAAGGCAGTGAAAGTCAGTGTCATGTGTGTTTGGGCTGCTGCGGTGGGGGGGCTTTTCCCAACTTTTTTCAGGCTCTGTTGTTTTTCTAAAGAGGGAGGAAGCGATTAGCCGCCCGTTAACGAACCTCTTAACGAACTCCACTAATGAAACCTGAGGGCAGCTCTGGGATGGCTTCTGCGTGCCACCCTAATTAGACTGCCAAATGAGAGCTCGTTATGCAAACCAGTCAGAGCTAATCTGCATATCTTTACCTGAGACATTTAGGCTACACAGACAAACGTTTACCTAACGGCAGCGAAGGGGAAAAGTGGGGATGAAGAAGTGGACAAAGAAGTAGTTGGAGGAGATGAAGGTAACAGTTACTGCATCTGATGTGGGGAGCTCTCATTTGGCTTAATCTGTGGGTGGGTGGATCAGTTTTGAAAATAAAAAAATCACATTTGAAAAATGTTCTGGGGTTTTACTTTAAGGCTGTATCACACAGCCACTATGTGCATTTTGCACACATTGCATGGATGAAAATTGGTCATAAATGAATTTATGTGGAATAAGCGAGAAATTTTGTGGTCTTTTACTTGAAATTTATTTAGATGTATCACGAATGAACCATGTTAAAACATCGTAGAGGTACAAATAAACCACGCAAGAACACATAAATAAACTTAGAATGTGAACCGTGCATGATTAATGTGCTGTTTATATGCAATTCGTTAGTAATAGTGATGGTTATAAATAATATTCAATTGAATTTATTTGTGTGTCAATTACGTAATTAGAACGTGAGATGTGCTTCACATACACAACAAAAAGATATACATCGGTCTGACATGCATGAAAAGTCTGTAAGATATACGCAGAACAGTCGTGGAAAGCCACAAATTTGGACATGCATCTTGCAAAGGTCACGCATAAGTACATAATAATACATAATAATACATAATAATTGCGTATAATCTATGTAAAATATGCGTAAACTGCGTAATTCTCAACTGACCAAAGATTTTGAACAGCTCACAACTGAATTCACGTAAAGACCGAAACCCTCAACGGACATGTGCGAGCATCGAAAAATGATGAACGCGAGAAACACGTATAAATTACGTGTATCACGCATGTATCACGAAAGACTGAATTTCTTACTTAGAAAATGTAAAATGTACATATTGGCTGTGTGACAGGAAACTTTCCTTCCATATGATTTAAAAAAAATAGAATAAGTCAAAAATAAAACATTTTTACAGTTTCATAATTTAGTTTGTGCAATGTCAGGTAGTGAAGATGCAACACTACACAAACTGATTGCAGCACTATATCGCTATATTTTAAATTCACCTTTTGCGGTCTCCCCATTTCGTGCATTTTTTTTTCCCAATCGATTTTTGCATGCTTTTATTTTTGATTTTTTTATGGCACACTGTGTTCTGCCTCCTGATTGGCTGCAGACCTCGTCTGCAGTACAGAATGAGTTCCACTTACCACATTTAAATAAATCTTCAAACACTAGCAGATATTTGCTTTGATTCTTTAAATCGGAACTGAATTTTCTTTCAAGGTTTGAACTTTGAAACTATATTCACACCAGGCTTAGAAATACGTACGTGTTCAGACGACCACTTACATGGAAAAGTCTATGTAAATGCACATATATGTGCATTCAAAATGCTCGTTTTCATGTGTCACTACGCAAGTTTTTAAGCTGGTCATGGGGGTCCATGTAGAAAACATTGAATGGGCGTTAAAAGCGCCTGTTAAACTTTGACTAATCAGGGACTTGGATTTGGTCGTGTTGTATATGTGGCATCCTTTTTGATTCATGCAAGTGCCAACCTGTTGAAAATTGATCATAATTGTGGTTTGTGTTGGAATTAAATCACACCAATTCTATTGGTGAAGGGACAGTCCAGTGTGAACACCACATGCTAAAGGCGCATTGAAGAACCCTCGTTCACCACATGCCCAGTGTGCACGTTGCATGAAAGGTTAAATAAGAGAAATCTTGTTAAAATGTTCATATTTGTCAGAGAAAAGTGTATGAAGTGTGTAGTGAGGAGTTTTACAGCCTGAAAACATCTGTAAAGATACTTTGAGGAGTTCACCCATTGCGGGTTAATTTTAGAAATTAACTCCCACGATAAACGAGGGAACACTGAACTTAAAAACTTGATCACCATGAAGAGGAGCTGAATTTGTGTCCTCCTGACTTGTTCCTATATGATTCATAATACATGCAAGACCTTCTGTGATTGGCTCCTGGGTGAGATGCGTATTTCCTTGCAGCTGTCTCTGAGGTTGATGGGTTTGACCTCTGCAACAGGAATCCTGATGGATCACTTGCAACTGCCAGCCCAGACCCCTGAATGCTGTGGAGACTGACGCTGCCTATAATGCTCTATGAGTGCTGCCATCTGCTCGTTTAAGGTCAGCTTACCTGTATTTTAAACTGTGTGAGCCTTTTTTCTCTTTGGTCTACTTTACTCATTTTAATGGGGAAATTGTTTATTCAGTTCCAATAAAAACAAGTAATCCTCCTTTGAGGAACACGGCGTGGTCGGATATAATGACAGGTGTGTGCGTGCGCCTGTGAGCGAGGGTTTTCTTCTGTGTGTGTGTGTTTGGCTCATTAGAGCAGTGGTTCAGAGGCGATTAGTTATCGTCATGTTGCTCGGCCTGCTGAGTTGTGGCACAGTCAGCAGCCATCTTTTTTCCACACTCTCGCACAAACAAATGCACACACACACTGAGCTCTACAGGAGTTGTAGAAGTTATTACTTGTCCCCCAGTGCTTTGTACAAACACCAACACACACACCTTCATAACTTATCTTAAACCCCTTATTCCTAAACTCAGATGTGTTGGAATAAACGCACATTCCCTGCACAAACACACGCATGCTATTTCTCAGACTAAAACACACAAACTAGACCCACACTTGGTCTCTTTATCATCCACCCCTGACTTTGTCCCGGTGACCTTGGGCGATCGTTGCCAGTGGCTGCTGCTGAGATTTCTGCGTAGGGGGTTGGAGGGCGGATGGAGAAAGGCTTGGCCTGGGATCACACAACTTTCATCCCTCCATCCATCCGTTAGTGCGCCTGATGAATAGGAGAAAAGTTTCCCCCTCTATTGACAGATGGCTGTGTAGTTTATTTTGGAAACTCATGAGGAGTTCATTTATAATAAATCCTCTTTGGATTCCAGCTGCAACCGCATCATATCATTGAAAATGGTGTGATTGTTATTTTTGAACAGTGAATGTACACAAAGTAGTATAAGATGATCTAAGTGGTTAGAAGCACCAAAGTCTAACTTTATATATGCTGTTTTAACACGAAAAAATCTTTACATTTAATCCCAATAGAAATATTAAGAGAGTTTCTTCATTTACAGTCCGCTTTATAAGTGTAGTAAAAGCATAGATTAAAAGCATCATGTAAAAGCCACTCATACATTCATTGGTGAACTTCTTTAAAACCCACTCGGATCATCTTTTGATCTTTTCTTAAAGCGTTCCCAGTTGTCTTGTAATGATTATTATGGAATTTCCAAAATCCAAAAACCGGTGTTGTTTCCTAGGAGATACTGTAGCTTCTGCATAGCGACAGGATTTCATTAGAAATTTGTCCCAGAGTTTTGGACAGGACCGTTGGTGCAGAGCAACCCCGGTCCCCCTTCAAAGAAGGGAGCTTGTGGTCCGCCCAGCGTATTTTCTACTTCACAAATAAACTCTTTTTCAAACAGTTTTTCATCTCCTCCTGATTCACTATGATTTGAATATAGAAACATTCAGAAATGCTACTTTGAGCTTAACGTTCTTTATGTACACCATCAGAAAAATGCCATGAGAATATGTAAAAAACACCAAAAACGTTTTTTTTTTTTTTTACCGGAGTGGGTCTCGAAGCTTGGTTTGATTCAGTATCTACATTACGTTCCTGTTTGGGCCCTACATATTTTCATTTCACGTTTCCTTTTGTAACCCTTCTTTTCCTTAAGTTGTTGTGAAGGTTCACAATTAGTCAATGGACAAGATTGGGGTTTCTTGCAAGATCTTTCAATATGTTTTTTTTTTTTTTTTTTGTAAGGGAAGATAAAAAGGTACACAAACAGAATAGTTTCTAAACTAAAGTAATTTGGGCCCAACTGAAAAAATTAACTAAATGAAACAAGACAAGTGGGACTAAACTAAACAGGCCTGACCAGACTCAGCCCCAGCACTGACTGACACACTGGGGAAGCTTTATAGACGGGGACAAACCATACTGGACACATGAGGGAGGGAAAAACTAACTAATCAAACATTCCAACTAACTAATCTAATTACAAAACAGGAAAACAGAAACCAAACAAAATTCATATAACACAAAAATGGTCTCCAACAAGAAGTGGACTAAATAATTTCCTTTAAATAAACAAAAATAAAGTCCATGAGGAGAGTTGGTAATCCCTGCAGTTCCCCAGTGGAATTTCCCAATCTCTTCTGCTGATCACTATGGAGGCTCTCACCTGGGAGGGCAACTCAGAAAACAAACGAAAGTGAATAAACTATTTTTTCTTACTTAAAACAAATTAATCAAATGTGTGCACCCATTATTAATTTATTTTAAATAAACAAAGTAAAAATACATTTTAAAGGAAAATCAAGAAATACTAACACCTATGTGGTGGTTTGAGGTTCAACCACCATAGTTGTGTCTGACAATATTCTTTTTGATGTTTATAGAGAGATTTTTCTACAACCCACTTTGTAAAAAGATCTGTGGCTGTTGGAATGAACCTCCTGCTCCACAGAGTGAACCGTGTCTCTGATCAGAGCAGCTGGAGTCTCGTAGCTTCGTGTTCGCAGGCAGAGAAGGTGCTTTGTCTAGTGTGCGGCCCGGAGAAGGGTTCGGACCGGAGTCCGTTCGGCGGCAAATGCACTTAATTATAATCATAACAATAATAAAAGCACGTTTGGAAGATGATCTCGCTCTATGTCTGAGCTCTGTTTGTTTACAACCGACCACATAATATCTTCTTCTATGATAGTATCGTAATTGCTCCAGACCAATCACAATGTGACACGTCATCGGAGCAACGGACAGCCAATCACATAATGTGATGTCAGTACTAGTCGAAGGACCCCGAACGGTTGTTGCAGGCCGAATGGTTATGGTACTTACACCGGTATTTTTCATAAATTTTACAGTCATAACTACAGAAATGTGTTGATTATCGGTGCAAAGCTGCTTTTCTCCACATCCATATCCGCTGGAATTGCATTAATTGGGTAAATGGTTGAAGTTCAAACGATTTGATCGCTGCAGCTAAAGCTGTGGTGTTTAAGGTTTCATTTAAAGGAATATCGTTTCCTACATTCAACAAAATAATGTCAGTGTTGAATGAATCATAATACACACAAAAATTGTGTTCCTTTGATGTCTTAATGTGAGCAAATAAACATGGCCTAAACTTAAAAAAAAAAACAGCTTTTAGTGTTGGGTTTATAAATTCTAACGTTAAAAGGCTTTTGACACACGAATGCAAACATTTGATGTTTTTAATAGAAATTGGATTTGGTAAAACAGGCCTGACTTGCCTACAGTCTGGATTTGTCTCTTCTATCCTTTAAGCTACAAATAATCTGTTGAGACAACTTCTGTTTTCCCTTTAGTCATGACAAAAACTTTTTTTGTCAAACTCTTTGAACTCGCCTGTTGTGTCTAAGATTTGTGTAAATCTGACTTTCTGGCATTGATAAGCATCTGCTGTAGCCCAATGTCCTTGCAGTCAAAGCTTTTGTTCAGATTTTCTTCAGTGAAGAGGCCTTTAACCTTGTAATACTTGGTTATTTGATTTGATGACAACATATTGATGTAAATGTCTGATGCTACTCATGCACCGGCTCAAACTGATGCGCTGTCAACCATGTCTGGCAGTATCAGTCCACAGTCACAGTTTCATTGGCCACACAGCTGCTGGCTGCCATTTTGAAGAACAGCTGACATTTGCTTTCTCTCTCCATCAGATACATTACTGGGCCTGGGCCTCTGACATTTTTGACAATGTGTGTCTCTGTGTGTGTGTGTGTTTATGCGCATGTCGGTGTGTGATGAGTTACTTGGGCATGGCTCACTGACATTTTATTGGATGCTAATGGGATTCATCGCCTTGGATGCTGGATGGGAGGCGGGCTCGGCTGGCCGTGTGTAAATGGCGCCTGTCGTTCACCTGTAGGAATGCGTGTTGATTGTGAGCTGGGAGGAGCTCACAGCGACACATGGGCAGTGTTGAATGAAGGTGTGTGTCTGCGGAGTGGTGGATGCTATGTCAGGGTCTGCTGTCCTTGCAACAGTGTTGGTTCATGGGTGGGGGTGTGTGTCTGGAGGGCAAAGAGATAAAGGCGCCTGGCTTTTTTTGATAAGGACTCCCACCTCAACCTCTTTATCACTTCACTGTTCTACCTCTCTCCCCTCCATCTCACAATTTCATCTCTATCCGTAACAACAACACCGCCTCTTTCCTCCTCTCGACGGTTCATCCTGCCAACGTTCGTCTATTTTACAGTCAGACTTTGCCACGCTGGGTGAAACAAAGATGCGGCTGCCTGAGGCAAGCTTAAACATTTAACTGTACAAAAGTTCATTTATTATTTACAGGATCATGAAATAATTCTTAAAATATGAAAAATGGTTATAATAGGAAGCTGACGCTTAAAACACTGATGTATAGGGTGCAATTTATTATAGTACAAATCCAGTTTTAATATTATTTAAGCTTAACCATTGCTCGACACATTAAATCCTAAAATCTACTTTTAGCACAAGTCAGATAGGGCTTTTTTTTTTTTTAATTTACCAAAATGGAAGTCTCTGGAAGCCACCAATCTGTCAAGCATGGTAGTTGACTGTTGATGATTTCTGCTTGCACTGGTGGAAATTGGGTTTAACGCAAACGTAGCAGAAATCTGGTTAGACTGGGTCCTGAATCAGATGATGAATGCATGAATTGGGTTTACCTGTTCACCGACATTCCTTATCCCACATACACTTCATTAGAAAGAACAATGCGAATGAGCTCGTTGGCGAAACGGCTTTAACTGATTCGCACAGGTGGCATGGCAGAGATTTTTTTTGCCGGCTGCCCTTCAACTATCTGGGCTGGGGACCGAAAGGCACAGAAGGGCCCAGACTTGGGGCCCTCTTGTGGCTACATAGTAGCACAAAGAGTCTTGCCCACTCTGGATGAAGCTCATTGTGCACGTGAAATTAACTCTAGTTTCATTTAAGGCAGAAGAAACATCCTAAAATGAGAACTTTAGGTCACATTCCAGAAAAGTTTGTAAAAGTATGTTTTTTAAGGGTATTATATTATTATTGTAGCATTTTAGCATGTTAATATTATTACACTTACATTATTATTTAAAGTGTTTTCCTGTGTCAAAATAAATTATTACAGAAGTTGTTTAGGGATTGAAGATTTAAATTTGTCAAAGAATAGCTAAAGACTATTGTCAGTGTTGTTAATCTTGAATAAAAGTTGTCAAGTTTAATTCATGGCTATAACTAAATCTACCCAAAGTTTTCCATAACAAAACTGTATTTTTTGATAGTTTTACGATTTCCCTCTTGCTGACAAAGTTTGCTAAATAAAGTTGTCTATTCTGATTGTATTTTTGACCTTTTTAAAAATGTTATCCAGCTCAGAGATTAAAACACACCTCACAGCGTAGCACAATTCATGGCTCCTCCTACGAAATGACTAAAATTAGATGCATTTCTTCTTTGTGTATTTTCACTCATAAGAGATCACGTGTCTTAGTTTAATGACATCACTTGTTTTTCTTTATTTACCGGGCTGAAAGTTATAGGCTACAGTAGGAGGCTGAAACAAAAGCTCATCATTGGCATTTGCCTCTGAAATTGCTCATCTATGGGTACGCAGGAATAATTCTATACCTGCAACTTAAATTTTTTTTTTTTTTTTTTTAGAACATGGCAAAGTCATGGATCCTAACCAGTCTTTAAATATATCAAATCAAACAGCCGGTGAACATTTTTAATAAATAGGTCAGAAAAATGTGTTCTGGTCCATCATAACTAAATATTTATAATTATCTTATTTGACAAAGCAAAACCTTAAAGTTTTGCTTTGGATCAGCTGCAATAACAGCCGATGAAGGATTTAGAGGGAGATTGCCCCCTGCACTTTGGAAAAAGGACCTTCTTCTTGCCCTACCAGCCACTTAAGGACTGTAAATCAAGCATACATATAGATGAACTAGTGAAGGATTAGCTTGAAAGTGCTTCTCAGCAGGAAAGCAGACGTAGCCTGTGGTTCTGCGCTCTGATCTTTCTCCTTTTCCTGATAACTCCTTTCTCAACACGCTTCTGCTCACTTTCAAGCATCAAGAAGAAGAAAGGGACGCATGTACTCGCTGTGATGGATCATTTTCTCTTTGGTTGTCGTAATTGAAACACGTCTAAGACGATTTTCCCTCTTGCTCACTCTCCCAAACACTCCTTTGTTTGTGTCATGATGCATATAGGTTTTTTTTTTTTTTACTGCTGGGCATCTGTTCGTGCTGGATGAGGTGGAGAATCCCTCCATCTGTACCTCCCCTCTTGCCTCCTCTGTTTCCTGCCCTACATACACATTTATTTTCCTTCTTTCTCTCTCTCTTTTTAAACTTTTTACTTTCATCCTTGGCCACTGACTTTCCACTCTATTCATTTCATCATCTCATAATTTAGGTTTCCATCGATTTTTCCCTCCCTCCTTCTATCCTTACTTACTTTTTCCTTCTGCCTTTCTTCTTTATGTCTGCCTGTCTTTCTCTCTCATTCTTTAATACCCTCTTTGCCTCCTTGGATCCTTTCTTTTCCCTCCCAGCTGGCTGTTTAGGAGCTGTTTGATATCTGATGTTCCTATGAGAGGTAATTAAAGCCTGAATTACAGGCTGCATGTGTATATGTGCACATTTCAATGGATTTCACACTAATTTGCCTCAGGCTAAAATTGGAAAATGTTTCGGACAAACCACACCTACAGGCAATTTAAAAACCTCAAGCCTTCATTATGGCAGTGATCATCCTTTCAGATCAAACTGTTTTCTTCAGACCAACTCTTTTAAATAAGCTAAATATGGTTAAAAAAGAAGTGTGTTTTTTTTTTGGCTCTACAAAGGGAGATTCATGCAAATATCTTTTCAAACTTTAAATCTCCAGAAGTTTAACAGTTAGATTTTTTAAGCCTACATGCTCTAATACAGAAATTGTAAAGACAATGAGACAAGTGCACATGTGCCCTTCCATTTATTTTATTTTTAGGAGAATGAGTCACATTGATCACTTTAAGCTTTATCAATAAGCAAATCCTTGAATCCTGACCCACTCTGGAATAAGCTTATCGCGCTTACTGGTTTCCCACGTACCAGTCCTTCAACTGAGCCATCCACCCGCTAACTAGTCTATATACTGTATGTGATAAACAAAAGTTTTTAAGCTATGGGTGGTCTTAATTTTCTCTGGTTCCTTTGTTGGGGAGTTCCACAGGGCTCTACTTTTGGACCCTTTGCCTTTTCTCAGTTTACGGTCTTCCTCTGAGTTTGTCATCTCTTTTCTTTGATATGCTATTGGAAGTCACTTAAATCAGGCTGCACTGTGTAAAAGAAGGGTAGTCGCAGACTACAACTGTTAGTTACTTTCCTTTTCATCCAGCTTTGGCAGCTAGCTGTTGCTTTGCAGTACAACACATTGTTTTTTGTAGTCTTTAAAGTGCTTCTTCGTACCTCATTCAGCTGCTTTTCTCCTGAAGCTCAGGTTGGATATCCTCTAAACTAAAGCTCGAAGCAGACAGATGCTTTGCAGTTGATGCTCTAAACACAGTTTAGAGCCCTTCAGACTGCTTGTTGTCATTTTAAAAACACATCTTTGAATTTTATATTGTTTTTAATTTTTTGATCTTTGTTTTGACCCAACCTGAGGTTGTGCTCTTCTTTTTATCATTTTTCTTTTTATAATACTATTTAACATACATTCCATGTTTTGCATAGATAGAATAATACGTATATCAATTTTGGTTTGATTTATTCTTACTTTTTCAAACATTTGGGACGAAGACATTAACATGTTCTTCTAATTTTATAGCAGCAAATATGAAAATGCAGCAGAGGAAAAAAATAAATCTTCTGCCATTTTGTGTGACATAATTGTTCACAACAGCATTTATTTCTTCATAGTATTTGCAAATTTCAAAACTCTTTAAATAAATTACTTATCTTCAAAAAGCAGTTTAGCTGCATGCAAAGCACACATACTAAAATATATTTTGTTCACCATGCTACACTGGGCAAAACAAGTTATATCATTTATTCTCATTTGCTCCTCTTGTTTTGTCGTGTTTTTTCTCATCTATGCCCCTCTTTGTCTTTATTCTTCCATATCTCTGCATCGCCGATGTTCTCTCATGTGCCACTTCTGTTGTTTTCTCACTTGCCTGTCTGTTTCAGCCTCAACCATGTCACCTCATCCATCATTCCATGCACACATTTGTCTCCCTGGGAGTGTTTTTGAGAGACAATGAGTCAGTGGGAAATGGAGAAAGACACCGTTCGTCTGTTTTTGTTGTTGTTCTTTTATCTTTTTCGAAGGCAGTTTGAGATTAGAAAAGAAAACATTTATTAAGAGCGGGTTACTTTCGTTGCTCCAGGCTTGAGGTACAAAATGAAGTTTATGTCTACTATCTTTACTAGAAGTTGACACAAGGTAAAACCTTTATGAGTACCTGTTTATTAATTGTCTTTTTAAGCCCATACTTTATTAATGCTTTAACGGATGAATGAGAGCTAGCAGCCCATCAAACTCAAAAATTTCTTCTGTTTCTGTCCAGTACAATCTGTGCAGCAGGGATTTATCATTAGATCTGTAACAGAAATAGCTCGCAGCTAGCAGCTCAAACTAGCAGTTCTTTAGAACTAAACTGGTACATTTGAACTGATTCATATAATTCATATAACAGAACCTTTTCTAAAATCCAAAAATGATTTTCACCTCCTTTGTATAAATTCTACGTTACACATTTTGCCAAGTCGTTGTCTGCCTCCTCATTTGTCTAATCAAAATTCTGTTTCACACAAAATACTCCATAGTTAAAAATGTTGTTTATGACCCAATGAGTTGGGTTGATTTTGACCCAACAAGTTAGGTTGTTTTTAATCCAACTGCGAGGTTAAAAAGGGACTATTTTCAGGTTTCAGGTTTAAAAAATAAACTTGGGGAAAAATGAAATCAATCTAGCTCCCCCCAAAATCTGTTTTTCAGCACAAAGTAACCCAAAAAATATATCCCAACATGTATGACCCTGAAATGGGTTGAAGAAGTAACCCATGTGTTTTAAGACCGTTATTTCTATGGCTTTGAAAGTTCGTAATTTTTATAGATGACCATCTGAGAGGCAGTATTCAATTATTTTTAAATTTGAGACAAAGATTCAAAATCTGTGTTTACCTGGTAAGATAAAGAGCACCTGGATGATGAGACACTTTAAATAAACACGTGAACAAACCACAAAAACACAGGTTTTAAACCATTTTCCCCTCATTAATTAAGCATAACTCTGTTAAATCAAAGGCAATTGACAGGACTGGTCTGGCAAGTGTGGATTCAGATCCATTATTCTGATTAAGACTTAATGTCTTAATTTTGCTCTTAGCACTATGCAGCTACTGTTATTAGCTTTCTTTATCTTCATCTTATATGCAAACAACCAAAACATTCAAAAAAGTAACTCAGTATGAAGACAGGCGGTGTTGGTTCCAGCGTCCCAGAGCGGTTAGGAGGGTTACCTGCAAGAGCTGCAGAGTGATTTCACTTTGGTTGCAACCTTTTGATTGGGTTTTGACTGTGTGATGATGACAATGATCCTGCTTTAGGCTTTTTTTTTTGTCACAGCGCATGAAAAACCCCCAAAACTGTGCTGAATCATTGCAGAATTTTGCTATTGAAAGTGTCAAATGTGTTCAAAATAGTGGCAACTGTTATTGAGGAAAAATGAACTAGAAACTAGTTCAATTGTTTGCTGAAACAAACTTGGCATGCTCAGAGTTGGAAGGAGAAAGGGAAAAAAAACTTGGAAGGAAATCATGGATTCCGTTAATAAATGTATAGAAGGGGAAAAAAGCATGAAGGACAGCGAGAAAAGCAGGAGTTGGGAGTCAAACAGTAGAGGATCACATCTAATCGATTGGAGGTTCCTGTACTTTTTGGCAATGGTTCAGAATTAAAATGCCTTTGTATCTGCAAAGGGAGGCAGAAGGAGCTGCCAAATGTGAAGCATGATGGTAAGAGTGAAGGCACTGAAAAACGGAAGGCTTAAATCGAGGTTTGCTGTGGATATCAGACGAGTGGCTCAACCCAGACAGCAGAAAGATCTGCTGCTGTCCTTCTGACAAACTGCACCGGAGACTCTCGTGGGATTTGTGTCTGCAACTGATAAACAATATTAGGCAGATGGCTCTGTGCTTACAACTGAAAGAGGTGAGCAGCTTTCCAATGACGTTGTTTGAGGATATAAACTTAGTCACAATAAAGCCTCTCCATAAAGTTCTCTCACCAAACTGGTCAAACTCAGCTAAACCAATGATAAACAATTGTTTATTAATAAAGTGTGAACTTGTGGGCAGATGGAAAAAAGGATCACAAACAAAAAAAGTAAAAATTCTTGCATTATATACCATATTTGTGTGGTTTCACACAGTACATGGAGACCTCCCACATATTTGCAGGTTCTGGTTCAGCACCATGGACAGCACCACAACTCTTTTTGACGTAAATGGTTAGCCAGAGCAGTGTTTCATCCAACAGTTTGTCAAAAAAGACACCATTTACGCTTAAAAACAGATTATTATGTGTTTATAACATTCAGAAAAAATCAACTACTTCAAAACATTTTAACCATTAAAAAAATAATTTTATCATTTCATCTTAACCAAAATATCTGTTAAAGTTGCCTCTTTTTAAATTAATGCTATTTTTAAGAAAGTAGCTTTGGGTGAGGACACCCTGGATAGGTCACCAGTCTGTCGCAGGGCCACAATCACTCACCTATCCACTCTAACATTCAGACCTAGGAATAATTTACAGTAACTAATTAACCTATGAAGCATGTTTTTGGATGGTGTGAGGAAGCCGGAGACCCCGGAGAAAACCCACGCATACACGGGGAGAACATGCAAACTCCACACAGAAAGGTCCCCCAACGGTGTTCTGTTTCGTGTCCCCCAGCCGGGACTTGAACCGGTGGCAAGAGCGCTAACCACTGCACCACCGTGCAGCTACTCAGATACTTACATTTAAATGTTGTTAGATGTTTGGATCATTTCTAGTCTGAAGGCTCTCAGCTTCATAACATTCATGGATTAAGATTAAGAAATTTTGTCTTTCTTGAGAGTAGAGCTGAAATCAAAAGCTAAACTTTTTACTTTTGAAAAAAAAAAAGATTGAGTTTGTCATTAAATATTTAAGCTTCACTTTATCACAGCAGCACATTTTTTGAATGTACAGTATTTGGCCTTTAGACGCCAAACTATGAATGCATGTCAGTTATAGAGCTTCTCTAGAAGCTCTGATTTACACTGTTTGCCTGGAGTGTCTGAAGTGTGGGAGGAAATGATTTAGACCAGCGAGATAAAGAGTATCAAGAAAGAGAAGACTAGAGGATGAAGGAAAGGAGAATGAGATTTAGTGAGAGTGAAAAAAGAAAAACTGCAGATACACTCAAGAAGTGAGGGGGTGATATTAGCCAGGGTGAAAGTGAGGACAAGTACTTTTTCCTTCTATCCTTCTGTCGTTTACTTGGCAGAAAAGCTCCTGTGGTTGTTCCAGTTTGGCAGAATCACTTTGTACTCAAGCTCTCCTTTTCACTATCTCTCTGAGTTAATGTGGAAAAATAAAAGGGGACTTAATGGCTGATATACATGAGGAGACAAGAAAACACTTTCTCCTTCCTTTTTGTGCAGATAGAGGGACTGGTGTCAGCAGAAAAAAAGCACAACCGCTGGAAAAAATCCAAACCACACACGTTTAACTTTCAACTTCCTAAGCGTTTTTTTTGCTTGTGCTTCGTATTTTACAAATTTATATCACAAATGAATTTTTTTTTTCTTATCTGTGAGGACATGTGGCACTCAATGTTTTACTCAAAAACTTGTGTTCATGTGGTAGAGGCTTGGGCCTGACCTTCTGCTTGGAGCATGAACTCGCTGTCCTTTAAATCAGGATCTCTCTTTGCTTTATGTGCAGAATATGTTGAAATTCTGAGAGGGACAGAAACTGGTTCTCTTGTTCCTTTAGAGAGAGTGAATGGATCCCTGGTTCCTGTTTGCTCCACCCTTTCATTAAAGACCCACTCATATGAAAATCGTGTTTTCAACATGTTCTGAGCTTTTCTTCAATAATGGAGGACATATATGACTTATAAGGGAATCTCAAATTCCTTTTTTATTTATTCAAATTGTTGTTAATTGAGCAGATACAAAAATACTGTTTAAAAAAGAGCACATTTGTTGCTCTCACCAACAGTACTACTCCTGTACTTGAAGGGATGTTTTAATAAACTCCTGCTGCTCTGCGAAAACTTGGTCTGAAACAAACATTTAAATTTTGGCTAAAAATGGCATAATAATTAAAAGACCGATTTGAATGCTTTAAAATGGGACTTTTTGCATACTGAAATGACATTTTGTTGTTTTTAATGTTAACAAAATACCACCTATTACATATTGTATCTTCACTATGAGTTCCATTTACTTTCATCTCAGACTTTTTTTTCCTGTGTCTGATTGGTTCTAATTTTTTTTTTTCATTTTCTGAGAAGTAAAAAACACTCAATTCAATTTTTTTTGTGGTTTGTAAAGAGGTTAAGATAATTTTTCTACACATTTTAATTCTACATTTTTGCTTTCTTTACAAAATTTCCTTGCCGAGAATGACTTTATAACTTTAACTTTGATCTAAATGTGAATCATTGTTTACCCTTTTACTCATCTAGTTTTGATCATAGTTCTCTCAAGTTTCCTGGCTGCACATGCATGTGGAAAGCTTTTCCAGGAAGCTGTGCAGAGGGAGCAGCTGTCAAGGCAGGGTTGTGGTAACGATGGCTATGCATCACTGTGCTGATGTTTGTGTGCACACGCAAACGTCCGTGAGAGGGATTGGAAAGAGTGACTGCTCATATGTAGTATTTCTGGGGTGCACACGGTGCTGTGTGTGTTTGGTTAAATCTGACAGTCTGTCAAAAAAAAAAGAAAAGCTTTTGGATGTCATTTATTCACACATCGTGAGAGATGTGTGCATGCACACACACACACACACACGCACGCACACAATACACACACACACACACACACACACACACACACACACACACACAATAGCTAATACTGCACACACACACACACACACACACACACACACACACACACACACACACACACAGATAAACTCCCCATGCAACTAGAAACGCTTCTTTCATGTATTTATGCAATTTTTTCCTGTATTCATTATGTTGTGGATATATTTGTCCCTAGCTTGTTTGGTACTTCAGGATTTTACAATTAGTTTAAAAAGGCAGTGAAACTTCCTACAAACCGCTTTCTGTCCTCAAAAAGGCAAAGGTTTCTTGCCTAAAACCATTGCCATCAATGCATGTGATGAGGTCACAGCTGCAGAGTCACTGGTGTTGTGGGTCATTGTAGGTCAGGATTAAAGGATTTGCTCACAGGAAGTTGCTCATCGTTCGACAGGAATGAGGCGAAGACGAGGAGGTTGATGTCAGAGTTGTTTTTGAAGAGATCTGCAGGCCAGACCGGCGGCAGGTCGGTCTCACCTGTTGTGTGTCACAATTCTATGCTTCTACATCCGTGCAGCACTTACAGATATTTTAGTAAAATGTTAAATAATTCTACAGAAAATGCAGTTTTTAATCAAATATAACCTAGAAAATACATTTGCTGACATCGCAAAATGTTTTTTGTGCTGAAGGTTTATTTTTTTGAGTCCGTTTTTTCATACAAGGTAAAGGCCGTCTGTTTGAGGTGCACTGAAAAACGATGTTTAAAAAAAGATGCTGGCATAATATCATTTTAGAAAGCAGTGCTTGTGTAATTTTGATAATTTACTTATTAATTACAGCTTACTGCGACTGCCGCTGATGAATTATGCAGAGCGGTTGTAATATTGTTGCTCCTTGCAGACTCATTATTTTTATTGCACGCCTTAATTTCTCTCGTAGAAACTGCATATTTAAGGCTCATTTTTAAGTCACCACTTCAGCTGGGTGTGAAGCATAAAAGAGTTTGTCATATTTATGATGCAAACCTTTGACGCACCAAGCTAAAAGTTGAATAGAAGCAGAACAAAAGTAATGATGTTTTTGTGGCATTTTTCTCAAGATGGAGCAGATATTTAAAGAAACTAAAATTAAAATTTGAGTGTTTCGCTACTCAAGCCATTTTGAATTATTAGCAGACAACAGAACGCCCTTGGAAAACGCTTGTTGCTGTGACGTGGAAGACACTTTGGGAAGCCAAAGGTTCCTGTTCGGGTCATTCTGATGCATCCACATGTAGATGACTGGATCCATGGACGTTTTGGTTTTCCTCGTCTGAGCTGGATCAAAACCATACGGCTGGATAGCTATAATGTAAGCACTAATGAAGGCCGTCAGCCACCATACATTTTGGCGCGACTTTCCTCGCATAAAATTTCCCTCAGTTCGCAATACATGATATACGCAACTCATGTTCTTATGTCATTATTCGCCAATGTCTGTCAGAGTATGAGCTAATGGGTCTTTTATGTAAAGTCGTTATCAGCTGTTAAAAAATGTTTGTCGTTGAGAATTACGTAGTTCATGCATATTATATGTAGTTTATATGCAATTAATATAATAACTTAATGCAATTGTGTGTGAGTTCTGCGAGATGCAAAATCACTACAAATTTTAGAAGCCAATGACTGCAATACTTTATGACTAATGGTGGATTTTCTCTACACATGTACCACCGATGTATAAGTTTTATATTGCCTATACACATATCACATTAAAATTACGTAATTGTTGCATGAATCACTAATGAATTCCATATAAACAGCACAATAATCACACAGGATTCATTTTTCTATGTTGATTTACGTGTTATTTACGTGGAGCGTCTGGACTTTTCTGTGCGTTTTCAATCTGGTTAATTTGTAATACATTCAGAGAATTGAGAAACGACCACAACTTTCTTGCAGAGAAGGTTTTCCCACAGAGCGTAGGGTAGGCTTGCAACGGCCAAAACTCAGAGGCAAATTTCTAACAACTCTGTCGCTTGCAGAAAATAAGTCCTAAAAAAATGACCTGGGTTTTTTCTTTTTTTTTTAGATTTGGGCTTGGATTTGGGTTAAAAGAGGATCAGAGAGGAACTTTAAACATAAAAAACAGATCCCCAAAGCTTAAGATGAAGATTTATCTTGGAATATAAAGTTTGAGAGTAAATAAGAGACTAGCAAAGGTGAGACAGAAATGATGGGGGAAAAAGAAGAGGTTAAAAGCCAAAAGGTAGAGGCGAAAGTGTTTTAAATGTGGACTGGAGGAAGTTAACTAACCCCCTCAGAGTGTGTTTCTGAGCATGTGCAGTGACATTCAGCAAAGTAGGGCATCACCTTGTCAGAAGTATTAGATCGTTTTCATCCTTTCTCCCGCCTGTGGGGAGAACTGAGGGAGAGCTTCACACACACACATGCACACTCACAGCTGCTTGGTAGAATACACTCACTTGAGCTGAAACAGACAGAAACATTTTGCATAGTATGAGACACGGAGCACATCTGTACATGCCCAGTCACATTGTTACAGTCGCGCAGAGACAGTGTGTGACAGGCTGCTGGTTTCAGACTTAACATGCTCCCTAAGCTGTCACTTCTGCCTCACTCGGCCAGTCAGAAGGATCCAACCTGCCTCGCCTCACATTTGCAGGATGTGGTGGGCGGAAAGGGGAGAACCTATTACACTACTCTGTGCTATAATCCACTTAATGCCTCTTTGGTTAAAGCTAGGACTTCGTCCATTTTTTAAAAACTTACTTATTCATTGTTTTTTACTGTTTATCTCTCATTGCTATAATGTCCTCTGGCTTTAAAAACTGTAAATCGGTTTCCTCTGCTCACTTGTGCAGAGAGATTGATACTTCATTCATTTCAATGACGCACAAATATTTGACTTTCATAAATTTCTGCTCTGAATTTGTCCTCAAGGAATGCAGGAGTATTCTCAAATATCATCGCACATCTTAATGTTCCACATTCATGCAAAAGAGAGTATAATTTCCTGTGCAGCTGTGCGTGACCTGAGACTATGCATGGAGAATATGTTTTCTGTATGTTTTGGATTTCAATGCATGGATTCAAAATTATCAGCTTAAGTAGTGATGCACATCCACTGTGATTTGCGCGTCAGGAGCATGCAGTTTAAATGCTAAGTCAATGTACAGATGCGATCAGCGGGTACTGTGGCGTGTTTTGATCATCGAGTGGAGCGCAGAGGCCATTGCGCATTTTTGGGTGAAAATTCTGTTGAAAATTACTGATATATTCATTGTTTTTACTGTTTATTTCGCTGCATGAATTCAACATTTGAACTTTGGCAAGAATTGTGTCGTGCTCCACTCAACTGTGAAATGAGTTTGGCCTTTGTTGTGCCATGATGTAATCAGTGGGTGGAGTCCACAACCAACACATGGAGGACAATCTGATCGTTCTCCTCCTGAACTTTAAATTTTTCTTTTTGTATCAAGACAATAATAAAAAAGTTACTTCAATTTTATTTATTAATTTTTTATGATCGCTGAAATTGTCCGTCATTCAGACGCCACTCCTGCAGTGAACGTGCCGGGAGAGTCTCTGACGGATCTCATGAACCCAAACATGGAGACAGAGTTCCTTAAAATGGTAATAAACCTGAGGTCATCCATGTCTTCTATGAAATTTAAATTATATTCAGTCAATGCTTCCATGTAGCGATGAGGCCGAAAACTTTGGGCAGTAGCTCCTCCCACCCGCGTCTGGAGCATCTCGTTTATGAAACATTTTTGGTCCAACAGCAAATTTGCCGTTTGTCAAAACGGAGGTAGAGGATGCAAATTCGCCGCTTAAACTGGTGTGAACGGATCATAGGATTCAGAAAGGAAGGAATCTCAAATAAGCAGAACTTGTGGTTTATTTGTAAACCACCACTTTAATGTTCGTTGCTCACAAATTCAAGCTGCTTTGGTTAAGTATGTACAATTGTTTTATGATTCTTTAAAGGAAGAATTAATAAGAGAATGGACTGTTAGTGTTGCCTGAAGGGCCCGGATAAGAGTTTGACTACAAAGAAAAGACAAACTCACTTTGAACTCCTGGCATAGCCGTTTTAAACCTCTCATTTTTGAAACCATGATGTCCTGGTGTGTATGTTGAGAAGCTAACTACAAATAATAACCAAAACAAACAAATTAAAATGAAGAAAAAGCCAATCATTTAGTTTATTGATTGGTCATTTATTTGATGATTTAGTAAGATTTGATTTCAAGTGAGTTTAGAATAAGATGACTTGAAGCCAGTTATTTTTCAACAAGTGAACTTTTTTTTTTATTAGTATACATTTAACTGTATGATGTCCTTATGCAGGTGTAGCTTAAAACATCTGCTTTCTTCAATCAAATACACCCCTACCCCCCAAAAAAAAGACCCATCTGTAAGGTGGAAAATAAATCCCCTTTTTTGCCCCAACATTTTCACAAACTTACCATATCTTTGTGAATATAAAACAGAAGTTGGACACACGAACGGAAACGTTTCAGGGTCTCCATTAGTTTTAGCACAGGGTAAGGATACTTTTTTAACCAAATACTATGATAGATGACACAGATGACAAATTTGATTTTTTTAAATGCTTTATTCAAAAGTAATTGAGCAAAGCAGTACACCAAAGACAAAAAGACCCCAGCCTTAACACACATAGATAACACATTTAGGCTCAAAACCTCAAAAGTCAGAATAGATTTTATCTTCTGTGAATCTTAATGGTTTATTAGAATTATTTGGAACAAAACTGGAACCAAACAGTACTGCTCTGTGGTTCTGTAAGCCTCCGAACATGCATGTAAAAACTAAAAATGCAGAAACGGACACATCTTTTGTCTTCTCCTGCTAACTTTCACAACAGACTTTATCATTCAATTTCAAGTGAAACTAGGTGAAAATGCTTGATTTTGATTAGCTGCACATTAAGTGATGGTAAGTCATAAATGGATTCATGGTTGGCTAACTGGGAGGCAGCCTGAGGGCACGAAGTTCAGCTGAGAATAATCCCAGGAACTCTGTTGTTTTGATTTTATGAAATGTGAGAAAGGTACTGGAGAAATGTCTAATAATACAAAGAAAACTCAAGACGTAACCATCAAACTGTGATGGTGAGACATCATGCAACAAAAGTGCGCTTGTGTCAATACGCCTTCAATTCAAGAGACAATTACACATTTTCTGCAAATATTATATAATCCATCTCCATTTGAACATCATTCTGCTCCTTCCATGTATCCTCTGTGTCTCTTTCCAGGTTTCTGTATTCTCAGTTTCCTCCTGATGCCTTTGTTTCTCTTTACAAGTTCAGCATGCTAACTAGAGGGCGAAGATTAGATGTGATTAAAGCAACATTGGAGACCGTTTTCACCTGCTGGGCCTCCGGCGCTTTTCAGGCTTCTCTCTTAGTCTCCTCATACTCGTTGTTTCCTTCTGTCTGCTCTTTTGTTACGTCAGCGTGGAGCCCCTCATCGTCTGTAGTGTGTAATACTGGGAATGCTGTCTTAATGCCCGAGTATTTGCCAATGAGCCATACAAGCTCTGCTCGCTGAGCAGCAGCAGCAGCAGCATAATGAAAAGTGCACACACTTATGAAGACGCCACAAATGCAGCCTGAAACATTGATGCACTTTACGTTATTTTAAAATCCAGAGCAAGAAGACACTTTTGGTTTTGCTGGGTTTCCTTTGATGCTGCAGATTTAAACACTGTTATTAAACCAGAAATGTTGAGACTAAATTGTGCAAAGAATTTGAAATACGCAGATGGAAAACGTGGATTTAAAGGCTGCTGAAACAAAGTAGGTTGAGTTTTTATTTCTTAAGGATCATTAGTCAAAAACTGTGTTCAAAAACTGCAGAACCTGCTAAAAACCAGAAATGTCATTTGACTGGACCACCAGAGGTTTAGCTGAGCTGGACCAAATGCAAGGTAACAATTTTAGGAACCCTGTTCAGTTTGAATACATTTCAGAGAGATAATTCGATAATGAACGACTGTTGATGCATTATGAATCGGTGCTTTTAAAAAAAATGTTTTCTCTTCCCAACAAAATACTAGATTACTTATTTCTTTTGAACGTGTAGCCCATGGTGTTCATACTGAACATGCAGGGGTCTTCTTTTTCTTTTCCTACTGTTTACTAGTGCAAGTCCGCCACATACAGATGGAAGGAGGCTTGCCGTAAAATGTTGAAGCTGTGCAAAATGAGCACAGAACTCAACAGGTTTGGATGATTCAATGGTTTGGTTCTTGCAATGGGAGATGTGTGTTATTATTATGTCAGGAGAATATTCCCTTTTTCAGCCTGGGTCGGTCCTAAGCCCGATAAAATTGAGAGGGCGCTAGAAGGGCATCCGGCGAAACATTGCTCATGCTAACGGCGCGGCCTAATCCTCGTAGGAGAGGTTGTTTCGCCGTGGCGACCCCTGATGGGAAAAAGCCGAAAGAGGAAGAAGAATTATGTCAGGAGAATGGCCTTGGTTTATCTTTATTTGAAAAAAAATGCAGACGTCGTCAGGCTTGTCGCTGTGTCTGAGTGCCAAGAAACTCTCTAGATAACCCTTAACTCCTAACTCCAGATAATCCTAACCCGCTACACTCTGAGTTTTGGTTTACACAAATCCTCGACGTCAAAGTTCCACCGGTTTAGGTAGCAATGCGCCGGTCAGCTGCTATACATTTGATGTAAAAAGGAGCCAAAAATAGTCAATAAACTTGCAAGCAACACAATAGTTTTAAACGCAGGGAGCCCTAAACACATGTTTGCATATACTTTTGTCTGAAGTGGCCCCTTAAGCACGCTTTGCAGAGAGCAGTGTGTACGTAGCTTCACAACTACTACCATTACAGTTAACTTCTCATTTTTATAGCAACACCGTAAAAGAGATTCCTTTTTTTACTCTGCACTTTGCATTTCTTTTGTTTTTTCAAAGGGGAGAAAGGTTTTGCATCTTAATTTCCTGTCATCTCACTGATTGATGTGGCACAATCAAAGATCTTTATAAAGAAAAAAAGCAAAATGTTCTCTGAGCTGGAAATAAGCCACTCAAAGGAAAGCATGTTTTATCAAACCCTGGGGGGAAAAAAAAACAAATATTGACTTATTCTAACAGTCATTAAACTACTGTTTATTTTAAGTAACATTGAGGTTCTTGAGTGGGAGACTGAGTAAAAGAACCTGCCGAGGACATGGGCTGATAAACACTGAGATACTGAAGGGAGATTGTGGGGAAAGGGAACCAAATCCTTAAAGACGAGCGACACGGTGTAACAAACATAAAAAAAAATGTATCTTCCCTGCACAGACAGGAAGCCAGAAAGTTGGTGACAGACAGAATCCGATGGGTGGAAAGAAAAAGGTGAAACTTGAGCATAAAACAGTTTGGAAGAGACTGAAATGTGCTAGAGGGAGAGCTAATCGGTGAGGCATGTTAGCAATGGAACCCTGTGTTTCACTAAGGGCCCATAAATGAGTGTCTGCATGCATGTGAACACAAGTATATTTTTAGCTGGGATGATGAAGCTCAATGCATCTGCTACTCACTGGGTGGAGGCTGGGAGCATCCAGTCTTACTGCATTTCCCTCACACTTTGTTCCGTCACAAACTCACACATGCACGTGATCACCGACATGTCGCCCGCATGAACACTACACCCAGAATGAATGAAATCACACATGCAAGTGATGTTGCTTAAACTACCACTGTCTTTTCATCTATTTTCTAGTGGTCTTTTAACTATTAAAAAGCCATTTTAAGCCAAAATTAGATGATAAGAAAGAAAAAACATTTTGGTTTTCTAGGACACTATTTCTGCAGAGCAGCAAGAATTCATTAGAAATTAGCCACTGAGTTGTAGGTTAATTGATAAACTAAATTGTCCTCGGGTGTGAATATGAGTGTGAATGGTGTGTGATTGTGGCACTGTGACACACTGGCGACCAGTCTAGGATGTCCCCTGCCTTCGCCCACAAGTGGGCGGGATAGGCTCCTGCAGCCCCGTGACCCCGAAAGGGACAAAATGGATTAGAAAATGAATGAATGAGTTGTGGGCAGGACTGTTGGTGTGAAGCAACTCCTCCTACCTTCCCCATTGACCAGCACAAGCAATCTCTTTTGAAACATCTCTGTGATGCAGCACCTGAAATGATAAAATGTAAAGTTTTCTAAAAATAAGATTAAAAAAAGACTCTACCCGTTAGGAGACACTTAACTTCTGATGTTAATTATGCTTTTTTTCTTCCTGACTAAATTCCTGATTTCAGCTTCTCCCATCTTTGCCCTTTTTCTTGGTTTTTGCTGTCAGCATCTTCCCAAAAGTCAAACTAAAGATATGAAAACCAAGGTGCTCATGCTGGTGCCGGCAATTTTTTGACAAATGCACAGAAATTGCTTATTGCTGGGCATTTTTTTTCTTTTGTTTAAAAGTGGTCACTTTCATCCCTTTTGACTGTTCGATGTAACACAGCCTGCAGCTTTCTAGGTTCATTTGATTATTAGACAATAAAGCGGACGGAAACTCTGCTGATGAGTATGACTGAGCATTTCAGACCTGCAGTTCTGCTGCATTCGTCCGTACACCCACCAAGTCCTGTTGGCACCAACAAAACCCTAGTCTGTGGGGCTGTTGTCTCATTTTTATATTCACTGATGTCTGTTTTGTCTCTTTTTTTGTTTTCTAAGCTGACAAACCACCTACAGACTGTGGTTTGGCAATTGTAGCTCATTAAATGCTCATGGTTCTGTGGCACAAAATTAATCCCTCTGTGGGACAAAGCATATGCAGCACACACAGAATGGCACTTCTTTCTCCGCCCATGGACATTTGGGTTTATTATGCTTTTGCTGGTCAGTGAGCTTCTTTAAAGCGTGGCCACTTGTGTGAATGCTTTTGTTTAGTTTTTTTTTTATTGTGTTTTAGTTGGTGCACCACTCTCTGAATGCCATTATGTTTTAGGATGAACTGATAGAGGCAGGCAGATTAACTTAAATCCTTCCAAACGGTGCATGGAGCTTCCAGGATCTAATAACTTTTACAAAGTACTCCCTAAAAATAAAAAGTTTATTTTATCTGGGCTCAGAGAATGATTTGACATCATGCTTTTATTTCTGTTTTGTCCGTCTTTGAGTTTCACGATGCAGAAAATGTGTTTGCTTTTTAGCAAAGCAAAAAACGATGAAATGTAGCTTATAGGTTTGCTTTTTATTCATAAAAAGGAGCTGTTGGAGCCTGATTTGGGACTGTTGGGGGATGTGTGGGATTAGACAAACCTTTGTCAGTTTCTGTCTCCACGTCTTCCTTTTATTATTAGTTTTTTTCTTGTGCACTCTGGTTTGCCAGTCTGTCTCTTTGGATGGAAGTCTCATCTGGCGTGGCAAAGCAACATCAGTGAAGTGTCAGACAGGCCTGATCTTGTTTTGACAGAGGGGAAAGGATGAGGGCGGAATGGCAGGGAAACAGCTAAACAGATGCTTACTATAAAAAAAGTCAGAGGGAATTATTTTGCTTGGTTATTCAGATTGATGTACATATTTGTTTTCCTGAAATTAGATTATATATATATAAAAAACCTCAAAAAGACAGACATTTATCTGTACATAAATATATTTAGCTATTTAGGTGTATTTAGTCACGATTTGACAGGAAATTAAGAAGTGAAAAAAAGTTATAGGAATAAGCATTTATATAAATTTCATTCATTCATTATTTTGAAAATATACATTTCTGCTCCCCTCATTGTTCTTCTAAATTTAGTTGGTCTAGTTTGAAAGCATGACTAGCTTATCCTCTTGTTTTAGATTTACTCAAAAAAGTTCACTACTGGGTGAATAAACACATTACATTTGAAGAAACAAATCCAAAAATTTTAAAACATAAATATTATGATTACTCCCAAAAAATTATGTTTAAATATATAAAACGGATACGTTAAGGATAAATGTTTTAAATCGATTACATACATACTCTCACTTTGATAAAAAGTTTAATAAAAGAAATTCCATTCGATAAAACACTTAATGTCAAATTCCAAAAGCAGAAGAAGTGAATTTAGGTCAAAATCACTTGAATAAACAATATGTGAGAGGAAAGAGCAAAATCCTGTTCAACGCTACACTGAGACTCTGGGGAATCCAGACACACAAAAGCAATTCTAAACTGACGGTTCAAACTTTAAATTTCACAAACAGACGTGTGATTACCAAAGCTGGCTTTCTCTTTATCCAGCCGCCTCTTCTTTCTAGCAGCAAAATCCAGGGACTTCAAGCAGAGGCTGTAACGCTGCCAGGCTGGGGAGCAGGGAAAATGAGTCACAGAGAAGTCCATCTAAACTAAAAACTAAAAACATGCTTTTCAAACATTTAAATCAACACTTAAACTGCATTTTTTCAGTTTCATTTGATTAAAGCTACCAAAACATCGAGATGTTTACAGTTTACCTCCAATGCTTACCTAAATATTTCACTGTAAATTTGCAATAACTTGAACTCATTTGTACCACATAAGAGGTTGAATTAATTCACAAAGTGTGTAATCATCCAGCGCCCTGGATGTCAAAGGCCCACTCTGACAATCCTGTTTTTAAAGTTTTCATGTTTAGACGTATATAAAAAATTAAGCTCAATATTAGAAGTAATTTATTTAAATGAATCAGCAGCAGATGAAAAAAATTGCAGTTTGTAAAAGATCTTATGTGATGCAGAAAATGTGCTGAGCTAGCAAGCTCCCTGCTCTCAGCAACAGGGAGGGGAAGGGGGCGGGGTTGCTCCATGCCGACAACACAGAGGCAAATTTCTGAAGGAATTACTGCAGCTTTGAGGAAATATGTCCTGGAAAATTACAGGATTTTAGTAAAAAACAGCAATTCGTGAACATACTACGTGTCACTCTACTTTATTAAAAATTTATTCCATGCAACAAATATTCAGAACATTTTGCAAATACTATTTATGAATCCAGTGTGTTCTCATGATGAAAACTTGATCATTAAAACAAAGAAACATTTAAATAGTTTTTTTTCTTTTTCAAATAACCAATCATTCAAACACAATGATTGTGGTCTATTTCCAAATTAAATAAGCATTGATGCACATTCGTTTTTTGTAGAGACTTCTGGGAAATTTCAAGGGTGTTGGGTTTAGGATTTTCTAGATTGACACATGGCAATCGCCCTTTATAGCGCACTGAAATGGTGACTGAATTTAGACGAAGTCATAGTATTTTTAATGTTAAATATTTTGTTTTTCAGGACTTTACTTGGTCAAGTAACTCACTGGTTTCTGTGTTTCACTGAGAAAAAAATCCTTCTCGACATTATCTGGCCACAATCCAAAGTATGTTTGAAATGTTTCACATATTGTTTTTGCTGCCAGTGATTCGGTGCCACATGGTGCTCAGTTTGGTTGTATTTCACTGCTTCTCTAGTTAATAGGGTGAGACAAGACAGCTTCCTAGAGACCTGCTGTGTTATTCTTACATGAGCCATTTGAAACTTCTGTCAGCTGCTGAAGTGAAAAAGATTGCTTGTTGAAAGTAAAAAAAAAAAGAAAGGCTAAAACGAAACGTTGTCTTGTGTCTTATCCAGTTTTTATTTGTCGTTTGATGAGCGAGTTCTAATTTTCCAGCAAAAGAAGAAGCAACTCTTGCCAGAGTAATTGAGCAGGATTATCCGTCCAAAAGCTTTCAATAACCAATGTTATTGAAAGAAGTAAACACCTAGACACCAATTTGGACAGTTTTGCGTGCTAACGCTCCAAGTGTGTCCTAACTCCTGCTTTTTGTACAAGGCCACAACACCAAAACAGCATCGCTAATGAACCGACTTGACACTAAAGTCCCCAGAATGTGTGCTGAGGGATCTATCTCACTGACAGCTCGGGACTTTTTGGGAAGACAAAGTGCAGAAAACATGTATTTATTGACACTTATTATTTGTAATCTTATTTGAGACACGGGCTCCAAAAGTTCGTCAGTGATTTTTCTGCATGATCTGTAACATCAGGTGGAGAAGGAGACTCTAGATGGTCACCAAGTCTGTGAAAGTTTAGTTCTGTAACTCACAAGCTTCTCATAAAATGTTCTCACACTTTCTGACTCCAGGAATCTAAACTGGTTTGAGATGCTTTTGTGACTCCTGCAAGGATTCGTTCAAAGGTGGAGAGACATTTAATAATAATAGATATTTTATTTATCCCACAATGGGAAATTCTCCCCATTTTGACTATCTCAGCGCGAGCGTCAATAGTCAGCGCTTCTCGGTGGGTAACAGCCGGCTGGGGAGAGTGGGGATCAATCTGCCAACCCTCCGGTTGTTTCACAACCTGCTCTACCGCCTCAGCTAAACTGCCGCCCAGTTTGGCTCAGCAACATGATTGTGCCCTTATAATTGGGGTTGAACTTTGTAAGGTTTTGAAATAATTTGTAAGAAACTTTTATGTGCTGGCAGTCTCTCTGAATCTTTTTACAGGTTTGTAACTTTTGAGCTGAAATAAAACCTCTAAATAGTCATCCATGATCAATTAAAGTGTTATTTTCCAGTCCAGTCCAGAAATGATGTATTGGTGTATGTTCCAGCCTTTGAGTGTGGGAGACCAGGGTCTCTTTGTTAAGACTTCATATGAAGCAGTAACATTTCAGATCTTCTCTGCAATAATGACGAGGCTTGACACTAAGGTTTGGCTGCAGCAAAGCTGCTAGGTGTCTAAATCAAACTGTGGGGACTGTGATACTTACTGGAGATGTGCATTGCTATTTTTGCAGCTTCTATATGGTTGCAGACATGATCACTATGGTGTAGTGTTTGTGCTGCAGAGGAGGTGCTGTAATTGGACGGTGTTTGATTCTGGTGGCTGCATGCTTCAGAGGAAGTCCCTTTCATCCTTCATCACTCATGACACGCTTGATAACCTTTTATTGTCTGCCTCAACTCTTCTTCTCTTTTGTTACCCCCACCCTGGCTTCTTTACCCCCTCACCTGCTTGCTCTTCCTGTTCTTTGTGCAGTTTCTGCTTCCTCCTTCCTTTCGCTTTATACTGCTCTTTCCTCCTCTCTTGCAGCCCTGTCGCCATGTCTGTATTTTGGCTGTGTGGGCGTGATCCTGTCAGAACCTGCTGTGTGTCTGCGCTCTCCCGTCTCCACACATATCAGTGTTCCTTTGTGCGCACGCTTCTGTTGCCTGTTGTGTGTCTGTTGATGTTGTGTGTTTGCAGTTCAGTTGGTATAGAACTCAGTTTTTTCCTAAAATTCCAAACTTTAATGTCTTGTATCTTAGTTTGTCTTGTTTAAAGGATGTCTTCACAAAGGAAGTCTATAATCTTTCACTGGGTCGATTAGCTGTGTAGTAATATCCAGCACGAGTGACCAACAATTACACTGAACAAGGAAGAGTTTTGGAGAAATCCTCCAAATTTAGCAAGAAAATCATGACCGAAAAGAAGAAAGAATTGAAAGAAACCTCTAACTAGACTCTGTATTTGAGACCATCTGTCTGAAGAAGATGGGAGAAGAAGATGGGAACACAAAAAAACATCGGAAAATCTGTTGTCACACATTTTCTAGCCATTCGTGCCATTTTTCTAGATTTCTGCCTCTACTTTTCACTGCAGATAGCAGAGTAACTAAAATTGGGATTTAGGGTCCCTCATCTCAACCTATATCATGTGGGCGCTTTCGTATCATGAGCACAGCCCAGGTGTGTAGGATTTGTGCACGGTCAGTAAATCTTGCACCTAACTAACAATTTGAATGTTGTGTAAAGGCACCGTATGACAGCATCGCCTGTATGTCATAACCAACAATGAAAGCCTTTTTACGCCCTTCGTGGTGGACACAGGAGCTCTCAAGGAACTTGAGACACACCTGCGCCTTTTTAAACTCCTGGATCAATACCACCAAATGTTTAATATTTAAAAGCCAAATAAACAAATGCAACTGTGGAAAAGAGTCTTGGAAACACAACTCACAGTTCAGAATACTTCAGATAAGTTAAAGTAAAGAATCAAATGCTTTTCATACAGCTTTCTATGTGTTCAGTGCTCCTTTTTCAAGGAGGAAACATTTCTGAAAAGCACTTCTCTCTATGAACTTTAGTGCTTCACTCTTGTAAAGAGGCTTTACAATATTATATTAATGTATTTAGTAAAGAATATATTTTTTTTAGTTTATTTTTGTTTTTTTATTAAATAGCTTATTTATCGCATTTCGGCAGACACTGCAGAATTGCAGGTTACTCCCCAGGGCGGGTCGTTAAATTAACCCACCCGCTTAGCGCCCTATTTAAGTCAGGTACGACAGTTCATTCTCTTACTTTCAGCGCTCATTCTGCCGCCGGTCTCCGAGCCGCTGGTCTCTCTTATCTTTCGCGTCTTGGTTGCTCCCCGTTCTTCGGATGGATGATCCCATTTTTCTGATGTGGGTTTTGCCACACGCCTTCCCTGCTCTCCTTGGCGGCGATCAGCTGGCGGCTGACCGCTGGGCGGGCGCTGCTCGCCGTCGCGCAGGCATCTGCAGGGGGTGTGCTTTCCGCTGATGTTCGATGTCCGTGTTCTCGATCAGGAGCGTCCGGTCTTCTCGCTCGCCGTGGTCACCTCCTATAATCTACGGTGAGCGCCATGGAACCTTTTCTCCGTAGTTTCTAAGGCCGCGTTTGTTACTTCTGGTTTACTTCGTGACGCCACGCCTCAAGGATCTGTGGAATTGTAGTTTGTCTCATGGTCCATCATGATGCACTTCTGATTCCTTTCTTCTGCGCACTCCAGTTCTGCGCTCCGTTGTCGCTTCAGGGGTCGTGTGGGGTCTTTTTCTGTGGTTGTGAAGGCTGGCGGTCCTCGTTGACAGAAGCCATGCTGAAGCTGAATTTGTTGTGATTTTAAAAATTTTTTCTGTGGCTGCTTGTTTGGGAGCTGAGTGTAAAAATCTAATTATCTTTAATTCGATGCTGGCTTTATTATTATGGCGGTTCTTCTGTTTATTTTCTTCAAGGTTGTAGCTGCTGGTTGGTCAGAATGTGAATCAGTGTCTCTTGGACCAGTCTCTGCTCTGTGGACATTTTCCTATGACTGGTCTCTCTTATGCAGTGTCTATGGCTCCTTTTATTCACTCGGCGATCCTCGCTCGTTGCCCCGCCTCGCTCTGCATCTGGTCTCTGCTACGCCCGTTTTTTCCCCGCCTGTGTACCCCAGTGGGTCCTGCCCTGATTCAGGGGACTTGGCGTCGCCGCACTGGTGAGTGCGTGTGTCAGTCTCTGCCGCGGCCTTGTTTTCTCGGCTGACAGTTAATTTGTTATTTTCTCTGGTTGGTTTGGAGGTTTGTGGGGCTATGATGGATTCTTCCGGGCATCATTTTCAAAGCGGTGGCCCCTCAGTGGCCACCCACTGAGGGGCCGGTTTTATTTTTCTTCTATGGTTCTGGATGGTTTATTGATGCTTGCCGCCCCATTAAGTGTCATCTCTAGCTTTGTGCAGTGTATTGTTTATTCATTCTTGCTGAATATGATTTGTCAATGATTGGGCTACCTGAAATTTGCTGTGTTTGTTCCCACGCTAATCTGTTCATCTTGTGTTCTTTGTTCTGGGTAGCTCAACATGGGCTGGGCATGTTCCAGTTCTGGATTTTGTGTTTTATGCTCGATCTTTCCCCTCTCTATGCTTTGGAGTGGTTTTGTTATGGTAATGACTGTCGTGGTCTCCAGGCTCCCAATTGTTCTTTTCTGGAGGCTGCACCTTCTGGTTTTGGGGAAAGATTTATGAAGAGTGTCAGTTTGTCCGGCTGCCTGAATTCACAGCCTAATGGTGTGTAAGGATCGTGTAGTTAGATGAGATTTTATTTATTATATTTGCATAGTACAATTTATGAGATAATTCAGCCATGGAGATTATGATGAGGGGCGTTTTTATGTGAAAATGATAATCTTATGTGTCATCTGTTTAGGTAGTGCTTAATAACACCATGAGCAATTTTAACCTCGACCGAGAAATTATCACTTCACACTTCTCAAACTTAGTTCAAGAAAGTTAAATCTTGTGTCCATTAGTCTCTCTGCCCTGTTTTAGCAGATGGCACTGCTAGAGGCAGACTTCCTTTAGAGGCTCGTTATTCTCGCTCTAAATGTTAATGTTCAGTCTAGCTAAAATATTTTTAAACCCACGATCCCTCAGGATCGAAGTTCTTTTTTTTTTTTTTTGCTTGCAGCATCCAGATGCCCCTTGGCCAATTAAACTTCAATAGTTTGCAAAGCTTGTCCACCTATTTGAGGACTCCACTGATGCCAATCACGAGCTACATCCATTGCTACTTGGGATGATGATCTTCTCATCTACAAATATTTTTGGTCTTTGGTTACCCTTCCATCACTCCTGCCTTCGATGACCTTTCTGAAGGTGCGTCCTCTTGGAATTGTTAAAGGTTACATCTTCTACATTAGTGTACATTAAATTGGTGTTGAGATTTCTGCAGGTTCTATATTTCTCATCAATTCTTTACGGAATTTGTGATTCTACGTTTTATGATGCAAATGTAAACTTACAAAGGATTTTTACTTAACTAACTAAATTTCACTTCTCAGGACTGTTTCAAAAGCACTGTTGTTCATTTATATCAAGAATTTAAAAACTAAGCGTTTCTGGTTATTTATATTCTTGCCCAGACTAATTATGCTTTGTCTTTATCTATCGATCCGAGCCTACTTAACCCCTACTTCCTGTCTGCCTTCGCTTTCCGCGAACGATGTCACCCCGCAGCTCTTGATCTGGTGCTGCAAAGACGTTCGCTTGTTCTGCGGTCTTCCGTCAGACCTTTACACCCTGCACTTTCTGAGAATAGGCGCTACTACAGCTGCTGCTCTTCATGTGCCATCAGCTTCGCTTGAAAGCAATGGGAAGGTGGTCTTTCCCGCTTTTCAGAGATATGTTAGGTTAAATTACGAAATATTAGCGGTTTAAAGAAAAATTAGGTCTGGTTTGAATGATGAATATGTTAAGTCAGGTGGAAGCCACGAATGAGAAGGATTAACTGCATTGGTGTTAAAAAAATTGAATCAGGTTGTGTAATTCCTTGTTGGTTTCTCTTCATTCCCTTCCCTTCAGGTAGCATGTTCCCTGGTGAAGGGAGCGCCCAACGTCAATAGCCGGGTAAACACAGCAGATTCACTAGATAGAATGTTCCTCTTCAGAGTGGTTTCATGAGCGCCAAACGGTCAATGGTGCCGGGTAAACACAGAAAGCAGAGCACACGATAGCATGTTCTTCAGAGAGTGGTTCCCGGCGGAGCGGCCAAACGGCCATCGGTGCCGGTGCTCACATAGCAGATACACTAGATAGCATGTTCCCTCTGTGAGTGGTTCTCGGCGGGAGCGGCCAAACGGTCAATGGTGCCGGGTAAACACATAGCAGACACACTAGATAGAATGTTCCTCTGCAGAGTGGTTCTCAAGGAGCGGCCAAACGGTCACTGGTGCCGGGTAAACACATAGCAGATCTCACTAGATAGAATGTTCCTTCAGAGAGCGTTGTTCTCAAGGAGCGCCAAACGGCCAATGGTGCCGGTAAAACACATAGCAGATACACTAGATAGAATGTTCCCTTCGTGAGTGGTTCTGCTGAGCGCCAAACGGTCAATGGTGCCGGTAAACACATAGCAGATACTTAGATAGAATGGGTGTTCCTTCGTGAGTGTTTCAAGGAGCAGCCCAACGGTCAATGGTACCGGTAAACACATAGCAGTCATACTCCGGAAAATGAAATGAAAATGAAATGAAATGAATTTAGGGTCCCTCATCTCAACCTATATCATGTGGGCGCTTTCGTATCATGAGCACAGCCCAGGTGTGTAGGATTTGTGCACGGTCAGTAAATCTTGCACCTAACTAACAATTTGAATGTTGTGTAAAGGCACTGTATGACAGCATCGCCTGTATGTCATAACCGACAATGGTACGCTCCTTTTTTTTACGTCCCTTCAGGTGGACACAGGAGCCTCAAGGGAACTTTGAGACACACTTGCGCTCCATTTAAAATCTGATCAATTCCTTCACTCAAATGCTCATTTAAAAGCTCAAATAAACAAATGCAACTGTGGAAAAGAGTCTTTGGAAACACAAACTCACAGTTCAGAATACTTCAGATAAGTTTAAAGTAAAGAATCAAATGCTTTTCATACAGCTTTCTATGTGTTCAGTGCTCCTTTTTCAAGGAGGAAACATTTCTGAAAAGCACTTCTCTCTATGAACTTTAGTGCTTCACTCTTGTAAAGAGGCTTTACAATATTATATTAATGTATTTAGTAAAGAATATATTTTTTTTAGTTTATTTTTGTTTTTTTATTAAATATTTTTTTTCAAAACAAATTTAGTTTTCATGTTGCTTGTAATTAGATTGATCTTTTCATATTACATAAAAATGTCAAACTTTGGGGGAAATTTGAACAAAAAAAACACTGACAGGGCATTTATAGGTTCTGGATTCTGAAAGGTCTGGATTGATGATAATCCAGACATTTTTCATAAAACTCATATACCTTTTATATAAGTAAGTTTTTAGCCCCATGAAATGCTACAAACTTGAACAACAACAAAAAAATAAAAATAAAAAAAAGTTGAAAAGGGTGGAAGTCTGAGAAATGTTGTGTCTGAGCTTTAGTTTTCAGGCTCTAAGTTTTTTTTTTTTTATGCTTTTGCCTTTGTGTGTTTAGCTTTGGCCCTTAAGGGCCCTTTGTGTCAGTTACATGCCTCTAAAAATACATGAGTTCATGTGTGGGAAAAGCAAGAGCCCTAATCCCAAAAAACACTTAGTCAGACTGAGACACATCACCACCACGTGCTCTGATTTATATAATTGTCCATATTCAGTTGAAAGCAATGTAACAACATTGACCAAGTAAACTCCTTAAATACGTTTCTGTGCTATAAATCATCCTAAATTGGGGTTTAAGAAGCCTTTTTTTCTCTCTTATTTAAAACACCCCAACATTCTCGTTGATACATTATTGGGATTACACAGAAGGTGGCAGAATGTTGTGATTCTTAATCTTGTGACTTTTGTGTAAAATTTGGGATGGTAGTCTCTTGCTAAGTCCTCCCATATGATGTAACTCACCCCTCCATGCTTTGTGGAAATAGCAGTTTTTCTTAATTACAAACTAAAAATAGATTGATCTGTTTTTCCAAAGCCTGGTTTTATTGTCAGTTATTGAAAAAAAAAAAAAGTCTTTAGTGTTTTTTTCTATTCTAGGCAATGCTAATTTAAGTGGAGTCCTAGATTAAATGTTGTTACTTGGCGACATGTAATATGAAAGGTTTAAACCAAAGATAAATCTAAATCTGGAAAAACTGTTTCTTCTTTTTATGCAAAACTGACATCAACTGCAATTTATTTCTGATTATTTAAAAAAAAGTTTTAAAACATTTTTAATGTGTCTGAACACATTTTTTACTTTCTTACTTCAGACACGCTCCACCTGCCAATTAAAGCACATTTATAAAAAATAAAAGTCTTCTCGCACAGACAAAATATAAAGTGTGACTTTACCATTCGTCTCATTTCCATGTGCTTTTGTGTTTTAGTGTTAGGCCGCACCAAAAACAGCTTTCGACAAGAAAAGGAATTTTAGGTAATTTGTTTGGCTCAAACTTTAAAGTGATAAAGTTTCATCACACATTCAGCCCACACTGCTGTGTGTTTATGCCAACAGTTTTCACCTGGTTCTTAAGTATGTCAAAGTAATGAACAGTGTGCTTTGTCAGGACTGCCACAGCAACGGGGGTTCCCGCAGAGTTTGCTGCCCTCACCAACAGAGAGAAGAGAAAGAAAAAAATCTGTGGGCATCCTGAGCTGATTATGCATTTACAGACACTTTGTCAGGACAAAGTTGAAGACCAACTAATTGACTGTTCAACCCAACCGTTCACACAGCAGCCTCCAAGCTGAATGAATAGTTGTTTGGTTCTGGTCTTGACAGGCTGCATGTTAGGGTTTTGTGGTTCAGACATTTGCCCTCTAACGCTTTTTGGCATTTATCCTGTGAGAGCCCCTCCGTATTCTCTCATGCGGGTTCTGGCCCAGATTCAAGACTCCAGTAATCCATTTTAGTCCAAATCATTTTAAAACTAACTTTTCCTAAAAACTTCCAAATACATTTTTCTACAACCAAGTAACAAATAAGATAGAACATTTTTGTACAGTGTTCTAAAAAAATAAAAAATAAAAACAATCCCTGAGAGCCCCGGATTTTAAAAGCAATTTGGACACAATGAACGCCACACAGAGAGGTCCTGTTTTTTAGATACGACGTCAGAAATTTCATGAACTGAAAAACCGAACCAATACAAGCATTTTAGGACAACTATTAATGATTCCACTGTGTTCTGATGATGAAAACATTCATCTTCTTCTGCCGTTTTATCCCTTTCGGGGTCACGGGGCTGCCGGATTCTATCCCGGCCACTTGTGGGTGAAGGCAGTTGGACACCCTGGACAGGTCGCCAGTCTGTCGCAGGGCCGCAAACACACACCCATTCACACTCACACCTAGGGACAGTTTAGAGTTGCCAATTGTCCTGTGAAGCATGTCTTTGGACAGTGGGAGGAAGCCAGAGACCCTGGAGAAAACTCACTCATGCACGGGGAGAACATGCAAACTCCACACAGAGAGGTCCCCCATTGATGTTCTGCTTTAGGTCCCCTAGCCCGGACTTGAACCAGGGGCCTTCTTCTTGCTGTGAGGCAAGAGCGCTAACCACTGCACCACAGTGCATTGATGGTTTATTTCAACAAGTAACATTTAAACACATTTTTTTCCCTAAAATTGTTCAAACACAATTCATTGTGTTCTATATGTCCCAATCGAGTGAGCATTGATGCACTCTGTTTTTTACGGACAGCACTATCAAATGGTGAACGCACTACATAGTGCTCAATAATGTGAGCAGTAAAGGAATTCCGACACAACCTTAATGTAATCTACATGTTCGACACTGCAATCACAGGGTTTTAGGGTAGCTTTTTTTAATCCTTCTAAAATCATTCCTCCCTTTTTTTGTAAAGCTCTTTTAGTTTAACATTCAATCGCTGGAAATAAACTTGATTTGAACTTTTATTTTGTTAGCCATTTCCTAGAATGTGTATGAAAATAAGTCTCTTGACATCTTTGAAAACTGGATCCTGTTTTTTACACCAGCCATCCAACTACTATTGAAAGGGACTCAATGTTGACCTTCTAGGTAATGGAACATGCATTCTAATTTTTTTTTCTTTAATAATAATAATTTGGCTCTCTTCCTTTCCCATCCTCTCATTACTCAATAAGAATTGGTGCTTGTAAACCAAAGCAGACAATGAGAGAATTCTGAATTAGATAAACAAACAAACCTCGTGACCTTCTCTCCACCTTTCAGCTCAGTTTCATATATCAGTCACTTTGTCGTTTATTTCCCTCTTTAGATCTTATCTGCTCACCACTTGTAGCTATCTCTCTCTCTCTCCTGCTTTTTCTACTCATTTTGTTAATGTCACTTAACCTCTCATCCCTTCTTTGTCCTTGTGTGAAGCTGTCAACTCTTTTGCTCAGCTACAAATCAGCGCTTATTTACCATTTAGTTGACCTTATCTGACATTTAATAGCCTGTAATAGGAGATTGTTAAAATATCTTGTGCCTGAACCTCTATAAAAGTTTGCGATATAGCCATTATTTATGAATACAATATAAAATCTATTTACATTTTTTATTTCTAAATACACACATTTAAAAAAAATACATCAATTTTGTTAACAACCAGAACAACATGTCATTTTCTAAAATAATTTAAGAATTTTTATTGAAATAAATAATATGGCAATGGATACTTGAGACCTAAAAGATCATCAGTGTGACGGGCGATGCTTCAAAAAATAAGAATTAGTTTCTTTATGCAAAGTCAGTTCTGGAAAGATTTGGAGAGTAAAGTTGGATATAAAAACACTTTTTTAAAAAACAAACAAAATTCTTCTTTTCTGTTGAAATAATCTGGTTTAAAGCTGCAACTTTCCATCATTAACTGTTTCAATATAAAAGTCAATGTGGTGGAGGATGTAGAAAAATCCCCCAAAATTACCTTTTTATTTTTTTTTTAGCCCTCTGCAGCTTTGACTTTGAATTGTCTAATTGAAAAGCACTAATCACCCTTTCAGGTGCATCTGCTTTCACGTCTTTCTCAGAACTCTGTTCTTGAAAGCCTCCATAGTACAACTCAACAGTGAGACAAAAGTGAAGTGAGAGGCAATTCCGTCTAAATCTACACTTTAAAAAAAAAAAAAAAAGAACTCCATCAGAGAAAAAAGGAAGGGAACAGAGAACTAGATTAAACCCCGTCACAGAGACTGAAGGCATGACAGGAATCTGTCTGGGTAATACAAAAACCTGACATGAAAAACTTAAGGAACCCCACCCACATTCATCAGCGATTGAGGGGGGAATTGAAATTTATAAGAAGTAAGGAAGAAAGGGATTATTTATGCATTGTGACAGACATTATTAAGTGGATTTCTAACATGTAATAAGAGAGCTGAAGGGAAAGAGGAGGAAGCAGACACTGAAAGAGACTGTCAGGCTTGACTGCAGGATCAACTGAAGGGCAGCAGCATAGAAACACCACAACAGTTAATACATGATAACATTCCCCAGATGTTTCTTTAGTTTCTAAGTCCCTGAAAAACAATCAAAAAGCGGAATTATTAAACCTTAAACCATCTGAAATCATAGACCAGATGCAGACAATTATAAATGACATTTCATTTTTTTTATGTCCCACCTAAAGCCTTATTCACATCCACATATATACAGAAGTTGACCTGTGAGGCTGCTGCAGGTTATTATGTAGTCCGGCCCGAAGAGGGTCATAGAGAGGAGTGGCTGCATTTTAGCCCTGTTAATCCAACTAGAATAAAGACTTGAGCCAATTTTTTTTTTTTTTTAATTAAAAGGACTATATCATGCTTTTCTTCAGCCTTTCAGAGAAAAATATATCCATATATATGATAATTTATTACCTTTGGCACACTAAAGAATCATTTTTAAACTAAATATACGTTATTTTTGCAGCTCTTTTTCCTACCCGGAGCTAAGACGGCTCGATCTCTGAGGCCGCTCCTTGTAGGTGCCACCCAATTTGTGACATCATCTTAGAGCCGGCCTCGGCAGCGTGTCCGCATTTCACCCATGGAAATGATCAACATCCAAACTTTTACAAAGATGGATGTTCATATAAAACGAACAGGATCACTGCAGAGAAAGTGTGTGTTTGTGTTAGCCTGGCGGCAGGGCTGGCAGCGCAAACTCTTCCTGGAAGGAGCTGTTTCCTCATTTTGTGACGTCCCAATGTGCGAACTATCGTTTTCATTGATTGGCTGGTGCTCAGAGGCCATGTTTTTTTAGAGGAATACTAAGAAATGTGTGAAGGTATCAAAATACCGGTTTGGGGTGGTTTATAGTGAGGAATGAACATTATATTACACTTAATAGCTCAAAAAAGTTGATTTTTCTTGGTATAGACCCTTTAAGATGATTTTTAAACACTGATAAAATCCACAAAATATTTTTGAAATAGGATTTTTTTTAAATTAGAATTGATTATAATTTAAAGGGTGATTTGGTAAGTAAAAAATATTGACAAGAAATTTCAGGAAAAGTCACCTTACAGTCTCTCATTTGATACAGTGGTTTGATAACATAGTGTAGTAGTAACAAGTTTAAATCAAATCAAATCAACATTTACCTGGAAAAAGAAAATATAAGTCAATACATGACTTGGAAAATAAGATTTGAAAGGGGAATGGAAGAAGCGAAAGCTTATAAAAATCCAAACCCCCACTCAACAACACTCATGACAACAAAACAACGAAATTAAACATTTGACATAATAACGCTAACATACAGAAAACACCTGATGACGACAGACAGACATGCCCAAAAACTCCGACCAAACACCAAACCCCCTATAAAGGAAACAATATCAGAATAAAACTAAATAAAACAAAACAACCACTTTGATAATGATCCTTCCAAAGTCCAAGACTACACATACTCATCATTGTTACATTGCATCTTGGTACACATTCATTATATATCTTTTAAACATAACTTTAAAATGAACAAGATTTTTACAAGTTTTCATGTTGTCCGATAAATTGTTCCAGAGTGAGACACCCTTTACTGAGATACATTTTAATGTTGTCCTTGTTTTGGGTTGACAGAATTTGTTGATTCCTCTCAATTTATATTTATTAACAGCATCTCTGTTTTGAAATAAAGACTGAATGTTAGTCGGCAGAGAACTGTATCATAAAGAAATAATCATCAACAAATTATGTATGCCTTTAAAACCTCAAGTTCTCATTTCCTGCCAAAACCGTTTTTTGATTTCATGAAAGCAGGATTGGTTGACAAAAAAAAAAAAAAAAGAATCTCAACAACATGCCTGCTTTTCACTTTCTTCACTCTGACTTACCCTTGCGTGTTGTATACGTGTTTGCTACAACCTGTCACCCAGAGAAAAAATATGCGTGAACATTTGCACTCTTCAGGCTGACCGAGTGGTCTATGAGCTTGGCATTTCATGTGAGCCACCTGCGTACGGGTTTGCTCTTTTTTTCCCCTGCAGACACCCATTGACAGTTGAGGCTAACGCTTAAGATGTTTATTTCTTTTTGACACCAAAGCAATCCTTATTTGGGAAATTGTGATCCTTGTTTTAACTGGAACACTGAAGCAACATGTGGAATCTTAAAAAAACCGCAAGCATAATGCCATTTGACTGTAATAAGCAGTGCAGTGGAAGAAGCTCTTACATAACAGCAGGAATGAGTGTACAGGGCAGAATGAGCACTGTGGCAGCTTGAGGCAGTGTCAAATGAGCTGTTCTAACGCTTAATAGTTCGCTTTTTTTCCAAAGCAGCTGAAATGGGAGTAAAGTTTGAGTTTACTGCTATGATGCCACCTTCTGTCTGACTGACAGGTCTGGAAATGAGCTGAAGGCGAGTCTTAAATCTAATCGGTGAAGATGACTACAGGCTCTTGATCCACTTCACTCCCAATTATTGCACCCGAGATGATGCAGCGGGGCAGAGTTACAGGAGAATGGGAGATTAGCACAAGCACCGATAAATGGTGTGTTCAGGCTGTGCTTGAGGAGCAAACATGCTATGACGTTTAGGATTCGTGGCTGGCCGTACATGTCATTTGACGGTGTGCTCGTGTTGTTTTCTCCTTCTTATATTATTGTACTTAGCAAAAAAATGGACCACTGTCAACTGTTCCCCTGGATGCTGGGTGTTAATCAGCTTATTTCTTCTATTCAAAAGGGAGACAGCAAGTCTATTGCATGCTGGGTAATCACAACGACAGATTCCTCTTTGCCTCACTCTCCGGTTCTGTGTGAAGTTGAGTTCCCACACCATTCAAGCATATTTGGGCCTTTTACCTTTTTTTGTCAAGCAAATAAACAAGCAGCTAATGAAGCAAAGACAGAATTTGAATATTTGTTTTTTAAGTGTCTGAGCTGGAATCTGGCTCAAAACTGTACAGCTAGATGGCTTCAATATTGCTTGCCACTTTTGTAAATCCGGTAATGTTAGGTTGGGGGTGTGAGGGACTGTAAGCCAGTGAAGGAGTGTGTAAACAGAAAGCTCTCAGTTATGGATGACGGGAAGGGGTAGGTTCAGTTGCTCTGAGCCAACAATCTGACTCACAACTTGGAGGCAGATTTCTAATGAAATCTGCGGAGACAATTTCTGAGACAATGGCAAACTTCTTTAAAAATTTGGCCAAAAATGGCATAATCTAACATAAAAAAAAACACAGGGAATGCTTCAAAAATAGATCAAACAGTGATTGGAGTTGGTCTTTGAAACTGTTTGTTGCTGAATGCCCGTCTTTTTATGAGAACCCCAGCCTTTTTTTTACTGACATTTTTTATTACACAATACATTCAGCGCGGCTAGTCTGCAGCTCACCGCTCCCCCCAGTATGGAAGCGATTCTGTAGCATAATTAAAAATAAAAGTCGAAACCAGAAATGATTTTTCATTTTCAAAATGAAGCTGCATTTTTTGACTCAAAATTAAAATGGAAAAGCAATCCACCAAAATACTTTTTCCTTTTCTACTTCAACATCACTTATTCTGTCACTTAATTAAAATGATAAAGAAAAAGGTATTTGACATTTCATTTTTAAAAAGTTCTCTGGTAAATGTATACCAAAATTCCTTTAAAAATATCAAGTTTGACAAATAAAATTAATTAACAGAAATGCTTTTTTAGTTTCAAAATGTAACTGCATCAAATGATTCAAAATTAAAATGAAAAATCGAGACTTCAAAATGTTTTTTCATTTCTACATAAAAAACGCTTATTTTGTGTCATAATTAAAATGAAAATGTAAAGAGGGGATTGCATTTGCATTTTAACATCCACCCTGCGAACATTGTCGCATTATTCAATTCGAATAAGCATTCCCAGATGACGTCAGTGCTTTCTCCATGTGTCCGGCTGCTTAGAGACACATGCTAGGAGCAGTGTAGCTTTGTGTTAGCGGCAGAGGAGAGGGCTTTGTGATGGTTGTGAACTTCTGATGATTTTACACGACTGGCAGCTGCCTTCGCATAGCAGAGCGCAAAGCCCCGCGACCCCTTCCATAATTCAGTTCAATTCAATTCAATTCAATTTTATTTGTATAGCCCAAAATCACAACAACAGTCGTATCGATGGGCTTCGAAGTAAAACATGAACTCAAAAGGATCATGAATACAAAGAGTTCAATAGGAAAATACAAAAATGGACTAACAAACAGACTAAGCTATACTGGCATCCCTGCCCTTAGACCCCCCTTCGCGGTAAGGAAAAACTCCCAAAAAAACGGATTCCGGAAAAAACGAAGAAACCTCAGGGGTGTCCACATGAAGGAGGGATCCTCCCCCAGGACGGACAGGCGATGTACCAGAACTCTTAGAGAAGAATTAACTTATCTAAATCTACAACTACATATATAAAAGTCCAGCAGACGAGCTACATCCAGTCGTGGTTGTGGGGACAGTCAAAGGCGCGAGTCGAGCCGAAGACAGGAACCACAGCCAGGAGCAGGAGCAAAGACGAGGTACTCGGTCAGGTACAGAGCAGAGACGAGCCAGAGACAGGATCCACAGCCAGGTGTAGGAGTGGAGCAAAGGCGAGGTAGACGGTCAATCCAGGGGATGGGTCGAAATGTGGAGAAGAATTTCCCCATTGTGGGATAAATAAAGTATAAAGTATTATACATAATAAACCTGAAACTGTACAAAAAACTCAATTCTAAGAAGTAAATAATGTCATTTTTTTACATTATGAATTGAGATTAAATGGTTTATATATTTTACAACAAAGACGAAATGTGTATAGACACAAATAAAATAAGGAAATCAAAAAAAAAAGCAAAGGAAAGGTCAAAATAATGTAAAAAATGTGTTAAAAAAACAAAATAAAAACAGACGACCCTCTATGTTCACATTTACATGTCATAACTCTTGTCAAGTCTGTTTTAAAACCAAAAACGTCTAATCAAACAACCATTTTGAAACGTCTAGGTTCAAATTTTGAATGAAAACTACAATAATGTCAGGTTGGCGTTATTCCAGCATCATTGTAAACAGCCGAAGTGATTGGTAACGCACCGGTCAGTTCAGACTACTTAGAGAGCAAAGGTGACCTTTGCAGTGCAGTTTCAGTGCAACAGGCTTTACCGACACGACTGAACACACATTTTTGAACTTTTTTTTATCATTTATAAAGCAGACTTGTTCGCATGCACCTATGTTTGAAGATTACATATATGTATTGATCGTGTGAAATCAGATGTTTTTCTGACACATTTGCCTTTAAAACTAGCTTATATTTGCACATTTCAAATAGACTGGAACACACAGGCGTGTGTGTGAGTGTGTTTCTGCAAGGCCTCTTAACGTTGATAATAGCACACTCCTCTGCAGTAATAGATCTGCCATTTAGCAAAAAAATAAAAGGCCACACAAAATCTCCTCTGTCTTGCTTTCTTCACATACTTTAAAGCTCCTTTTTAACGTATCATTATCAAGCCATCATATTTCCAAATTGAGGCAACACTGTCACATATTTTCTTTAATTGGCATAGGAAGTTACCCACACATTCAGATTTTCCCTTTGAATTGTAAAAATTCCTGTATTAAGGATTAGGTCACAAGCTGTCACATCTCCTCTCCAGCTATAATTAAGAGTTACGTAACACAATACCGCTAAGCGCACTGTTAGACACACACATGTGGCTGCACACATTACAATGCAGTTTCTACAGACATTTACCCCCTCCAGACATGCACAGGAAAACGAGCATGTGCACAAAAAAAAAACAAACACACAAGTTGCTGATGTGGGAGAATGGATGCAACACGCCTGAGGGACTTTTAAATTATTGAGATGATGCCTTGAAACAAGTGATCACATGCAGCCTGGCATAAACACAGATTAAGAAAAAAGACTGTCTGGATTGCATTACTTTCTTTTCCCGCCATAAAACAAGCCTTCTGGTAGAAAAAAAACAAGCGGTCAATGATTCATCAGCAATGACCTATTTTATAAATATCAAGCTTTAATTAGCGTTCTTCAGGGCGCACCTGCTGTATAGTTAGAGGTCTATCAGCTTTAAAATACCTTTAAAATGATTTCCATTAAATATGAAACTCTTCAAATGGAAAATGGGAGATAGATGAATAAGAAGATAAATACATAACTGGGCTATTGCCTCGCGTATTGGACAGGGACTTGATTGGAAAACCTGACGAATTTTGTCCAAAAAAAGAAATATGAATGCATAAATGGAATTTCTGTCTCATTCCAGCTGGTGGAATATCAGGCAAAGACAGAAAATAATGAAGAGATGAATGAGGAAGACATGGAAGCAGAAAGAAATGTGGATAAATGATTGCTTAAATCCAAAGCAAGAGATGGAAATGGATAGACGGATGGATGGATGGTAATAGGATTTCTGCCCAGTTTTTGACCAATGGACTTTAAGCCTCATGTTTGTTGTGTGCAGATTGACTGAAAGCTGCTTATAATGCTTCACACTGCTGCAAGTCAACTCTTATAGTTTTTACTGACAGTAACTCCGCTTATTACGCTGTAGGAAGCTTTGACTGACAGCCACTCAGCAGCGCTGATCTAAATTTAGCTTATTTTGTCTAAAGCAAATTTCAAAAGTTGAGTGACAAAAGATGGTCTAAATCCACTGATTGCCTTCTGGAGGTGAAATAACTTTTCCGCTGACCTTTTCTGAGTAAAATTGAGTTTTCTTTTTTATAATTCTCATCACCAGTGACCCTCCAGCTGTTTTACATGCCATCCATTTCCCTCACCATATGCTGAGTGGGTCAGACAGTAGACTTACTATCCACAGCCAGGGGAGACCATCTCAAAAAAAAAAAAAGTTCACTTATTGTATTGGCTTTTTCATTGCAAAATTTGTCAGGTTTCTGGTGTTTAAAGGTGTTTTTTCTTTTTTTTCTTTGATTGTCTGTGGTTCTGTTAACGTGTGTGTCTGTGATTGTGTGTGTGTACCAGAGGACATCCAATATCACCTCTGCAGGAGGCCAGAAAAACCACCGCTTCACAGTTGGAAGCCAAGACAGTCATTACAAAGGGCATTGTGTTTCTATTTTACTGTGTCCAAATCTGTCTCATGTGCAAACAAAAGCAGCAACGCACCGAGTCCATATTACATAATAATTTGATTATTTTCAAGTACATTCCTGTAATGAGATGCAAAGAACCACAGGCTTCACTGAAATGTTTTTGGTCAAGTTCTCGGATGAAACATTTTCCCTGGCTACTTTTTAAAATAAAAAAATCAATAAATTGGACAGAAACATGTTAATAAAGCTGAATCTTTCAAAAAACCTGGATTGAAAAAAAGGTATCGTTTTAGTAAAGCTCAAGTTTGAAAAGCAAGTTAAGATTTTAAAGAGTTTAGATAAGCATCATAATTAGCTTTGGAAAGGATGCCAAATAGCAGAACGTTCTTAATCAAAATGAAATAAAAATCTAAAACTGTTACCAAATAGAAAGAAAACATTATTTTGTAACATCTGATGTTTTGTTCCTCTCACTCTTTGCTTGGAATTCAAAACTTTCTGTTTCAATCTAGACTTTTCTTTTTTGGTGTTGAGCCTAACTGTAGGTGGAGCTGAAATGATGTCATCATAACCTCTATTACCCGAGGTCAATCATGTTCAGCAGCCGATGGGCTCAGAATCCTAGATTTAGGCTCAATTCCAAAAATGAAGTCTGAATTGAGACTGTAAATTGAGGACAGAAAGCAAAGAGAGAGAAATGAAAAAATGAACATTTCAAATTCAAATCTTTTAAATATTTCCTTCAGGTTTACAACGTGTACTGATAAGTAAAACTCTTTTCAAATGGTCAATTTTTTTTCTAATTTATAATCTATTTTATAACCCACAGACATGTTTTAGTGTGTTACTTCTTACTGTCTTAATGCAAAAGAATTCAGTCTAAATAGATTGTTATTGTGCAACATATCTGTCTGACATACCTAATGTAGTATCTGTTAAAAGTATCAGGGTGGGTGGCCTTCCTTCATTTCTTTGCTTTGTTGATTCCACTTGCAGGATGCCTCGCTGGTAGCTGAATGTTGTTGTTTAATCAGTGGTTCAATAATTAACTCAAGCTGCTGGTAAGAACTTCTTCTGCACTCTGAGGAATAAAGACATTTATTCACTTCATGGGAGGTTTGCACTGAAAAATGGAACAGTAATTGCCATTGAAAATTGGACAATATTAATTAAGAGTTGCAGAAACTACCACTTACGCTCAACAAAAATTCAAGAACTTGCCTTCATTAAACCAAAATGAGGTTTTTTACTAAAAACTTTGAATATGCGAACACCAAACATTCTAATAAAATCCATCTGTATTTTTCTGTAGCAGGTCTGGACATGACACTTGTCGGATAAACATTAATCCCACTTTTGGTCCTGTGAGTTTGTGTATAATGTGTTTTGTTGTGCTAGCATCTAAGTGTGTACCCCCACGATGTGCAAGAATGCTTTTCAGTATATGTGCAGCCTTTCAGGTGTGTTTGTGTCATTTCGTATGTGACTGAGCCTTTGCATGAAAAGAAAGGTAGGATTACTGGCTTGTTGTTGTGAGATAGGGTAGGATTTACGTGAGAGGGAAAAGGGGAAGGGGGAGAGCTGAGGCAGGGGGTGTGACAGGAGCTGAGATACAGAAACAAAGAGATAGATGAGGTGACAGTCAGTGGGAGGAAATACAATCAAAACGAAGAGCTGAAGAGGCGGTTAGAAATTAGAGAGAGAATAGGATACAAAGAACAAAATAAGAGGAAAAAAAGTGCACATTTCTAATTCAGGAGCATTTTAAAATAATAAGTTGTGTTACCAGTTGACATTCTACATGCGGTGGACTTATTTTCAATTTTCTTTTCTAAATCTGGACATGATGTTGGTATTTTGGATGAATATCCAGCAACTGAGGAGGGATGCATTCGGATATTTCCCTCAGAGGCTGGGTGAGAGGACAATTGTCGGTGTCTGCACAGATTTAAAACACTTTCGCAAAAAATGTTCATCTCTCTTTTCATGAAAGAGAATTTCTGCTTTCAAAAATATAGTGTTTATCTTTGATTGTGTCCCCCGGGGTGTCCGGCAGTAAGTCAGCCCTTTTCCCGGTGCATGATGGACTCCGGCAGGGATGCCCTTTATCACTGATTCTGTTCATAGTCTTTTTGGAAAGCATTTTTTAGGTGCAGTCAGGGACCAGAAGGAGGTCTGGTCTGGGGACCCAAGGATTTCCTCTCCGCTCTTCGCGGATGATGTTATGCTGTTGGCTTCATTAAACCTCCAGCATGTGGTAGGGTGATTTGGGGCTGGGATGGAGCCCAGCATCGCAAAGGTGGCGTGTTCTCTCTGGGTGGGTGGAGTGCTCCTGCCCCAGGTGGAGGAGTTTAATATTTTAGAGTCTTCTTCATGGTTGAGGGAGGATCAAATATTGACAGGTGGATTGGAGCAGCATTCGTTTTATGTAGTAACTGTTTGGTCCGTTGTGGTGAAGAGAGAGCTGAGCCAGAAAGCAAAGCTCTCAATTTACCGGTTGATCTTCGTTCCATTACTTACCTATAGTTTGGAGCTCTGGGTCATGACCGAAAGAACAAGGTCCCGAATACAAGCCGCTGAAATGAGCTTCCTCAATAGGGTGGCTGGGGGCTCCCTTAGAGGTCGGTGAGAAGCTTGGTCAACTGCAGAGAGCTCGCAGTAGAATCTCTTTTCCTCCACATCGAGAGGAGCCAGTTGAAGTGGCTCAGGCATCTAGTCTGGATGGGCCTCCTGGAGAGGTGTCCCGGGCATGACTCACTGGGCAGAGGCCCCGGGGAAGACCCAGGACACGCCGTCTCTCGACTGGCCTGAGAATGCCTCAGGGTCCCCCCCAGAGGAGCTGGAGGAAGGGGCCAGGGAGAGGGAAGTCTGGGCATCTTGGCTTAGACTGCTGTCCCCCAAATGAGGGGAAAAAGATGGATGAATGGATGGATGGATGGACAGACGGCCTTTAACTTTCCTAAATATGACGTTGGTGCAATATTTTCATGGTTTTCATGAATAACTAAAATTATCTGATCTTCTGCTTCCTGCTTATCACAAAAAGCGCTCTGGGCACCATCAGCCTGCAGGCAGCTGGGCCAATGTCAGGTAATTTTTTGGCTAATGTAGCTCCTATTGATTAAGCAGATAATTTAAGGCATAACATGGCTAAAGAGGTCACACTGGATGGACATGACCTCACTCTGTTTCAGTTTAACCTCATGCCCCAACGGGAATATCTCAGAGGTTCTTTCCATGAGAGGAAAAATCAGTTCTGGGACAGAGATGTTTTGTGGAACTACTCTGATTGAATAGAAAGGGACAAATGATGGTGAGAACAATGGAAACTGTCACTACAATTGTGCAATGTCAGTTACAGGGAGTTTCATGACAGGCAGAGAGGCAAAGCTCAGCTCCATATCTCTGGTTTTAAATATTGGATGGGAAGCAGCCCTATTCTATAATCAAGCTAACAAATTAGAACGTTGACATTTGGGGTACTACCTGTCTCATTTCTTTACCATGTCAAAAAATGTTTATTTCAATATTTTTCCACCCCAACTCCTCTCTGGATGTCAGGATTTGTGCAGAAGCTGCTCATCTCCAACCCCTCAATGTGTAATTTGGAAATGCAAACGTCAAACCCCAGATTCAGTCTTCTCAAAGTAAATATGCTGGGAAGAATAGCAGAATGAAATTATTAAAATAAAGTGGGAAAGGCTGTTCAGTTATTAATGTTTGTTTATACTGGCTTCTGTTGAAAGGAAATGAATGCAGGGTGAAGCAATAAAGGTGCAGGCGGCTGCATTTTGGAGCTTCATGCTAATCAGCTTACACTTATATATTCACCCTCTGCTCAATGTCACACTCTCAGCAGGCAGGGATACCTCCGAAACACACGCTGAATTCCAAACTTCTTTAACATTAAATAACCCATTTATTATGTTTACTTTGTACTATAAAGTTGAATGGTTTAGTCATAACTTCTACTAAAAAAGACTTAAATATGGCAAAAATAATGCTCACATGCCGCAATTTTCTACAGGTTTCAGAAATTATGAGTCAGAAAACAATATAGCAGTTTAACCATTATTTGTTCCCTTTGCGGGTGAGATGGAAGTATCAATGTGCCCACAAATGAGCGAAGAAAAGATTTACCTACTTTGACTCCTCAATATTACACCTAATTATAGGAACGTCTCCAGAAGTTTATAATAAAACAGGAGAGACCTGATGGCAGTTAATCAGTACTGATCAACTTGGTATGAAATCTTGAAGTCTCTAACCTTTTGTCTTATATGGGCCGGTTCACAGTAAGGGATACACATGGATGGCAATAAAAACACCCTACAAAAGTTCATAAGAATACAATTCAACAGTATACAGAGTTAGTGGTAGCCCTGGTGACGCTGGTTCTCTTCATATCGGCTTTCCATTTATATGCAATACATCACCAACCTAAAGAACCACATTTCAGTGCAAGGCTGATTTTCTGAGGTTCACAATCTGCTGGAATTAAGCTAATTGTGCAAATGGTTGAAGAGATACGGTACTAGAAACAATGTCAACACGTGAGCTAAAGCTCTGGTGTTAAAGTAAAACAGGAAGGAGCCGTTAACAGTTGGAGTCAGTGACCAAAATATCATGGCTTTAAAATTATGAGATCATCTTATTACAATCAAGTCCCGAAGTCGTTAATTACTTTTTTAACTTTTATTTTGTTATGGACTGGTTTCTCAAGAGAGAAGTCTTGCATGGATGCCACTAAAAACCCCATTAAAAAGTGTATAAGAATAACAAGAAAACTGTATACAGAGTTATTGTCCTGAGTTTGTTTCTCTTTAATGGTCAGTCATTCTGCGGGTAATGGGACACATTGAGAGCCTAAGTGAGTTACTTAAATGTAGTGTTGTTGTTTTCCTCCAATTCTCAAAAACTGGTTGTTGATATTCCATCATGTGACTGAGATAAATTGCTTCCAACCTGGACAGAATAAAAATTCTTTTCTTGTTTTTTTTCCAAGAAAACTCGGATTGTGAATACTGTCCTTTTCTATTGTTTTTCTGTGCATTATGGTACCAAATGACCCACAGACTGATACCGGTCTAAGCCCCATGGGTACTACATTGCCTGGGTATGCATTGTTTCTTTTTTAGCCACTGTTGTAGAAATATCATAAATATCAGGATCATTGTATATATTTTATTGAGAAAGAAAGATGCCTTGTAGATTTTAACGCACACAAAAACATAATGTCCAAGTATTTGTTCCTCACTCCCCTGAAATACACAGTGACTTAACTGGGTCTTGTAAAATTAGAAAGGCAAAAGACAGAAGTGGAATATTGGAGGAACATCTGTTCAGAAATGAATAGATCTGGTCTGTTATGTTGCTTGAGCTTGTGTTGATCCACTTTAGATTTCAGAAGTGGCTGCAGATGTTTCCTCCTTTGATGTGAAACTGCAGATACAGCCTGGATAATTGACATGATTTTTTACAATTAAATGCTCATTCAGTCTCAAAATAATGCTTGTAAGATGAGTCATACTATAATACATTCTCAGATGTTTGGAACAATAGGAAACAGAGATTAAAAAGACAGCAATTAAAACATATTACATGCATTAAAATTGTAAGAATCTGAGCACAGGTTGTCAACTATCTCAACATTAAGCAATAAAGAAACTTGATTCAACAGCTCTAACCTTACAAGCTGCTTTTTTTGTAAAAGGGAACATCACCTTCGGGTTTAACAATGTTGAGAAAAATTCTCTGCTTCTGTCACACGCTGAAAAATGTGCATTAGTAAGAGTAAAGTGACTGACATGTACAGTATGCTTTCTTTGTGTAAATCTCTACAATTGGCTTTTTTAATTATTTTTTGCTTTGGTGGCACAAGTAAGGTGGCCGACACTGCTCACACTACATGCAATAGAAACAACGCAACGGCATAAGCCGAAGCACAACGGAAGTGGAATACAAGAGAAATGAGGAACGGACCATTTGCTGTAAAAAAAAACAAAAAAAAGATTTCAGTTTCAGGCTATTCAGCGCTTCTTGACAGGTATGTGATATTTGTACTAATAAAACGTGTTTTCTTACTAGATGTTATGTGTTACTAATATACGTTTGTCTAACAATGTAAATTTAGCCAGCTCTCCTTAGTGACGTGCGTCTAAAGCTTTTTGTTTAAAACTAGTAAGAAATCACGTTATCTAGTTTAAATATCACATAACTCTCAAGAAGCGCTGAATTGCTTGAAACTGAACTGATATTTTATAATAAGTCCGTTCTTCATTTCTGTTGTAATTCACTTCAGTTGGGCTTTGGTTTATGCCGTTGCATTATTTCCTTTGCATGTACAGTGAGCCACTGTAATAGAGCCTATCTTTAATGTTTACATTTGTAAAAGCTTACAAAAGCTTTTAAAAATTATTCTTTTTCTTAATTTAAAAATCCCACCTACGGATCTACAGGCTACTTTTTCATTCAAATCAAAATCAAAATCAAAACTTGACATGGTCTACTCAAATCACATCTGCATTTTGTCCCTTGAGGATTTGTTCTGTGAAACTTTTCACTTGTTGGTTTTTGTTATCATTTAACATCATCTAAGAATTAGGAGTCAAAGTCTTGGGGGAAAAAAACTGGGAATATGAAATCATTTTATAAGTTTTAAAAAGAAAAATAGGCAATTCTGTGTAATTCTACGTCCACTTGGAATAGAGAAAAAACATTTAAAAAAACCTTGCAGGAAAAAAAAACACATTTGTGGAAAATGAGGCCTTTATTTGTGTGAAATTGGCTTATAGAAAAACAGGGATGGAGGGATGAGCAGCAGCTACTGTAAAGCCTCAGTCACCCTTATGGGTGATACGTGCTGTCTGCAGGTAAAATATGGTCAAACCTGTACGTGGGACGCAGGTGTTCCGCACAAAATATTAAAGTTGTAGACTCCTCGGTGAGTCCGTAGGGCAAAAATGTACATGCAAATTTTGTTATGCATGCTGCAAGGGACAGATTGTAAGGAACACAACAACAAACATAAGGGTAAAGCAGGTAAGATGCAGGCACGTTGTAATGAGTTTTACATTTTTCCATCCCACCATAGATTGTTTGGGCATACGTACAACAGCATCACCAGCACATTATATGTACAGGTAACATACAATATACCACACATGGCGTCATAACATCCCTGAAGCTGCATGAGCTTTAGGGAGACTGCAAGAGACAGCTGCACTCAAACCTACGGCAACCTCCTGTACAATTGTATGTGACTGGGGCATCAAGGATGTTGGTGTACACTTAAAAAATTGCAAAATTGTGCAAAAAAATTATTTGTTTCATATATATTTTCATTTAAACGGGTTGACTGATCACGCATCCATTGATGAGTTTTAGAATAAAGGTCCATGAATCTGGTAAAAAAGGTTATAAGACTCGCTGTACAAACTTGTGTGAGTTTGTTTGTGTGCTGACCACGGTAAAGTGGCACCCTATTCTTTACCAAGACCCCCTAACCTCCCACACATATACTCAGTGTAAGCACAGACTGGTCCTGTAATGAAGTTTAATGACTGTGAGGCTGCTGCCAAACAAGAACAGGGAAGGTTGGAAAGAGCTACAACAACATTACCTGCTTAAAAGTCTGGAATGTTCATTGAATACAGGATATTGTGCATTCTGCAAACTATAGTTGATGCCTTAACTGCACCTAGGGGCAAACGCGGGCAAGTGTTTGTAGTGAGACTAAATGAGACCAGATGAAAAAATAACTAATAAAAATCAATTCATAACAACCATAAAACACCCTTGTGAGCCACCCTTTAAATATACAATCCAATTTTTACCCTAATTTGCTCATTTGTCAAGCATTTTTAGCCGTGCCTTTCCATGTTGACCACAAAGTTCAAGGTGTCTCTTTCACCTCATTGTGCTTTCCAACGAGAGTTGTTGTTTTTTTTTTTAATCTGTGGGATTTTATGTATTTAGCAGAAACCTGCAATTGCAATATTTTCTCTGGTGACGGGGCAGGATGTGACCTCCAGAAGGGTTTATAAATGGTTTGCCACACTGCCTTTGATAATTTGTAATGTTACCATCAATCTCAGCCGTAGACTTAAGGGACTCCCGTGTCTTCGCACCGCATGCTCAGCAGGAATGAAACCCAGCATTACTGACATGTTAGAGGCCTAAAATACTGAAAAATGAGCTGCACAGTGGGAAACCTGCTATTTAGGTGCATTGGCACAGATCACTAAGAAAGGTGAGTCACATCTTAGGAACCAAGAGAGGCTTACCAAACCTGAATACATTGGAAAATGTTGCTCTGATTCAGTCTTACCATAACTTCTGGATAAAAGAATCCAAATTTAGCACCAAAACCAAACATTGAGTTACTTACAATTTGATTTTTAAAATTGTTCTGTTTTCTTGCATGGACCATCGACAGGAAAAAAAGACTTTTTCAAAAGAAGTTGAATCGTTTTTCTAAGAAGATTTTCTAAAGATAAAATCAGAAAAAAAAAGATTTCTTAATAAAAGTTGTAAAGCCCTTTTAACCCCTTAATGCCTGGTGTTACTAGCGACAAACCACTTCGGCTGCAGAATTACCGAAATGTAGCTTCTTCTAAAAAGCAAAAACAGAAGTGATTATTTTTTTTCATAGCTTGATATATTTTCAGGCTTTAAGGGGTTTAGGCAAAATCAAATTTTGAAATTAGCTATAAACACATATTTAGGTATATTGATCTGGTAATTGGAAATATTACGTCCTAAATAAAGTGTGTTTTGAAAAAAGTTTTTTTCTTTTAAATTGAGTATATTTATAGACATGCCTACATGCTTATTCTTTCCCTCTAAATAAATCGTTTTTAAGCGCTACAACAGTCCAACCATCCTTATAAAAATCTAATAAAATAAAACTAGGATTAAATATTTTAAAATAAAGTTTTCAGTAAATTATGAGTCACATTTGATTCACTAGAGATATTTTGTCTTATATCACGTGTAAAAATATATTAACACTAAAATCCAGACAAAAATACTTTTGTACGGAAAGACCTTTACGTTTTTAGTTTAAGTGGCGGCAAAAACTACATGTAGTTGTTTTTTATCAGCAGCAGGGGTCATGATATGTATTCCAATCCGTGGTATGTTGAATGTATGCATAGGTATGAATGCTTTATAAATGCGTTTTTGTGTGTTGGTGAATCTCTTAAAGTGCTTGAGGGCTGCATTGACTTTGATGGATGAATTAGCCTGTCGAGCCTTTATTTTACTAATTTTTTTGACAAAGTGGCCGAGCTAAATTTTCAGGGACAAAAGAAAGAAAATGTTACTTGCATGCTGTCAAAACAATGAAAAAGTACATACATGTTTTAATGAACTAAAGGATTTTAATTTAAAGATGTAAATGCGAATAATGAAGATGTAAATTTTACTTTTTGTTTTTTGCTATTCCTAACCCAGGAAGTTGAGGCCTCAGCTGCATTACTAATGATGAAGATAACAGTTTTTTTCACTTCGACCTTTCATTTAGAGGGAGTTTTCCTCAACGCTGCCTCCTTTGCTTACTCAGATATTACACTGACAAACTTTGATGTAATCTGTTGGTCACTTAAATAGGTCATTAGGACAGTTATGTAAATAATATGGCTTCAATGGAATTTTTCTGGACAGAAATTGATTATTTTTTGCTGTAACTGTAAAAGCTCTTTCTAGCTGATGTTTCTCCTTCTGTTTTTGTGTTGCACTTTGAAAAAATGAGATGAAAAATGAGAAAATTGACTGAATATTAATCCATTGTACAGTGGTGCAAAAGGTGTTTCACAACCAGATTCGGCAAGTTGTCTGATTTAAAAAGACAAGGGAGGAACAAATGAGGTCTGTAATGTGAAAATAAGTATGTACGTCCTACGAACAAGCAAGAACTCACAGATCCCTATAATCTTGTTTAAAGCTCAATCTTGGGTCAACAGCCCAGAATAACGGAGAGAGTGGAGAAGAGGTGAGGAGGAATGTCCAAGTAGCTTGGAACTGGTGGAGGAAGGTTTCAGATGTGGTGTGTCAACAAGAATTTGCGGTAAGGTGTAGAAGACTGTGTTGAGGGCAGCCATGTTAGACTCTGAAAAAGAGGCTGGAAGCAGCAGAGATGAAAATGTTGAGGTTCTCTTGGGTAGTGACCAGGATGGTACCCCCCCCCTCCCCTGCTGGGGCCAAAGTCATGAGGCAGATTGACTGACTTACAGCTACATCTAATCATGTGATGGTTGTCAGCTCTCAGCCTCAACAGTTCAATTGACGTCACAAACTCAAACTATTTCTGTAATTTAAAAAAAAAAGTATCTTTATTTGACTTCTTGGATAAAAAACTTTCAACGCTAAAATGAACTGTTTTATTCAATTAAATGAAAATACTAAAGCTGTGATCACATACATGTTTTAACTGTTATAAAGATGTATAAAGTGAAAAAATATGCCGTTTTAACGAGTTTGCTGAAGCAATTTTTGGACTTTGCTTTACAGACACTTTCCATTAGTATAAATCAAAAGTATTTAATGTCATTAACACAATTTTTACTTTATTGGTTAGTGTCATACTTTTGTGAATTTTTTATTGATTGAACATCTTTCAGCATTCAAGAATGTAACTGGATTCAGCTCGTGTCAGCACAACATATCAAACCTATTTTGCAGACGTCAAACTTGACTTTGATGCTTTATCAATCACGGTAATGTTGCATTAAGGGAGAGACACCAAGCTTGTCCTGCTATTGAACGGGGAGCCTCTCATCAAGTGCCAAGTAATGGTATCGTTGTTTAAATCTGTTTTGTGTCTATCTCATATAATTAGAAAGGTATAAAGTAAAATTAGAATTAAAATTCAACACATTTTCAAAAGGTAGTGATTTTCTCAGGGATGAAGTTGGATTTTAATTTATTATTATTATTTATTGGACTTGCTGGTGTCCAAAAGAAACAAACAAAAAAAAATCACGGCATCAGATTCCCAAAACTTGTTTTTTTGCAAAATCAAACTATTTTTACCTTTTTTCGTTTATAAGCAGACCTTGTCTGAAACTAACAGGTATATATTTTACTTTGAAATGTACTAATGGGGAGGTTGTGGGTATCACTTTTGAATATATATTTTTTTATAAGTGCCTGAGTGTTAATGATGTCATATCCTGCCAATGCTAACCAGTGGGACGCACCTTTGGACGGTAAAACCTTAAGACTTGGCTCGTCAAATTGGACCTTTTCTGTGAAGCACAATATGAAACTTAGATGAAACAAGAATTTCACTATTAAAGGATGTGAATTGGTACTTCAGCTTTCTAAAAGTTTAGAACCATTGGAATTTTTGATTTTCTTCATTATTTACCTATATTAACTCATTGTTGGTATAGTTGCGGGGTGCCAGACCTATGGTACAAAGTGTCTGCGTTTGAATATGAAAATAACGTTTTAATAGACAAACCTGCTTTTCTTAGAACTTCCCGTAGTCATGACAACAAATGCAACTTCTTTCTCACTTGATTAGGTTAATGTGCTCAATTGCTTATTGACTCAAAGATCTAGCCAGCAGATAACACAGCTGCAGCTCCATGTTAGAGGGCATCTCTGTAAGAAGTTACCTTGATTGTTTGCTGATCGGCTATGAGCAGAACACCCGAGGCTACGCCCCTAAAAGAAAGTTCACAGCAGAAGGCCGTAAACATCTCGCTTCCTCTGGTGGCTTTGAATTTTCTCCTGTGTGATTCAGATAGCAGATTGTGAAAATGTCCTGAATAACATGAGGCATTTTATGACCTCATTATAGTCTCTTGAAATACTGCAGTCATTCTTTGGTGTCAGCGAAGGAGGATTTGTGTGGATCTCAGCTAACTGTAGGACTCATCCTGTCTTCCATACAGCTCCTGACAACAGTTTAGCTGATTAAACAATTTGTTGAAAATAGAATTGGAATTATTAATAATTAAAGATAAAGGATTGAAAAAAAAGTTTAAAAAATGATGTTTCAAGTTACCATTTGAACTGATGCTTTTTTAACTAAACATATACGAATGACAAAATTGTCTGCAAACATGAGAACTGATGTCCATGTGACTCGCTGGGGGATATTCACACCTTTCTGGATTTCACATCACACATTATGGGATGGCAGGCACACAGCTGCGTGTTTAATAGATGACCTTAAGGAAGAAATGATTAAGTCTGAAGTGTGCACTTGCAAATGTGTGTGCAAATGCTTAAGATTGGAAAGATTAAAAACAAAAATAGCGGACAAAATAAATCTTTACTCTGCTCTTCTAGTTTCTGCAGAATTTGAGATGAATGTTTGACGAATGTAGGACTTTAGAGGACAGCCAATGGCATGAATTGATGGTTTTCGTAACAACTGCTGTCTTGGATTAGTGTGGATGTTATCTCTAATATTAACATAAGCTGACACCCTCCCAGCACACACATGCTTACAAAATGGCAAGAGTTCAACAAGGTCACAATTACCCTCACAGCTTTTCACCCCAAATCAAGCCCGTCACCGTATTAAGACAGAGATTTAAATGGTATTGCCTGTGTATCTGTGGGCTTGAGAGGAAGTGACAAAAATACTTCCTCTTGTCGGATTGAATTACGTTCAAGTGGCTTTAAGACAGCTCTGAGTGGTAAACTATTGACGGCAAACAGAAGGAGCCTCCAGCGTCCCAACAAAGTCTGAATCTGAAGAAAAGAAGGTGAACGAGACACAGGAGAAGGTGTCTGTCAAAGTTCCTCCTATTAGTCAGAAGATTACTTTTATCAGATTATGTTAATTAACTGTGGAACATTAATAAGATTATCATAACCAGATTAGAGCTGCAAACAGATTAGAGGGGGATTACAGTAACCTGCTGTAGTAAAAAATGTGTAAGATATTTCACGCTGTATTTTCTCCAGATTTGAACAGCAAAAGCCAGAAACCACACTACAAAACCTACATTATGTCGCTTATCTCTGCTTTTTTCTTTCTCTCTGTCTTTTTTTTTTTATTGTTGAAAGATTTGGTTTGAACCACATTTTAGTTAATCTAACAGTTTTAAATGGAGGCAGCGGAGTTCAAAATGATTTAAAATATTTTTATTTTTGGCCATATGCTTAACCATGTAGATGGAAACAAACAACTCAGCGAGAACCTGCCAGAAAACCCCCTGGAGGTCGATCTCCTCTGGTCACAATATCGTCACGTTATTTCCAAACTTTAACTTAAATACATAGTTTCCTTCATAATCTAATAGAAATCTAACATTATTAGGTTCTTTATGTGGAAACGACGTTAAATACTGTAACCTTCAGACATTTTTAGCTGGTTTAATAAATACATGTTGGCTCTGAAGTGCAACGCCACGATTACTTTATAATATAATGCCAAAAAAATCCACAGATTCAAAAGGTAACTGTATGAACCACAGCCTAGCTATCACTTTTCTCTTTAAAAAGATCCATGCATTTGGTTTTGAGGTTTTGAAAGGACCCTTTATAACCCCACAGATCAATATAATGTATATTTTTAAAGTTATGCTTTTAACCTGACTTACTGACTCATTTATTTACACTTTTATTTTGCAGTGCATCATGTAAAGTGGCTCCACTTCAGAAAACTCACAACGCTAATTTGTGTGACACTTTCTCACTTACATATGCTCTCACCATGAAAACATTTTGTTTCTATTAATTATGCAAAACATAATTAAACTCGATTTAGTTTGCCAAAATCTTTCTTTTTAAGAAATCTGACAGATTTCTCAATTCTTCTTTATTTGAAATACTCCATTGTTTAAACAGAGTACCTAAGAGTGCAGGTAATTGTTGTAAAAAAGTAGCAAAAAGGATTCATTCTCTTAAAAAACATGTTTTGAAAACTTTTCTGAAGATTTTACCATTTGACTAACAACCTTCTTATTACAGGAGCTCTAAGCCACTGTGGAAATTTGTCCTAACAGAAATCAATAAACCGTATTACACGGTCGATGCTAAACTGTGGTATAACAAAAGGATGTAACATCACTGATATCTAACTCCAAGCTAATTTGTGTTTTGTTTTGTTTTCTTTCCCTGAACAGCTAAATAGATGTGTATAAATGTATAGAAAATTCATTGGAGGACATGATTTTGTCATTTTTAGTTTCCCCTTATATCTTTTCAAAACATGTTTAGACAGTCTAATTATAGTTGAGTTTTAACACTAGAACGCCCAGGATTTTTCACTCCCCCTGCAGCGTCCAGAGCACAGCCAAATGGCTGGGTGGCTCGAAATGACTAATTCAACAGCCTTCAATTAGCCACCTTTCATTTGTAAATGCAGCACCAACTACCTGATCATCTGGATGAAGACATGTCCTAGCTAACCACATTCTTTACTCAGATCAGGGTGGGGGAGGTTTTTCTGCTTCAAAAGAGCCTCCAAGCTCTGACAAACTTTGACTCCCAGTTTGTCAACTGATAAACCAAGATGCCTTAATTTTACTACCCTGAGCAGACATTGAAAATGATCCTGGAGCAAGTCAACCCATTTGACTCTGAGGGAGAAGAGATAGTCATTTAGCTGGACTCAGACAGATATTTCTTTTGATAAGATTTCATGAACATCTTGTTCTCATTTGCTGATTCAGTTGTCTATCCATTTATTTTCTGTGCCTGCTCATCCTGGTCAGGATCACAGGGGTCTGCTGGAGCACATCCCAGCTAGTCACAAGCAACTGGGGAGGGGTACACCCTGGATGGGTCACCAGTCCATTGCAGGGCCACATAGATAAATAACAGGGCACCCTCACATACACACCTATGAGAAATTTAGTCATTTAATTTACCCACATGTTTCTTGGACCGGGGAGGCAAAGGAGGCCTATTTGACATGTTTTGGAATTTATAGTTACAACTAGAATTCAACACAAAAAATTAAAATAAACAAGTGAAACAACATATATCTTTACATTGCTGAAGGTTTTCATTGCTCAGATCTCAGAAATCAGATCACAGTTGAAGAGATTTCATTGCCATCAGAAAAGAGAGGACGACAGAGAGGAGACACACTGTGCCAACAGAAAAAGCAAAAGATGGCACGATGTGGCATTCAGAAAAAGTTGGGAGGCCTCTCCATAACAGCATTGAATGTTACACTGCTGAGGAAGAGCCAACTGCTTTGGTCAGAAGTACGGTGTCGACTCGCTTACAGAGTTTCCTGTGTTTCCTCACTCTGAACATGCTTCAGACTATTGGGGACTGTACTGTTCAGCATGAACGTCAGACAGAAGATGACAGCTGGTTCATGGCCCTCCCTGAACTAATGGGGTTCATTGCCATCCTCCTTGTGAGGGGGGGGATAAAACTTCCATCCATGCAAAACGCAGGATGCAAGATCGTTGGCAAAAATGGGAAATACACTGATCTAAAAAAACGATGGTCAGAAACCACTTCAAAGATATCATGCGGCATTTACACTTTGATGTCAAGGGCACGCGCATGGAACAAGTTGGGACTGACAGGTTTCCTGCAATCTCCAATGTTTGTGGGTTTGTTGTTGCCAACTGCATCAAACTTTCAACCCAGGCAAAATTCACTGGGAGCTTCCAGAATCAGTAAAAAACCTCGCACAGGTACATGCGGGAGCTGAGAAGGCGAAAAAGGAATACTGTATTTGGTGACAAGCTCCCATACCTGGCAAAGGGAAACGGGCAATATTCCAGGTGAATAGTCAGTACAAGAACAATAAGGCCAGAGTGCGCTTTGTTGAGTGCTACAAGTATACCATGTGGCAAATGCAGAAAGGAGATTTTGGGGCAGTACCAAGTATGTGCAGACAAGTAGTGGGTTGAAGATATGACTTTGACCACATGATTTCTTTGCTTGAGCATTTCAGTATTATGTCGGTAAAGAAGCGTCTCTTGTGCATGAACGATAAATCTCAGCCAAAAAAGAAAAACCAAACTGTGGTGACCTCTTACTAGAAGTGACAGAGGTGAGGGGAAATAGTGAAAACTTGCGCAGCCACTTGGCTTGTCCTTTTTGCATGCCAAAAGAACAACCTAATGGCTGTGCTGTTCATGTGCAAACTATGTTGAAGGCTGCTCTTTGGGCATGTAAATTTTAACTAATCCAGCCACTTGGCTGTCCCTTGGACATTGTAGGTAGAAAAGCCAAATGGCTGCCCTACGGACGTTCTAGTGTTAATTGTCAAAGCTTCACTATTTATTGCAAATTTAGGGTGAGGAGTTTAGATAAATATAGTGACATAATTGTAAAATTCATGTACATATTTGGACATAAAAGTAAATAAAGTTTTAATAACTGAACTATTTGTAGTTCGCTAGGATCTTCTACTTATAGTAACTTTGACCAATGACGAGTTTCTTTCATTCTAGAAGAGTAAAAATTGCTAAATGTTCACCTCGCTTGATCTCTTCACCTCCTTCAGTTCTCTGCTTAGATTTACTCATCTGCTCATTTAGCTCTCATCTGCAGTCATTTTATCTCCCACTCTTCCTCCTTTCTTTCCCTTTTTTCTTGATTAACTCTTGTCCTTTTCTCCTCTTGTTAGCTCTCAGCCCTCATCTTTCGTGTCCCCCTTCCTTTCCCTCTGAGAACCTCTTGTCATATATATTTTTCTCGCTTGTCCTTCAGCTTAGCTGTTTTTTTTTGTCTTTCCAACTCATTCTCTCTTCTCATCATTACCAGTACCATTGAGAGCCATCTTTCCTTCCATCATTTCTTTCCTCTTACTGTATCTTTTATTTTCTCTTTCTTTCCTTTTAGTTGCTTATTTTCTTTCACTTGCTCCATTAAATCAGTTGAGGCTGCAAGTCCTTTAGCCCTTTATAAGCAGCTTTTACAAGTTGGTTGAGTGGCTGTGGGTCACTGAAGGATAGAATTGAATGGCACTAAGGCCCAGTGGATTTATCCCTCTCTTATATTCACATCCAGGAGATCCTGGCTTTGCTCACACACAGGGTTTTCTTCAGATCCCCATTGTTCAATGCTCTTATTGAAAACCCTGTATGGAGCTTAAAAATGAGAGTTAAAAGATGTTCAGTGACTTTTTGCTTAATCTGTTTCAGGAGGAAAACAAACAAGCATCCAATAACAATTGTTTTATAAAATTTTCTTGTGTAATTCTTAAAGCCACGTTTGTATGTTAAAAATGAAAAAAAAAATTGAAGTGAAATGGATACAAATCCACACGATTTACTGCACAGGTCAGTAAATCTTTAAAAGAAAAAGTCATTTAAAATGGACATAAAACATTTTTTTTCCCGCTCCCCCCTGAACCCCCACCTGAACGTGGTGGGGGAGTTTGAGAGCTCGAGTGATCCCAGGAGATCAGCTGTCTGGGGCTTAAGCCCCTGGTACAGTCTCCCATGGCAGACAGGTCCTAGGTGATGAGCCAGACAAAGAGCGGTTCAGAAGCCTCTGATAACAAGAAAGACCAAGAACCCGATTATGTCGCCCGGATTGGCGTCACCGGGGCCCCACTCTGGAGCCAGGCCAGGGGTTGGGGCTCGCAGGTGAGCCCCTGGTGACCGGGTCTCTTCCCACAGGCCTCTGTCGGGCTCAGCCTGTAGGAGCGACGTGGGACCACTCTCCCATGGGCCCACCACCTGTAGGAGACCTCAAAAGGGGTCGGTGCAATGTGGTTTGGGTGGTATGGAATTTGGCTTTTGGGACATGAAATGTCACCTCTCTGGGAGAGAAGGAGCCTGAGCTGGTGCGAGAGGTTGAGAGATGCCATCTATATATAGTTGGGCTCGCCTCAACACATAGCCTGGGCTCTGAAACTAAGACTCCTTAGAGAGGGGTTGAACTCTCTACCACTCTGGAGTTGCTCATGGTGAGAGGTGGCGGGCTGGTGTGGGCTTACTCGTGAGCCCCCAGCTCAGCCACCAAGTGTTGGAGTTCACCTCGGTGGACGAGAGGGTCATGTCCCTCCGCCTACCAGTGAGGGACAGGTCTCTGACTGTGGTTTCAGCTTACGGGCCGAACAGCAGTTTGGAGTACCGGGCCTTCTTGGTGTCTCTCGAGGGGGTACTGGAAAGTGCCCCAGTGGGGGACTCCATTGTCCTCCTGGGGGACTTCAATGCTCATATCACACAGATGGGTGTGATTGGTAGGAATGGCCCCTGATCTGAGACCGGCACGGACTGTTGTGGAGGCAATAACTCGGTCCTGGAAGGAGTTCGGCGAGGCCATGGAGAAGGACTATCGGTTGGCCTCGAAGAGATTCTGGCAAACCATCCGGCGCCTCAGGTGGGGAGAGCAGTTCTCTACAGGCACCGTTTTCAGTGGAGGTGGGGAGCTGTTGACTTCGACTGGGGACATTGTCGGGCAGTGGAAGGAAAACTTTGAGGATCTCCTCAATCCCACTGACTAGCCTTCTTTTAAAGGAGTGGAGAATGAGGACTTTGGGGTGAGGCTGTCTATCACCCAAGCAGAAGTCACTGAGGTAGTCAACCAGCTCCTCAGTGGTCCGCCCTGAGTACCTCAAGTCTCTGGATGCTGTAGGACTGTCTTGGGTGACATGCAGCATCGCATGCCAGTCGAGAACTGTACCACTGGACTGGCAGACAGGGGTGGTGGTTCCCCTCCTTAAGAAGGGGGGCCGGAGGGTGTGTTAGGGGAATTACACTCCTAGCCTCCCTGGGAAAGTCTATGCCAGGGTACTGGAGAGGAGAGTCGGTCCGATAGGCGAACCTCAGATTCAGGAACAACAGTGCGGTTTCCGACCTGGTCGTGGAAAAGTGGACCAGCTCTACACCCTCCTTAGGGTGCTGGAGGGATTGTGGGAGTTTGCTTATCCAGTCCATATATGTATTATGGGTTTGGAGAGAGCGTTCGACCGTGTCCCCCGTGGTATCCTGTGGAGGGTGCTCTGGGAGTATGGGGTCCGTGGAGCCTTACTGAGGGCTGTCCGGTCTCTGTATGACCTGAGTAGGAGCTTGGTTTGCATAGCCGGCAGTAAGTCAGACCTGTTCCCAGTCCACCTTGGACTCCGGCAGGGCTGCCCTTCATCACCGGAATTTCTAGGCGCAGCCAGGGGCCGGAGGGGGTCTGGTTTGGGGGCCACAGGATTTCCTCTCTACTTTTTGCAGATGATGTTGTCCTGTTGGCTTCATCGAGCTAGGATGTCCAGTGTGCATTGGGGCAGTTTGCGGCAGAGTGTGGAGCGGCTGGGATGAGGGTCAGCACCGCTAAATCTGAGGCAATGGTTCTCGACCGGAAAAGGTAGTTTGCCATCTCTTTGTGGGTGGAGTGTCTCTGCCCCAGGTGGAGGAGTTTAAATACATTGGGTTGTTGTTCACGAGTGAGGGAAGACCGGAGCATGAGATTGACAGGCAGATCGGAGCGGCATCCGTAGTTATGCGGTCGCTGTACCGGTGCGTTGTGGTGAAGAGAGAGTTGAGCCAAAAAGCAAAGCTCTCAATTTACCGGTCGATCTTCATCCTATATTTACCTATGGTCATGAGGTCTGGGTCATGACCAAAAGAACGAGGTCCCGAATACAAGCGGCTGAAATGAGCTTCCTCCATAGGGTGTCTGGGCGTTGCCTTAGAGATAGGGTGAGAAGCTCAGTCACCTCCAAAGAGCTCGGAGTAGAACTGCTTCTCCTCCACATCGAAAGGAGCCAGTTGAGGTGGCTTGGGCATCTAGTCTTGATGTCTCCTGGGCGCCTCCCTTGAGAGGTGTTCCGGGCATGTACCACTAGGCACAGGCCCCGGGGAAGACCTAGGACATGCTGGAGAGACTATGTCTCTCGGCTGGCCTGGGAATGCCTGAGGAGGAGCTGGAGGAAGTGGCTGGGGCGAGAGAAGTCTGGGCATCTCTGCCAAGACTGCTCCCCCCATGACCCGGTCCCGGATAAGTGGAGGAAGATGGATGGATGGCTAAAACATTTTTCTGTGGATTTTTTCTGATGTTGGAGGACATATTGTACAAAATTTAACTTTTCTGCATATTTCTTTATTTAAATTGTTGTAAACCAAGAGAAGATGAAAAAGTGCAGTTGGAAAAAGCTTGTAGTTGTGCATAGAAGCTACAAGCAGGCCACAAGCTCCTTTCTCTGCTCCATTCTGATTAATTCACTTGCAGACAAACAGATCCATGTAAGTCTTTGTTTCCCTCGTCTGAGCTGAAATCTAGGTCAAAAGTGAACGGCTGAATAGCTCCAATAATCCTCTCCATTTTTGTTGCACCAGTAGTGTTAGGTTGGGGATGTGAGGGGCTGTAAGCTAGCGGGAGAGCACATAAAATCATAAATGACGGTGTTGCTCTGTGCCAACAGTACCACACTCAACTCAGAGTCAAATTTCTCAAGAATTACTGCTGCTCTGCAGAAACGATGTCCTAGAAAACAACAGTTTTTTTTAATTTAGGCTAAAAAAGGGAAAATCATAGTTAAAAGACCATTGGGACAACTTTTACAATGAATCAAAGGATGATCAGAGTGGGTATTTAAGGAGTAATGTGTAATTATTATTCAAACTTAATGACATTGAATGTTATGTATCTTATCCATAACTTGGGAAGGGTTTTGTGGGGCCAAAGAGACGGAAAGCTGAACATTTTTGACATTTCTCTGCAGATTATTTCCATCATCCAGCTGAATAAATTCTGTGTGTGTCTGTGAAAGTCTTAGTGAGTTGAGTCTTTCTTGCATGGTGCCCCTCTATTTTCCTCTGTGCAGTTTGACATCTTCTCTGAGAGCTCTCTCTTTTATGTGCCTCTGTCTCTCAGTTGCAGGGTGACCATGTGAAATTGCTCTTCACACTTCCCTGCTTTTCCTGCCACGGCACACATACACAAAGAAAGCAGGAGGATTGACCCCTGCACACATGCATGCACACACTCTCATAAATCACACTTACAAAAACCACCATTTCCTAAGTCCTCATCCCTCCATTTCATCCTTCCTTTACTGGGTGGTTCAAACTGGATGAAAAGTTACAAGAAAACTGTTGAGAGGAGGTCAGTATTGATTACGGACAAGGGAAACATTTTCACAGTTGGACAAGTTAAAATGGGGAAGGAGAGTCGGGTGACACAAGTACACTCAACTTCGACTGTCAAACAAAGGCATCTGTGGGAATTACCCAAAATCCTTTAATGCAACTAGAGTTGGTTTGTCCTACAAGGGGTGTTAAACATTTTTATTCAAAATCATGGACCTGTAGAGGGTAAATGCAGGGTGTGTGGTATATTTTAGTTAGGTTTGGGACTGATCTGAAGCTTGTTGAGTTTTGTTATCTTGACCAGATAAAACATCATCAAACCACTACCTTTAGCCTTAGTCAAAACTGCCCTTACAGGTGCACTCTAAAAAAAATACACTGGGCCAACTTAAAAAAATTGAGGTAACAATTTGCATTGATCTTTTTGAGTTATCCCAACTCTAGTCAGTATTGAGTAAATTTCCTTCGACTTTTTGAGTTTGATTAACTTAATTTTATTTAGTCCCACAAACACAAATTATTTTTTATTTTTAAGTAAAAGCTTCTGGTGAATTTAAGTTAGCAAGTTATTGAATTTAAGCTACTTCAACTTATTTGTTTTCTTTTACTTTTACTCAAAAAAGTCCATGCAAATTGTTACCTTAATTCTTTCAGCATTGTAAACTTAATTCAATCAGTTGAGACAACTCCACCATTCTAGTTTTTATCTTCAATTGTTTATTATGAAAAGAAACAGTATTTTTCAAACATACACCTTCCAATATTTCACAAAATTGAGAAACAATAATCCGCCTTTAATACTTTTCTCGTTGCTTCTCAAAAATTAAAGATTCAAAAGAATGTAAAGATTGGTAGTGACTTTAACAATATTTAATCTCCTGCATTTTGTAAAAAGTAAAAGAAATACTTCAGTGACAAATAAAACCTTCAAAAGTCAAACATAAAACATTTTTGTTAGACTTACTATTGAAACTGCTACATGCATATCAGCAACAAAAATTCAGGAGCACAATAACAGATTTTAAAGCACAGGTGTAAATATTCCAGGCAATAGGGCTGATGCCCTGCTGGTTTTCCAGGTGTCCTTGATGTACTTCCTTTTAATCACCTGGTTACGTGTGTTCAGCCAATCAGAGGCAGAAAAGAGGACGTTGGTGGAAACAAAGAAACTGAGGCTCTCACTTCCTCCTTCGTCCTTTTTTTCTACATTCTAGCTGGACATACCAGACTAGGCGAACATGATGCAGAAAGATCTGGAAAACCAGCAGGACGTCGGCCCTCCAGGCATGAAGTTTGACACCACTGTTTTAGAACACTTACTGCCAAGTAGTTCTTCACCCTTTCAGGGCATCAAGCTCAAAGAAAACTCTGAAAGACCTGCAAGGTGTTCTGTAGACTTTATATATCAGTCCCATAAGCAAGGCACAGGCTCTGGGTACATCCAGGTCTCCAAGGACTTCTGTTTCCTCGATCACCACTCCTGCATGAACTGGTGTAGTCCCTCTTGCGATGGAAATTTTCAAGACTTCCCTGGTGATGTCAGCATCTTCATCCTAAACAATGTTTGAAGTCCAAAGAAAAAGAGATCAAGTGTTTTATAAGTCCTCTACCTACCACCAGTTCTTTGAAAAGATCTTCTTCCTTTTCATTTAGGTAGACAACCAAGGAATGAATAGCATCCTCCCTTTTCCTTTCAATGGAATGATCCTGTAGAGAGAAGAGGAAAACTTAATGTGTATGAACGGATTAAAACTTACAATGTCAAGTGGCAACTAATGCGTTTTTACCTCTTCCACCATAGTCTTAATATGCTGAAAGTCCATTTTTGTGGCTCCTCTTGTGGAAACCAGGGACATTATTTTTGAAGGGTTAGTTTAGCGTTTAAATCCTTCATTAATCTGTTTAGAAATAAGTAAAACATGAAAAGTTACAATTCACTTTTGTACATTCATCTACACAGTAAATGTTTTAAGTAAAATATTTCCATGAGCAGCACTAAAAAGAGCATGCCATATGTCTCTGACATCACTGACTGGTGGTTCTTTTTCTTAAATTAATTTACATAAACATCACTGTTGATCATTGGGATTTACAGGTTAGACCTGAAAAACTATAAGAAAACTGTTTACAAAAATAAAAACGGTTAACATTTTATTTAAACTGGTTTACAAAGGAGACAAAAAGGCTTGAAATGAACTTGGAGCAGCTTTTTAAATGCTAAACTATAAGGTAAAAAATGTATTTCAAACTAAAGCTGGGGTGAAGAGTAAAAACAGAACCATTTTCCAACTGTTCAAGAATGATCCTTCTGGAATTTTTGTTTTAATAACTTTACAAAAGAATATACAACCACCACCTAACTATGGAGTTCAAATTTTAAGTAAACATCCAGGACTGTGCAGAACTATTTGGTCTCTCTCTTATTTTTCCTTTTTTCAAGTGAGTTAAGACCATAATCTTTCTTGCCAAATATATATACGCATATGTTTTGAGATAAAATGAGGGTTTGCAGGAAAGGTGCGGATAAGGGAGAAGCACAGTATTTTCTCGATAAACGTTTTCTGCTAAAAATGTATATGTATCACTGATATACACTTGCTTTAGTTGGAGAACAAATAAACTGTACTCAAATATTAACTTACAGAAAAGCAATGTTCCAGATATGACTCATTATGCAGTTAAGCTTAAGAGGAAACTAATTAACAGGTCGAGTGAAGTAAAAGATTCAAACTTACAAAATGTCTCTCTCCTACAGGCAAATAACACCAGAACTGGATAAATAGCCCCACCGAGCCGTTCAATTTGCGACACCTGACGCAGACAGAGCCGTTACTTAGTCAGTGATTCTCCCGCCAGGCAAGGATATTCAAACGCTAACGTTGTGTGTTTGCAACAGTGAGATGAATTCAACATGTCAGAAAAACGAGAACAACTCTGCGAGAAGGCAGTTTATTGTTGACATTTTTTCAGTTGAACTTGAGATCAAAATGACACCGAATGCTTAGTTCTACTCTTGTTAAAATATAACACAGAATCCCCCCAGCACTCGATGAATTCAGTTGCTAGCTAAAAAGTCGACGTTAGCAAGAAAACAGAACATGGCACCTGTAGTTAGTTGTTTTCCTCCTGCACCTCTCGCGACACAGTTGAAAGATAATATTTTATTTGAATTAGTTTGGCCAAAAACAAAATGAGAACTTACCAGAGGACAGTCCTTCATTTAGCTGCTTCATGCTTGTTCCGTTTCTCCTCGAAGGCGTGGCCTGTCTTTCCGGTGTTGCTGCACTAGCTTTTTAAGAATGCTCAACATAAAATCAAGTTTAACCAACTTAATATTTTGTTGTTGTTGAGTGAACACAAAATTGATGGTTAAAAATGTGCAATATGTTAAGTTCTCACAACTTTAATACAATTTGAGTTCAACTCACTTCTTTAAATAAGTTAACAACTTACTATTATAACTTTATCGAGCAAACTTAAGTATTTGTGCTTAAAATTTTGTTTTTTTTTAGTTCTAGATACTAACCCCATGAATCATTTGTTAGAGTGTGGAAGAATGCACAAACTTGCACGGGGCTCACAAAATTTCGAGGTCGAAGACAACTCAGTTTTTCTACAGGCATACTGCGAGTGACAGGTCATGGAAACACTTGTACAAAATGCAAGAATGAAGTAAGGGTGAAGTAGGTGCGACTAAGACAGGTAATTTAGAATGCACACCTCGTACATGCAGCATTTAAAAGCGGTCAATAAGGGGCCAGTACACGCACCTTACTAAAGACAAGAGTGATGCGTAAGGACAACATACGACAGCAGCACTTGTACGTCGTAACAACATGCAACTACCAACTACATGTGCTGTGGCTGCTCCTCTCTACCACTGTCCACAGGCCCGGACAACCCAAAAAAAGGCTACTGTGACTAAGACTTTACTAAAAAGGACTAACTCTGCCTTCAGCCGACAAATCTAGCATTATTTGGAACCAAGCCCCCACCTTGCATTTCTGGTTTTGAAGTTTTGCAATTCCTTGAATCGCTATTAAAGATTAGTAACAAAAGGAGCAATTTATTGTTAATTTCAATGTTTAAAAGTCAGATTTTACACCCAAAGTAATGGTATTACTGGCTTGGTGTTTTTCCTTCTTCCTTATGGCTATGTGACAACTGGGAAGTGAATCAGTTTTAAGGTATCCTTTTGACTTTCCTAGAGCTCCAATTTCTGTATCATGAGTCATGTTTTTTATTTGTATGTTTTTGATTGGCAGGTGGGTTGACCATAAACTCTCACTGCAGTTTGCCCCACCCTCCCAGGCCAGACACACTGTATGTTGTTGGGTTGTAAGAAACAAACTCAAGTCCAGTGCAGTGTTCGGATATTTATTAGAATGTTGAATTTTTTCTTTTTCTTTTTTTTGGTTATGTTCTTGAAAACATAAAGCAGTAAAGCCACATTATAAGCCAAATAAGGCACAAGGCCCTCCACAAAAATATAAAAGACAGATGACTTTGGCGCCACATTTAGGTCAAAAATCCAGGGCAGGCAGAAATATGGCTCAAGTTTCAAAATCATAGATAACTTTGTGTTTATAACAGTTATGTCAAACTGCTAAATAACCTTTGGTGAGTTTTGCTTCTTTTATTAAAAAAAGTACTTTGTTACATAAATAATCCAAAAAGGTCACTGATGTCAGGTGTTGGTGTTGAAAGTCAGCCTCCTTTCTCCTTTAAAATCCTTTGATATTCCATTTTCTCAGCCTTAATTTGTGATGTTTTTGTTTTAACTCACATATCTCCAAAGGAGGGAACTTCAGAAGTATTTGCTTATCTTGGCCTGTTTCTCACCTTTAGTGACTGGATATTGAATTCATCTTCAGCAGACATTTTGGACTCAGTGAGGTACACCCCAGGCATTTAGCTAATTGACTTTTTTGTGATTAAATAGAAAAATGTAGCTTGATCAATACGGGACAGCAGGAGAAATAGTGAGAGCACAAAAGAAAAAGGAAGAAAACCGAAATGAACTCCTTGCTTGTGATGAATGTGCCGCTCTGAAATAGAAACCTCATCCCTCTTTCATCCCCTTCATCCTCTTTCACCCTGTTATGTCTCCTCAACGTCTTTCCCTTTTGTTCCTCCATAACTCACACCATCTCTGTCTCCCTGTAACGCCTGCAAGTTTTCCCCCTTTCCCTACCTCCTCCTATACTCTTCTTCTCCTTTGATAGCGTGCCATCTGTGTGATCAATATTGTTCACTTTTCTCAGAAAATTTTCCTGTGATGAATTTTCCAGGCTATCAGTGTTGAATGAGTCAAAAGCAGTCTAATATTTTTGCTGCTTCTCATCAAAGTCTTCTCAAAATCAGAAGAGCTGATGTTAATTTATTTTTTTTGTACGTGATAATGGCAAACAAATGTTAACACACAAAAAAGAACAAAAAAAGAAAACATCGATACGTGAAAGGTTTCTAATTTAAATATTGAGCTGCTGTTTTTCCTAACATGTTCAATTATGTCCAGTCCCATAAAGCTGTTTGAAAAAAAACAGCTCTTACTGCCGGATTCTCTCAGTTCCAAAAAAAACCTCCAAAAATCAGAGTCATACTTAAACACATCAATAACAGAGTAGCACTAATGTCGTTATCACTTACTGCCGTCTTTTCTTTTCGCTCACACCCATCTGGCTCTGCTCTTGTTGACTGTCTGTTTTGTTTCTTCTTATCCTACACGCTCCAATGTGTTTTGATTACTGGCTGCATGTGTGTGTCTGTACTTGGGAACAGAGCCGGATGGGCATTTTTATTTGGGGAGAGGAGATCCCAGATGGGCCTTGTCAAATCCTTATACATCTGGCTTTGTTCCTGTTAAACAAATAAAAGAAATATGAATGTTTAGCATTGGTCTCCTTGATGCTTTGCACCCCTTTTGCATGCATGTGGACAGGTTTGCACTTTTAAAATGTGGCACGCCTGCACGTGTTCATCTTAGCACAATGATGTACGCTAGACTGCTCAGAAATCCACACAGAGACACACAGACGCACAGCGCAGCAGGACGCAGCGGGTATGGACTCCTGTTGTGTTTTATGGTTGCCAAAGTAATAATGCCAGGGAATCTGGGCCATGCCAGCTTTAATGGTGTCCAAAAGCACAGTAGTAGAAGTGTGACTGAGGGCCAGGCTGGCTTGTCATATAGTGCCTCCTATCGAGCTGGGATTTGTCATTTACAGCAGACTCCTGTAGATGTTTTTTCCCCCAAAGTAAGTCATCAAAACAACATCAGAAATGTGGTTTGTGTCATTTACTATTTGCTTTTGTTTCATACTGTTTTAAACTGTTTCTGTAGTACTTTGTGGAAAAGCTTCCCCTAATGTTGATGACATCAGTAAGTCAATGTGAGGGTCATCTTTTGCTCGCCAGGCTGTGTGCGTGTGTGTCTGTGTCAGCTGCTTCAGGTCCCAATCTGGGGTTGGGACATATGCTTCAGGAGACTCCTGTGGACAAACACCCATGTGGGCCCCAAAAGGATGTTGCATTCATTTAACACACACAGCTTTATCTGAAGTGACACAAACGTGGGGGGTGGGCAATATGGGGTTCAGTAGCTTGGCCAATAACCATTTGACATGTGAACTGGAGAAGTTGGTGATCCATCTAACAATTGGTGATTAGTTCTCCACGTCCTGGTAATGTTTTCACATTTGCATCTGAGAAAAAAAGTCGCCTGATGTTTCCATGATGCTTCACAATTGCATTGGCATGAAAGTTGCAGCCAACATGCTTAATTATGTGCATTATATGTGGGGCTTCAATCAAAAAAGCAAATAATCAAGAGCTTAAACCAATTATTCACTATCAATAATATGTGTACTTTTCAAACTGTTCACCTTTCGGACACTATTCATGGTAAATACTCTTTCTTCAACAGTTCCGTCACTCAGTTTATTTAAACTCAGTTTGACAATCTTATTTACTGGATTCATTGTGTCGTGTGGGTAGTGTATGTATACAATTGGAAATATGTCTGCTTATAATTAAGATTAATTTTTATGTCAAGAAGATATTTTCTTTATTTTCCAAGATATCTGAAATACATTTGATATATTTTTATATTTTGACTTTTATTTTTTTATCTTGTCATTTTTCCCCTTTTTTATTGCTTGAAATATACCAATTAATCCAATCCTCCAAATCCTTACTTATACAAATGACAACATTAATCAGTTTAAAGAGCAACATTGTTGGTTAGTTGTGATTTGTGTGACGTAAGCCCCCACCTTTCATTCCTAAGTTTTAGAGCAAACACAGGGAGGGATTTTCTATTGACTCATATGTTAAACAGTAAGCGTACTTTTGTATTAGAGCTGAAATTAGTGTGTTAAGATCTGTATATAAGAACTGGTCTGAGTGGGTGTGACGTTATTCATAGAAAATGGTTGACTATTTACTTCTGGCTCAGATGATACAAACCCAATTCAGTCGCCATTTTTTAAGGAAAGGACACCGGCATGTTGGAGCCAGACAATGTCAATAAGCAGGGATTGGTCCGAGTTGGTCTGAGTCAACATTTCCATGGCAACCTCTGTGACCAATCAGGTGTGAGCTTGTTCAAAGTTCACACCCCTACCACTTAAAAGTGCACTGCAGAAAATCTGTCAGATGTTTTGAAAGTTGGACATGGGGGCCAGCAGGCACCATTTATTTTTATTGAGGCATCTGATTGGCCAGTTTATAACGTGAATAACTTGCAATAAAGAGAAAAATATATATAATTAAAATGTAGCATTAGCAAGAACATCTTAAAGAAGATATCAGAGTAAGACTGAGTAATAACTGTTTATTTATCTATAGAGGTCTATGGGATTGAAGTGCCAGCAGGCACTTCCTGTTTGGAATGCTGTTACTCAATCTAGCGCTCATATACAGTCAATGGTTAAGGTGTGTTTCTTTGATTGGCAGGTGGATGTACTTATGGCTAAAATGAATAAAACATTCACAAAATCTTTGGAATTTTACTCTGTTCAGCAGATTACAAATTTTCCTGGTCTACTTCCGGTTTCATATTAACGTTTCTGAAACGTACGGTTCCTGTCAAAGATTGTTAGTCCAATGTATGTCCATAGTATTCGTCTATCGTGAATAGTCGGTCTCTTGTTCTTTTAATTTGATGACTTTTCTTTCACAGACATTTCTTACTCTTTGGTTTTTTTTTTCCTCTTTTTTTTTCGTTTGTTGCCTCTGCTGGTTTTGCTTAAACTCTCCCCTTTGTGTTCAGACACTACACTCAAACTACTCTGCTTATTCATTTTTACACTGAGTTATCACTTCATTTCTCTGCTGATTTTTCTTTTTTTTCAGTATTAATATTATTTTTTTTGGAGTCGCCTCAGTATTACTTGCCCCAGACAGCACCATGCTGTCCCGTTCTCATTATATTTTCACACTCCACTTCCCTGGGACTCAGAAACACTCCCTCGTCTTTTCCACTCACCACTGGATGTGTGCTTTCCTTGTTTCAGGCGGGTTTTGGAGAGAATCGTCTTGTCTGATAACCGTATAGGACCCAAGCGCAGCAAAGATTTCATTGCTCCATAACATGAGGGATTGTTTTGCGATTCTCAAATGGATATTCATGGAGTCTGATGTACTTAACGACAGCATTGGATATAGTGAAGTCTAGCTCCTCTTAAATTGAACTAAAAGTTTATTTTAGTTGCTATCAGCTCTAGCAAACACCCATCTCAGATTCCAATTAACACGTTTAAGGGAAGTGATCGACCATGTTGTCAGCTGGGATGAGGGTCGGTGCCACCAGGTCTGAGAACAGAGAAAGGTTGTTTGTCCTCTCTGGGTGGATGAAGCTCTCTGGTCCAGGTGGAGGAGTTTAAGTATCTTGGCATCTTGTTCAGAGCATGAGGTCGACAAGTGGTTTGGTGCTATGTCATGCTCTCCTTGAGCCAGTTCATTGTGATGAAGGAGGAAAGCAATGCTCTAAATTTACTGGTGGAACTTTGTTCCAATACTCACTTGTTGTCATGAGAGCTGTATCATGACCAATAAAAGTAGGTCCTGTAGTGAGTTTCTTTTGAAGGGTGGCAGGGCATTGCTCTAGAGATGAGGTGTGAAGCTCGGTCACCCAAAGAGAGCTCAGAGTACAGTAGGGACCCGGGCATCTGGTCCAGATCCCTCTTGGACTCCTCTCTGAGGAGGTGTTATAGGCATGTCCCACTGGGCAGAGACCTTGGGAAGACCCAGGACACACTGGAGAGACTGTCTCTTGGTTGGCCTGGTAATGATTCAGTATTCCTATTGAGAAGCTGGAGGAAGAGGGGGCAGAGGGGAAATTTTGGGCATCTTTTCTTAAACTATTGCTTCTGTGACCTGGTCCCACATAAGATGAAAGAATGGGGGGATGATGGAAGATCAAGATTAGTGCTTTAAATTCCATCAAGGCACATTTTTGGAACTCTAAATTTTATTTTGAAAATAGGATAGGACATCAAAAGGACCACTATTCCATCCATTTCTTTAAACCCATTCAGCATTTTCCCCTCTGGATACTTTGACAGTCTTTGCAGGGCCACATAGAGAGAGAGACAACCTCACACACTCACATCCACACCAAAGAGACAATTCAGATTCACCATTTAACCTATGAAACGGGTTTTTGGAATGTGAGAGGAAGCTGGAGCACCAGCAGAAAAGGCACAAGGAGAACTTTATACAAAAGGTCCCAGTTGGGATTTGAACCGGGGCTTTCTTGCTGTGAGGCAAGAGTGCAAACTGCTGCACAACCCATGGCCCATAATTTATGGTGTCAAATTTTCAGCATGTCATAAATGAATGAAAAGAAAATGTAAACGTACAAAAAAAAAGCAGCATGCTCTTACTGATGAACGCAGATGTAGTGCGCTTTGAGCACATTCTTAGAAAAAAAAAATGCAATAATGTAACTGCAATGCTGAGCTGATCATTTGTAAAAACCTGTGAGCTAATGTTTCTGCAAGTGGAGAAAGTGTGAAAAAACACCATGTTTATTTTCCTGCTCTGTCAGTGGGTAGTAATGTGTGTGTGAATTCATATGAAAAAGCTGTTAGGTGTGTGTGTTTGTCAGTGTGTGAACACAAAGGTGCATTTGACAGATCAGTGACCCTGAATGCACGGCTGCACTCATTTCAATGATTGGCCTTTTTGGAAAATATTCAGAATAAATCAAACTTTAAGAACTTCAAGTTGTGAGCATTCAAATCTAATTCTATTTTTCTTTTTTCTCCATTCTTTTTCTTCATTTTTCCTTCTCTTTCATCCATCCACCCTTTCCCTGTTGGTGTATTTGTGGACGTAGTTTCCAACAGCACATTAGGAGCAGCAGGAGGAGGACTAGGAGGAGGTCCGGAGTCCTTGCAGCCACGCTTTTCCTCCTCTCTCCCCACCTACCTCCCTGTCCAATGTCAGCTAAGTGGTGCTGACTCCGCCTTCTTCCTGCGGGAAGCCAATCAAGAGGTCATGCGAAACAGCAGCCTATCGTCACGGACCGAGCCATTCTTTCTCCACCAGCTAGAACCGGGCATCGCTGCCCCGCAGTCCCTGCCCAGCGTCAACTGCAGCTACGGAAATGTGAGCATCGAGCAGCCAATCCCAGCGGAGCTCCTTCAGGGGCCGCCCCCACATCTGCTGCACTCCACCAACCAGGTGACGCTCAACTGGAAGGTCAAAGGACAAGTCGTGGTGGCTAAAGTGGGGTCAGCGAGGCCGTGGATACAGGTGGTTGCTGAGAATTTACTTAAACATTGAAACATCTTTAAATGTTGTGTGTTCATAACTTTTTAATGTAGTTATTGATTTTTCCACATATTTAAGCCAAAGCAGCAGCAGCCTGTTGGTGATTAAAAAAAAAAAAAGATGAAGGACTGAAATGAAAAATATAATTGTAGGGCCAAAAAAAGCAAAATTAAAATTAATGAGCTATTGAGTTAGATTATAGTTTCTCAGCACTGTAGGCATAATTATTTTGTAATTGTCCAGAGTAATTAGACTTACTAATGAGACACTGTAAATACACTCTTGTAGCTTCAAAGAAAACTCTAGTTATCGAGATTAAAAATGTTGCTCACCTAAATTACATTTTTCTTTCATACTTGGCCATTAAATAGGAAAACCGTCAGTCACAAAGGTGAAGTTATTACAAAAATGTAATGTTCAAATGCAGGAGAATTGAAAGAAAGATGATTTAATAACAAAAAAGGCTCATAATTTATTGGATCAAGTTGTGCTTTCTTGCTTAAAATGTGGAAATTATTCTAACAAAAAGTATTTAAGTCAATCAAAGCAATTAAAGATTTTGCAACACAACCTTACACGGAAAACCTTCTAAGTGGTTAACATTCATTGGGGTAAAATAAAAACAAACACATTTGTTGAAAACTGAATTCTACTGCTCAAAAAAATTGTTTTACAGAAATAATTTATTAATTTGTACAGTTAAAGGACCTTCATCCTTTGATTTACATAAAAATCTTCTCAGGAGTAACATCATGTGCATTTTTCCATCCTGTTAGGTACTGTTTTACCTGATTGGACGGCGCTGGGATGACCCCAACCTGCCGCCTCCATCCCTCCTGCCTTGTGTCAGAGCCTTGGCTGTTCGTGACAAAAGTGAAGAGGCCCCCTCAGCAGGCTGCCGCCTCATGGGACCATCCGGCATCTGTGTTGTCCGTCTGGAGATTCCCCCAGCCTGGTTTACACCATCACAAGCGAGAAAGAGACCACCGGAAGCGGCCCTTCCGTCAGTGGATGTTTACTACTCGATTATACCCATGGAAGGAGCTCGTCAAGAGTGTCCTTCTGCTGTTAGCGAGCCATGGAGAGCTCCGATTTCAAGTGCCGGGGCTGTTTTGGGCCTCAGTGCGGGGCTAGGGGGACAGTGGACTACCATTGATGATGGAGGCCTTCAAGACATGCAGAAAGCTGGATCTGTGGAGATGAGCATGGGCACAGTTTCTGCCAAAGGACAAAGATTGCATTTGGATGAAAATGTGGAGGTTCTGGTTCCACCCAGCCCGGTCCGGCTTGGCAAAACTGTGGCATTTGGAATTCACATGAAGACCAACTCAAACACGGAGCAGTTTACGTTAAGGTAAGACAGTAAATGCTTTCATCAGGTTTGATTCAGTGTTCCACAGTTTTTGTCTCCCATTATTCATTTCCTTTCATCTCTGGCCTTTCTTGTTGCACCGTCTCTCCTTATTAATTTCTTCCTCATTCACTTTCTCCCGACTCGGCTGCTCCTGAGCTGGATGGCTGTCACTTTTGTATGCTTAGCCTCTTTCAGTAACCGGCAGTGCAAATTACAACTTCATGAATATTCAACGTGACTGATCGAAGAGGAAAGTAAACAGAAAAAAAAAAGGGTGACTGGGGAGACGGAGAGCAAAAGATAGATTTAAACGAGTACATCTGTGTTATTTAGAGGAATGGTAATTCATAGTATGTCAATGGACAAAGCTGCATAAATGCATTTCATTTTTAATTCAATTGAGCCTTTAACTATATTTCACAATTTGAATTAATAATATAGTCTACAACTGATTAGGATGCACACATACTACTATCCCTCCAGATACTAACCCATCACTCAAACTAACACTTAGGTGAGCAGAATATGATGGAGCTACATTCTCAATATAATCTATCATTTAAAGATAATGTCACAGTTAGAAGAAAATGACATAAGGAATCACCTAAAAACCCGACAATAAAACTGAACCGACAGTTGGGATTCATGCCTGAATTTAGTTGACTTGCTTTTTTGCTTCCTAAAATCTGTAAACGCCATTATTAAGAATGATATGGAATATATAACTCTGGACTTGAAAACTTGTTTTACACCAAACTTTTTTTTTTTAAAGTAACACTGGATACATCCTTATTAGATTCATGAAGCTCAATTCCATTCTTTTCATTTATTTATTTTTCATTTATTCATCATCTAAACCCATTTTTGTCCCTGTCTTGATCACTGGGTTGCCGGAGCCTAACCTGGCAACTCGTGGGGCATAGAAAAGCATGTAAGAAGTGTTTTCAGCGGTGTAATAATAAACAGTTTGACCCTTTTTTTCTTTTTTATTTTTGTTGCTGAAGTTATAGGGAAGAAGAAATGAGTGTCTGTGTTTGTTTGTGTTGGTCAGTATGTGCTTTTGATTCTTGCCCTCCATCCAAGCATACACTCTAATAGATAATCTTCCATGTTCAAAGCACAGTCAGTCATGTAATAAGGCTTAAGTGGATCCTGCTTGAGCGCAGGAGTGTGTGCATGTGTGTTTTTATGTGTGTGCCAAATAATAAGCCTTAAGTGTGCTCCATTACACTGAGGGGATATGATTATGATAAACTGCTGAGGAGATGGAGCGGCACGAAGAGAGGATGAACCAGGCAGATAGATGGAAAGGAAAAAGGGAAAAATAGTCGTTCTGCTCAAAAAATATAAACAGACAAAACCTGATGAGAAATGAAACAAAAAAAAGAGGAGAGGGTCCCCTCGCTTGCATTTCTTCAGCGGCTCCAGAAAAAAAAAAAAAAAAAAAGATGAGATGGAAGGATGGGCAGAATCCTGCGTTAGTTAAATTAGATCAGGCATCCGTTTAGAATCACCCATCACCGGGCTTGTAATTCACATCACCAAACATGTTCCTGTCACAATGGCTTGAGACTGCCAGTGTAGAGAACAGCTAAAACTGTGGACCTACAGACACGCTCTCATTCCCAATTTGTCACATACTGATGTATGGTCAAGGGCCCTCTATGCCAGTTTGCATGCAGCGAGTACCCATTTATGTCACTTTTTGACACTTATCTAGGATATTTCTCACTGTCTGGGTGTATTTTGGACTTGTTTGTAGATTGTGTCCTTTGTTTGTCCTACTGAACTACTGAAAACTTTTCATTCTCTGCTCTTTCCTGGTTGTCCTGTACGGTTGACTGTATATGAAAACTGGACTGAATAAATGTGATGTCACCCATAGAAAATTGCTTACTCTCAGTTCCAACAAAATGAAGCCTATTCAGTCACTTTTTTTTTTGTGATATGGCCGTTGCCACGTTGAAACCAAACGTTATCAATAAGTGATTGGTCCGAGCCGGTCTGAGTTAACATGTCTACTGTATGACAGCCACTCTCGCCAATGAGGAGTGAGCTTGTTAGTCAATACCCCTACCACTGGATAGTAGAGCTTCTCCACGTCATTCCATTTTTTTAATTATATAATTCAGAAAAGTACACTTAGAGCTATTGCAGGCTATTTGATGGTGTCAGTTTAATCATATTTTGTTTTGGTATTATAAAGTCAATGTATTTACAGTTTGACTGAGCTCAGGAACAAAAAAAAAAAGCTCACCTTACTACTTATGTGTAGCTCTGCTGTGTTTTAGTTGGAAAACCAAGGGAGTGTCGGCAAAGGGCAGCTGAAGGTGGAGGAAGATGATAAGGTGGACAGTGAGGAGGAGTTGTCCTCTTTTCAGAACAGAATCAGGAAAGAGTTCTGCTACTTACTGTACAATTTAAACTACTTATAATAAAAAATGCTCCAGCCGTATTGTTCTATTCATGAAGATTGTAGAGCTTTGTTATGTCCAATAGATTATGGCTTCCAAAAATCAATCGAAAGAAATTAAAGTAATTAATTTTGGTCTCAGAAAATGAATTTGAGAAAAAAAAGTTATTTATTCAAAAGATGTTGAATATGAAATGAAATCAAGTTGTGAATTGTCATTCAAAACTAAATAATTTAGTTATTTAGCTGTTGTTTTTAACACAACCCCCCTCCCCCGCCCCAACCTATTCTAACTAAAGTTGAAGTTAACGTCTCACTAGTTGTCACTAGTTGTCACAGGTGCTGGGTGTGTCAGATTTGTTCTCTGCATTCAACCCATCCTCTGGGGGGAAAGACGAGTTGCAGACAAAGCTGCACACATAACATTTGGTGAATCCAACGCCAAAATGCTGAGTATGAAAAAGGGGGGCATTAGGACCCATTTTGGTAAACCCGACCATTGAACGTAAACGAGAACTGGACTCAGGGAGCGTGGCGCCATCCATAGGAAATTGCTTATTTCCAGCTCATTCAATTCAATTCAATTTTATTCACATAACCCAATATTTACAACAATAGTCATCTCAATTGGCTTCATGCCGGTAATTGAGTAATAAACATGAATCATAAAGAATATAATGTCATAAAATTCAATAGCTGATTGCAGACTAAACTGAACTGGGCATCCCTGACCTTAGACCCTCTCAGCAACATGTCATCAATAAACAGTGAATGGTCCGAGTTGCTCTGAGTTAACATTGCTATGGCAACGCGGTAGTAGGTTGAAAAATTGTCATCTGGACTTGGCTTTTAAAGTTGAAAACATTTCACCTTTTATCCAAAAGGCTTTGTCAATTCTGAAATAGCTGGTAAAAGAGCAGGTTTTATGGGGGAGGAGTCAGCGCTGAAACTGGATGCCAACCACTCCTGCGTATCAGGAGTGAGCTTGTTGGAAGACCACACCCCCTACCACTTGAAAGTGGGATGAGGGGAATCTGTGGTAGATTTTGAATTTAAGATGTGGGGGCTAGCAGGCACCGCCTATTTTTTTTTTTGAGACATCTGATTAGTCAGTTTATAACTTGGATAACCTGAATTACAGAAAAAAATAAGATTAGCAAGAACATGTTAAAAAAAAGGTAGTTGAGCAAGAATAGTAATTCAGAGAAACAGAATGACTGTATAATAACAGTTTATATCTACATTAAAGTATAAGAGACTTTGGCTTCTTAGAGCCAGTGGGTGCTTCCTGTTTGGAATGTGAGGGGAGGGGGGGTCACTCAGTCTAGTTCTCATATGCAGTCAATGGTTGGAACTCATAATCTATACTTCTCAGGGCGAACACTACCAGTGGTTAGTTAACCTCTGAGTTGGTTCCAAGCTGTTACTGCTTGGTCTATAGTTACCACCTCAACTTCCAGCTAATTAACTACTTCCTTCAAAAGGAGCAAAGCAGCTACTGAAAAGGTCGTACAAAAAGAAGATAAATTAGGGGAACATAAAGTATTAATGTCAACAAACCCAAAATACTGAATGTCTTATAGGTAAAAACAAAACAAAAAACAAAGCGAACATAAGAAAAGGACGTTGATGGTCCTGCTTGACTGAATCTTTCCCTCTCACTTCTTTGGTTGAAGACAGCAAATGTTTCTCAATCAACTTTACATTTCCTCTTCTGCCTCTTCAGCTTTTTCCATAAATGTAATTGACGTGTTGCCGTGTACCAAAGGAGGTCAGATCTAAATGCCTTAAAAGCCACTTTCATGGACCGTCTTGGGGATTTTTAACCTAAGTGGATTTTAAGACCTGCTGCTTGGTGAGTAGTCACAGATGGAATTAATTTTTATTTCATCCCATAAATATTATTCATGAGTTTAACTCAGTCCGAGGACATCATATTTCAGAAGATTAATCTCCTTGTGTCACTTTACACGGAACACATGTGGGCATGACACCTTTAAAGTTTAAAATGTTGCCTCAAGATGAAATATCTGTCTACAGGATTAAGATGAAAAAAGGACAATCTCCACACAGTATAGTAGCACAATTTCTGCCTTTATTTTTCAGCTCCCTTTGCTTGATGCATTGCTCGTTGTTTAGTTATTTTTTTTGTCAAATAAAGCAACTGTGCTTGAAGTTCTGTGTAATGCAATACAGTTACTTTCTTGTCAGAAATACATTATGTCATCACAAATTAAGTTTGAGCAAAGAAGGCTTTTTGAGTAAATAAAAAACAAATCTAACAAAAGGTACCACTGATGCAGAATTTACAAGGAAATGTGATAAAACCAAAATCCTGAGTAAGTAAAGGAAAATATAATGGCAAATACACAAGGGCCTGCAGACAAAGACATATGACACACAGCAAACATGGGTAGCAAAGATCATTGAGTTTGTGCCGCAAAGATTGCCACAAAATTTAAAGCAGGTCTAACAACCGTTAGCTGAATCCAGGTCTGTAGATGTGATGGACATGAATGGCAAAAAGGCAACAGAGCAAATGTCTGATTTGCTGTTTTTGGCTTTTCTGAAGAAAACAAATTATGAAACTTCGCAATTCAAACTATGGCATCAGGGATATCACCCGAATACACACTTGAAATGTTCTGCCGGCGATCAAAGCATCAGAAAGGATGATAAATCTGAAGCTGGAAGTTGAAGGTGTGAAGTTGAATGCTGTCAGTGGTTCTCCCCCTCAGGTTGGATGTGAGCAAAAGAAGGCAAAATTTGAGGAAGATGGATGAGGGCCTTAACAGTCGTATGCATGAAGGAAACAGAGGTGATGAGGAAAAGGCGATGAGAACAGGAGTGTAGAAGGTGGTGGACTTTGCCAGAAAAAAAAAAGAAATGAGATTGAAGAAGATGTTTTCCCAAAAGAGAAAGATAGGATGACATTACATCTTGTGCCGACGTTGTAATCTGAAAAACCTCATGGACTCTAGCTGTGGCTGAAGAAGAGAGGATGGTGGTTTGTTGGATGACTCTGGTGGTAAAGAAGATGATGACAAGAGCAGAGCAGAGGACAAAGCAGTGGGCGCTGCAAAAGGAAAATTGCTGTATGGCCTTTAGGGAGGAGTCGAAACAGGCTTGGGAGATCGTGAGTTTCTTCAGGATGACTGAAATCAGGGAAACTTCTGGACGAGGACAGCAGATACAGAGACTTTGTGAAGGAATAAAGAATTTCAGGAGTGTGTTAAGAGGTTAAATGAGAAAAAAGTGATAGAGAACAGAAATTAACTAGTAGGAGTACAGGGAGATATAGCACAGGTGGAAAAGACAAAAAAGGGTGTATGGAGACAAAACGAGGAAGTGTAGATCTGTACAGGTGATGCAGAAAGACAGAGATGGGAAGGATGTGCAGCAGGTTAGGGTGATCAAGGACAGAGATGGAAATTTGTTGACAGGTTCCACAAGTGTGATGGATGAGGAAAATGTTAGAAAAGGCAGTAGGAAAGGTGGATACTGTGGAGTGGGGAGTAGCAAAGATCATTGAGGATGAAGTGAGGAAATCACTGAACAGGATGGAGAGTAGAATGGCATCCTGACAACAAACCTGTGGAGGTTTGGGAGTGTTTAGGAGAGGTGGCACTAGAATTTCTGACTGAAGATCGTTGGGAGTGAGAGGACGCCTGAGGAACGTTGACCTGGTGACCACCTGTTAAGAAGACAGATGTATAGAGCTTGGGAAACCTCAGAAGAACAAAGTCGATGACTCACACAATTAAAAAAAAACAATAATGGAAGCTAGGCTGATGTCAGAAATGATCATTTGTGAACAACAGTTTAGTTTCATAATAGGGTAGAGTAACACAGATTATGCTTTAGGTGAACAGCGAAGGTCAGAAGGAGATGCATTATGTCTTTGTAGATCTAGAAAAAGTCTATGACAGAATTCAGAGAGAGGAGCTGAGGTTTGTATGAGGAAGACTAGAGTAGTAGAGAAGAATGTTGGAGATTTGCAGGACACGTGTGAGAGCTGGAAGAAAGGATTCCAGGAAAAAGAACAGGAGGACAATGTGGACGTTCATGCATGTAGTGAAGGAGGACATGAGGGTAGTGAGGAGAATGAGGAGCATCGAGTCAGAGAGAGGGAGAAGATAAAGGGAGCAGTCAATAGACGAGGAGTAATATGTAGAGTACAGACCAGAAATGCATCAATAAAGACTCACTTCCATGAAAATGGTGTCTTTGGTATTTTTAACATGATCTTGTGACATTTTCTGATGATAGAGGACATATTTAAAGAAAATTAAGCTCCAAGCTGCACCTCTCAGAATTTCTTTTTCAAATCATTGTGGATCAGGACTAGATGGAAAAAAAATGACATTTGAAAAAGAGCTTATTTGTGATGTAGCAAAAAATGAGGGGTGAGATGATTGAAGTGGGTCTGTAAAAAATCCAAACCCAACGGACCACCTAAAATTTACATGCTTCATCAATATTTTATTTACAAATTCCAATTTATTCCCTGAAAAAATAAAAAGTAAATACGAGTCCATGAAACATGCCAACATACAAATACATTAAACCATCACATTTTCCGAATTATTCCTAACATTGCTACTTTAAATATGAAAAAAGGACGACTCATCCGGATGAATCCATGTCAACAGCACAAGAGCATGAAGCTGAATACCTGCTAAAATAACCGCAAAAACTCTCAGCATGAAGATTTCATGCTATAAATCTATGATTGGTTGATGTTTTAGGCATGTCTTCAGTGTAAATATTAACAGAAGGAAGGTCAAAGTGATCATCATCTCCCTCAGTAAAAAAAACTCTCTTCAACTGCATTATCATTGTTTGGTTACCCAATTAGTAAGATAATTAACTATGAGAGGATAATTGATACTCATGTTAGCATATGTGTCTGACAGAAAGTCTTTTTTGCTTGTTTTTTTTTAATCTTTTTTTTTTAATTTTCTGCAGCTATTAATCAATGTTTTTGTAAAGAAAAACCTGTTCTTGTCAACAATATTCAGACATCCACCGACATTTGTATGTCTCTTCACAGCGCAACTAGGCAAAATGAGCTACATATTATTTTTTACTTTTAAAAAATAAAAGAAAGTTGCACATTTTTATATTAGCAGTAAAATATTTAATAATAAAGTAAATAACAAACAAGGACACCCGGGTTGTGTTTTTGTACTATGAGCTCCAGGTGTGCGTGTTCCCTCGTCCGTGTCCCTGAGTTAGCCCCGTAATGGACCTGTAACCTGTCCGAGGTGAGACCGGCTTCCTGGCGCATGACAATAGAGATAAGCTTTGGGATAGAGTGCAAAGAGTGGCTGGAAGTTTGGATGCAAAGATAAGAGCGGTGAGGTTTCTCCGGAGGATGCAAGGGTTTGGTCTGATTTACCTCCATGAAACAGATCTTTAAAAGAAAAAAAAAACGAACTAAAACTAAAATCACAAAAATAAAACAGTGACTTTCATTGTTCCTCTTTAAATCTTAATGAGAAGCTTTTGATTTGTGTAAAATATTCTTATCTTTTTTGCTGAAGATGGACATTTGTGTTTTGTGTTGTGAAATAACTGACACCAGCGAAAGAAAAGAAAAAAACGAATTTGACATGCTTCGCTGTTTTTATTTATTTTTTTGACTTTTCTTACATTATTTTTTGACTGTGTCTTTGCCTTGTATTTAGATTTATATATTTTCATTCTGTTTGATCTTAAATTATGTAAATTCTTACAGCAGCAAAAATATTACTGAGTTTTTTTGGGCAGTTTCAGGTTCATTGTGAAATTACTCTGTAGTGTAATGCCAAAAAAAAAGGAAAACGTTGCAGTGGTACTAAAAAAGATGGATATTGAGCACTGACAGGAGAAAGAGTTTTAAACAACAATAAGTAAAGCAAACTACAAAGTAGTAGTTTAAAAAGGCTCTGGACTAAACTTCAACCTACCTTGTATAATAATGTAATAATAATGTAAATAAAAAGTGTGTCCAAATATGTCTAAATATTCTCAAAAGATGTGGACAACATGAACTGTCAGGAGGTTATTAAAAAAATCATTTTTGAAATGTATTTAACCTTATTGTTTTTTTCTAAAACTCCCCCCCCCCCACTTAATGGAGAAATACAATTAAACAAATACTTTCTCAAATACACATGCAATCAAGTGGGGGTGCTGACTTTATTGTTTTCATCTAAAATATGTTTGACTTGTATTCAAGACCCACTCTGATCACCTTTTGATCTATAGTAAAAGTGTCTCCAGTGGTCTTTTAATTATGACAATGCCCTTTTTAGCCAAAAAAAAAAAAGAAAAGAAAGAAATGTCCTTCTCTAGGACATAGCATCTGCAGAGCAGCAGTAGTTCATCAGAAATCACCTCTGAGTTATGGATGAGAATGTTGGCATGAGGCAACCCCCACCCCAGCATCTTGTCACCCATAACTGAGAGGTCTCTGAATACACGCTCTCCCACTAACTTACAGCCCGTCAGACCAGCATTTTTTCATCTGCATCTGATTCACAACAATCAGAATAAACAAATACCCAGAAATTCAATTAAAACCTTAATTCTCTTCATTTATGTCTACTTCTATCACACAAGAACTTGTTAAAAACACCATAAACTCATTATTCAACAGAGTGGGTCTTTAAGTCACGTTATATCCAGAAAAAAATATATATATTCTAGGCAATTTATAAATATTATATGTTTATAAAATGATCATTTTGAGAAATTGCAGTCATTTTTTTCTTTTTTTATCAGCCTTTTGGAGGATTTTGCTATGCCTTACACAGGGGACCCATGTGCTGTTGCACTTTTCTTAGTGAGAGTCTAAGGCTGTGATACAGTCGCTGTAATGAGCATCATTTGACCTTTTGATTTGCATGGGAAAATAACAGGGTCTTTATATAAGCCAAAAGTTATTTTTTTCAATTTCAGTTTGGTTTAGGGAAGTCAAAGAAAAACGTGACTCAAGGGTAACAGTCAAGAGGATTACATTTACTGATTTCTGCTTTATCATTACGTTTACTGGCCTTTTCACCAAAGTGAAGTGATGAGGGAGGGGGGCAGACATAGAACGACAAAAAAAAGACCAACAACTTTATTTAACCCCAACTGTCAATCAGCAGCAATGAGTTCTTGTAACCCCCTCTTTGCTGCAGTTATGTTTCAGGCAGAACCATGTAGTTTCTCTAGACTGCATCCTTTCAGTCTCCCTCTCAGCACCTCTCTTTCCTCTGGTCCCTCTGTTTCTCTCTTCCAGATTCAAATCATTCCTGAATATTCATGAGGGTGTTATTTGCATTCCTGGCTCCTGAAAGAGACCGACACACAAAGGTGACAGCCATCAACCTCGAGATAGCGCCAGTGTTTGTGCATTTTTGGGCTGTGCGTTTGTTTGAGGGCGAGGAAAATAGACGGGTAAACACAGACTTGCGGAGGACTGAAATGAGGAGAGAGTGGAAGGAAGGCAAAATGCTATTTTTGCAGTTTTACTCACTAAATTATTGAAATTTATCAGAAAAAGTAAGTCTCAAAAAAGCAGCATTACTGTACATTTTCCTTCTTTGCTGGTCTGCTGTTGATGTGCTAATGGTTCACCTTACACCTCCACCTCACTTATTATGCCCACATGCTCATTTAACTCTGTCTCCATACAAAATCCTCTACCGGTCTCTGTTTTTAAACTCCTGGCACTCCATTTTTTTCCTTTTGTATGTGTTTCTCAGCTCTGTTTGAGTTTGGGTCTGGTAATGCCAGCTTGGGTGCGCTTGATATGCAAATGTTTAGACGTCCCTTTTGTTTTGCTTATTTTTTTCTTCTTCTTCTACTTCCTGTTGTAGGATAGAAGAGCCTCTTTTAGAAACTGAGTTCCTTTCCCCAACACCTTCATTCTTGTGTGCTAATGATGCACACACCAGATGAAGTGTTAAAGCTGTTAGAGCACAGGGCAAAATGCCTTATTTTACAGTAACGTCTGAACAGTAGTTTCATTTACCTTCATACTCAGTTCCTGGAGAATCAGTAATATCGCCATATTTTTTGCTAAGATGATGCTGATGTTCACGAAATTGTGTCACTTATTTTGTTTAGCTTTTTACCAAAGAGATGGTTGAAGAAATCCATCAGACTTCCATAAAAATGTTTTTTTTTCTCTCTTTTTTCTCTTACACTATATTACTTTGGTTTCTGCTCCAAATATTTACTATCATTGTTTTTATCTTGGTAAAGTACTGTATTTTTTGTACCATAGGGTGCACCAGATTTTAAGGCACCCCGTCAATGCATGGTCTATTTTTGAACTTATGTCATATATAAAGTGCACATGACTATAAGGCACATCAAGCGAGGAAAAAGAGTCAGAGATAAGTCCATTAGTCAGTCAAACTTTATTGACTTAGTTCACAGTAAATTTAGAACTTGGCTACACATTAGCCACATTAAAATATTCATAATGCCTGTAACTCTCAACCTTGTTTGCAACACAAGCTCCATTTCCATTTCCATGTGCACAACACTTTATTGAAAATGAAACACAAACCAAATCATGCGATAAGTCATTCAAAAACACGGATGTGAACAATACTTTGATTTACAGCAGATACATTTAAATTTCTGCCACGGCACTAGCGCTCATCATCATCAATCAAAGGAGACATCGGCGTCTTATTCAGGCCATGCAGCGGCGAACCCCTTATATGTGGGAGCGGCTACGGTTGAAGCCATTTTGGGAAATGGTGGTTGGTGATTTTAAAGAGGAGTTGTGGATCCAACATTTTCACATGACACATTCAACGTTTGATGAGCTGTGTGATGCTGTGGGACCCTTATGTGGCACCAGTTCCTACCAAGAAGCACATTGCCATCTGGCTATTGGTCACATGAGTCATTTAATTTTAATGTTTCCATTGCAGTTTTGCGAAATATGTCAATTTGGGCAACTAAAAAAAACACCTCCAAGTGCAAAAACTTTTTTTCAAGTATGAGTTATTAGAAATTCTCATTTATTAATTTATTAGAACAAATCTAACTTGCACAATTTCATAATCAATGGAAACGCAGCTACAGACTGTTACTGCTAAAATGAATGTTACTGTGACTATGCCAACTCCCAACCTAGTTAGTAACATGGAAAAAAAATTCTGAAATCCTGAAACATTAGCCGTGCTACTATATTGACAAAAACACCAAAATTTGTTAGAAACTTTTGACATTTTGACTAAGCGTCATCAGTAGACACAAATGAATCCATATATAAGGTGCTCCAGACTTTAAGGCTCACCTTATAAGGCTTTTCAACGTGCCTGCCCTACAGTTCAAAATACGGTATGTAGTTTAGAGGTGACAACAAATATTCCTGCTGGAGGTTGGGTGTCACAAACACGTGTTCATGATCACCGTTTTCTTCCTCACGATGCATTTAACATGTTCAACAAGACGTGTGTCCTTTTTTTCATCTTCCTATTCCATTTCTACAAGAAGAGGGTTTAATCTACTCATGCATCATTGATGAGTTACGTGAAACATCGGTTTAGGAAGTAGGTAAGGCTGCAGATGGCTGCAGTCACCTGAGACCACAGTTTGAGTCCTGCAGGATGTCTGTCAATTTCTCTCACTGTAGTTAACCTTCGCCTGTCATGTTGTTTTTCCCTCCATTATTTTTTCCAATTTCTCCTGAGTTTTTATCAGGAACACAAATTATCTCATAAAATTGGGGAAAAGGGGGGACGCCTATAGTTGCACACCTGGGACACCGTATGTCCCAGGTGTGCAATTCATTTAAAGACCGTTTATTCACAGCAAATGCATGTCAAAATGGGCTGTTTGACTCAAATTTGACAGCATAACTCTGCCGTTTCTGTGTTACTCTGCATAAAAAACAGAGAACACAGTGATTGTCTTTGGGGGCTTTTGCAGGTAAAAATTTAGAGCTGAGCTGTTTTAATATTATAAAACAGAAACATGACTTTCTTGGGCCTTTTATGAATCACAGAACTGATAGAATAACGAGTGACAGCATAGATGGCATGTTGGTGTGGCGGTTATGTAGATGAAATTTAGCTGGTGGTCGAAAGGTTAAAAGTTGCAATATAATTTCATAAGGGCTGGTTTCATGAGGTTACATCACTGCACCATGTTTTCTGCAAAAAAACATTCCAAATGTCTAAAAACAGTGTAAGCCATCCAGCACAGGTGACTGTAGCAGGCTCACGGTGAGGAAAACAACCTGCTTTGGGCAATTTGGTATTAGCCATGAATGTGAGGTTTTTGGGCTGTGGGGGAAATTGTAGGAAGCCTCACAGATAAGGGAAAATGTGCAAAGTCCAGGCAATTTTTTTGTCATAGCTATATGGTTAGAACCCCATAAAAGCTGGTGTTATTTGTAAAAAAAATATGTGAAAACAAACATAAATTGGATTTTAATTGTTAAAAATGGAACACATCTCTGTAAAGCCTTATTAAGATTAAACCGTTTTCTTCTTTCAGCAGATAAATGTAACAGGAGAAAAACACCGGTCTACCTGATAAGATCAGGACATGTAAAACAAATTCTGATATTTAAAACAAGATTTTGACCATAAGATTTAACAAATTCTTTTATAGACTAATTTCCTTTGATTATTGTGTTTTAGCAGGTAAACATGTTTGGGATTTGTATTTATTTCACTGAATTTTATATTTCCACCAGTAGAAAAGCCTTAAGCAATAAGCTACCATGGCTGCAGGGATGATTTGTGGTGAACATTTTTGCCCCAAGTGCTTTTCCGAGCAGCAAAATCTGCCAAAAAATGGGTTATTCCTTTATTTTTGCTCGGTGTAGTGTGACTTTGCCTTTATCCATTTGAATGTAGGTTTTGAAAGAGTCTCCCGTTACTCACTGAACCAATGGACAATCAACTGTAGATTCTGTTTTGTTTTGTTTTTTTCACAAGTAAAGCCTATATTCTAAGAGAGAAAAATACGTCTCCAGATTCAACACAGCGAGAAAAAAAAATAAAAGAAAATCATAGTGGTAAACAGCCTGGGGGAGGCATCCCAAGGGCAGCAGCTGCTTGATCTGTGTGCTAAATGACCAAAGAAAGCTCACAAAGATGATGCGTCACAGGCTGCAGTTACACTGACCGCTGTGATCCATGGAGGCTTGTAATGTTTGTCACCTGGGAAAGTTGAGCCCATCTGAACTGCTCAGTCATTGTTAAATCACTCTAGACAAGAACTCTACCTGAAAGCATTCAACTTTAATTTTGTGTCAATTATTAATGAAGGAATTGAAGAACCTCGGAAGTCCCTCAAGGTTTTAGAGGGTGATTCTCCAAGGAATGCTGGTAGGCTCAGTCGTAACCCTTTCAGGCGATGAGGTTATCATTTCTGGAGCCATTCTCTATCTGAAACTAAAGTACAACTTACTGTAATTTCAGGAGCTGGTAAGAAGAGTCTCTGAATGAAGTTAAATCTGAAAAAAAAAGGCTGAAGTGTTTGATCAGTAAAAGTAAGACTGAAATCCTAGCTATACAGTATGTGTTACATATTTTTTTAATCTTAGTAATTGATACTTTATTTTAATGTTGCATTGAATAAAAAGCTATTATATTCCAATTATTTCAGGAATGGTGCTTATTCAGCAGAGACCTATTTTCCCAAAACATTTAAACCACAAACATCATGATTTTTTTTTAATGTTTACATTGGGAGCCAGTTCCTTCCTGCTTGACACTCAGCATTAAGCGGTTGGATTGTTAAACTGTGTCTGCATTTCACTGCTGCCCCAGCTCATGGGTCAGGTGCAGAGAAGAAGTTTCACACACAGGTGCTTGACAACTAATGGGACTTTAACATAACTTTTTAATATTACTAACATAAAGAGTTGCATATTAGCACAAGGCTGCGTTTTTCTTCATAATCTATTACTTTGATTGTGTAAACGGTAGTTAAAAGAATGTCAATGCTGCAGCTAAAGCTCATGTGTTAAGGGGTTAAGGTTCAGATTTAGGGCAAATCTGTTTTTGAATCAAGGTTTATTTACATATTTTTCCTTTTTAAAGTGGCATAAACAAACAAACAAACCTTTACTCCTGAGTTTCTATATGAGAAAAAAACAAACTGCATCCACTGCTACCTGGTGCAAATATTATTTTATACCACAGAGTGACTGTGCTGTCATTCTCGGGTAAAAATGCACTAGCTGAGCCTATTGCTAAGTTCAAGAAACTATTAGAAAATTCCCATGATGCGTGCTGTGGTGCCCCTGCCCTATGTGGCTGGATTAGGTCATTCCTGTTCCACTTTTCTGACATCAGAAATTCTGAACATATTTCAGAAAATGTGCTTGAAACCAAAAAAAGGTCATATTGTGGGGCAGAGAATGATTTTCTGTTGCAAAGTTGCCCTCAGAAACAGCAAATTCCGATGTAGGAATGAAAAAAGATTTTGACTAAAAAAAACAGGGAATTTGTGATAACCCCTATTGACGCAGCAGCGGACAGTTAAAAAATGTCATTTGTTGTACGCCAGATGGGAACATTTTATCTGTTTCTTCAAACATCTTTATTTCTTGTTAATACAATGTTTATTTCAAAACAGTTTGGTGCTAAGGCGCAGTTGATTGCTGACCTAAAACTGAAATCCTATTAAGAGCAGATGCCTTCCATTCATGTGGTATGGTATGAAGACGTGCCCGGCTCCGTGATTGACCACCGTGCTTCATGTTTGCTCGTTTATCAGTGCTAATTTGCCAGCTAATCTCCCCATTAAGCTCAGTGGGAACATTAGCCTAGCAAATTAGAGCTGATGAATGGGCTATTATTCATCGTAAAATACCCCCACTTCTCTCTCTTGCATTTTTGCTTCCTCTCACCATGCTAATTCCCCCCTTTTCTTTCTCCATCTTTATCTTAACTGTACATCTCCACGCATCAATATTTATATTCTCATTCCATGGTATTGCATGTGCTTTGTGACGACTCTATTTTGAGACATAAATGAATATTATATTGCATCATCTCATGGTACGGTGTATTAAAATACGGAAATTGTTCCAAGAAGAGTTAACAATGAGAATCAGAGCCGTGAGAAGGTGCACAGTTTGGGCTACAGTTAGATCTTTGAATACTGTAACAGCTTGTACACGCATTTGTTGGATGAACAGATTGTAAGAGAAACAAAAGTGTCACAGATGCCTCCAGTCTTTCTTCTATTTTTTACCATCTTTTCTTCCCCTCCACAGTTCTAATTTTACCATTCAGATCTATAGTCACTCTTCTCTATATAAATTGTCTTTGAAAGTGGCATGTGTTTTGTGTGGTTTAATCTCTTTTGCATTCTTTGGTCCTTGAAGTGCTTTTGACTTTTTGTATATTTCAACCCTTGTGGTATAAAGCTGCAGTTTCAGGGCCTCTGAAGCCTTTCGTGTGGATTTCATGAAGGATGAGACAAGAAACTGACAGCTCTATAAGAGAAAAAAAAGAGAAGGTTAGGAATGGGATCATGGAGGGAACAAGAAAGAGAATCATTTTCATAGAAATTAACTACACTATTCTGTTTATACCTCTTTTCTTTTCTATTCTATTGTCTGTTGTCTCCTGTTCACTTCCTCCTGCTCCTTTTGTGTCTAATCATTAGTATTTATCTTGTGTTTCATAATTGTGTAATTAGTTTAAGTAGTCATCTTGAGATTAGTTACCCAACAATCTTTCAGAGGGACTCCTCTATCTGTTCATGTAACATGATCTGCGAAGATACTTTACTTGTACACATAACTGCATCCCTGGGTGACTGCACACACACGCACACGCACGCGCACACACACATGCACACATGCACACATATTAGACAGCCTTTCTCATCAGAACATCCTGCTGCTTATTATGGAATTTTATTTTACAGACTTGAACTCCACACCTCTCCATTGAAGTCCCCTCTGACTGTCAGATTGAGAATGTTTGTAACCAAAGTAATAGGAGCCATGTCAGGTCACCAAATAAAAAAATATATATATAAAAAAAACACTAGGCACCCTGATACAGAAGTAAGCATGTTTAAAAGCTGGTCTTTCAACTGTCTTTGTTTGTCATTTCTTCTTATTTTTTTAACCTTAACTTTGTATTTCTGAAAGCCATGTCATGTTTTTGCCTTTCTCTGTGAATTCCTGCAACTTTGGGGGTTGTTTGTTTTGCTTATTGAGAGCCTATTTGCATAAGATGGGTAGGATATTAAAATGAAACACAACAACTTTGAAAAAAAAAAACCCGAACATTTAGTTGCATGTTTAACATGTCTGGTCTGAATGCAATTTGTCTTTGTTTGGAATATGACTTTAACTTCACGGGGTTACAGACAATATTGACGACTGATTGTACGTTTAAAAAATGCACCCACCAACTGTTTAGGACCAGAAGTTCTTGAAGATTGTCCAAAAAAAAAAAAAACAATGCAGCAAACATCCCACTACATTTATTGGGAATTAAAAAAGTCGATGCCTGACAAAAAAGCTTATAACCAAGCATATGCGCATAAAAAGTAAGCACAAATCTAGTGAGTGGCAGCCTATACTGTTTATTACAAGTGTTTTTTTACTGTTTTAAGAACTAGTACAAAAAAGTACACACATACACTATTCACTAACTGTTTTGCTTAAACAATAAAATGCTGAATATTAATCTTTTCCTAGTAATAATTAAATCACTTTAGATCATCTTTGGCAGTATTTCTAAAGATCTTTCAATTATTTGTTGAGTTAACCAGCTTAAAAAAACAAAACAAAAAGGGAAAGTTGCACAAGGATTTTGTACCATAATATAAACTAATTCATTTTTGATATTAACCGTTACTGAACCAAATCCCTCCATTTTATAGGAAACCAAAATGAATGAAAGAGGTCAGACATCAGTTTTCGACAAAGAGACGACATTTTAGTTTTTATTTACTCAAATATTTGATCATCTTACAAGTGTGGTTTTGCATGAATGCTTAGGTTATTAATGAAATATTACAATACAAGAGAAGGGAGGCTCACAAAAAACCAAAAGCAAAGGACAGACAGACAGTATTGGGTTTACTCCAGTGGAGAGTGATAAGAGAGACGGAGGAAGAGTTGGTCTGCATAATGAGCTCTACAGCATGGAGGAGGGATGTGGTAGGGATGGAAAGAAAAAAGAGCAAGCTAGGGACGGATGAACAAACCTACCAGAGTCCAGGAGAGGACACAGAACTCTGCAGAGATGGATTGAATAACAGAGAATGTTGGGTTTAATGAGTATTCCAAGAGACAGCTTGTAAAGACGAGGACACAAAGATGAACATAATACAAAATGAATGTGGAGGTGAAATCTGAAGATAAAAATCCGGAGACGAGAAAGAACTGAGCTGCTGCAGATAAAGGTCAGCATGCCTCGAAGATTTTGTATGCAAGCTCACTACAAATGAAGGGTAAAATACCAATTTGCCCAGAGTTTGAAACATGCAAAATTTGTTATCGAGTAAGTTTGATATTGACGAGTTAAGACAAACTCATCTTCTTCCGGTTATTATCGCAGTGACTGCTCAGGGTGTGTAAAAATAGTTTATGAGGATTTGATTTGTTTTCGAGACAAACATCTGGTGACACTCATAAAAGATCATAACTTTTAAGGGTCCCATATGTGGCATGACTGCTGTAATAAAGTTTATGAGCGAATATTTATTTAGGAAGACCTATGCCCATTTTGAAGTTTTTAGGTAAATATCTTGGTGTAATATGTAGTTTAAACTTTGATAATTGTTAAAACACAAGTGAATTACATGTCTTAGTGTTTTGACATCTGTCATTCACCATATGTTTCCTAGCAACTTCTCTTATATATTCAAATAATATTCAAAATTTGTTTTTAATTTGGTCATTCCGTTATCCCAGAAGACTTTATTTCTTCTATGCTGCAGTGGATGCAGTTTACTTTTCCCAGACAAAAGCTCAGCTGGGCAGGATTTGCTTGATTGTGTGTTTTCATTAAGAACAGCTTAATGTAAATGGGAAAACATTTTTTTAGAGCTTGATTTTCTACACAAGAGCTTCTTATATCCTTGAGTAACATTCCAACAAGAAACGATGTTTCCAAGTCCTGCTAGCGTACCGTATTTATTTATTTGCTTCTACTGTTTCTCCAACAGTTTAATCAGCTAAGTTTGAGTAAAGAAAAATGAAAAGTTTTATTCAATATTTGAAACCAAAGGTACTTTTTGCTTAAGAAAATAATCTTCTAGTATTACAAATAAACAAAAACCCTTTTAGAACCCCTTAAAAAACATTACCTTTGATATTAAGATAAAAAAGAAATCAGAAATTTACTTTTGAAATTTCAAATACTAACCTTTTAATTGTTAAAATGATAATTGCGATTTTTTTTCTCAATGAGTTTCACAAATGTATATGTTAAAATAGGATCTGGGCAATAAAGTCCTGGTTTTGCATTATAGCCTTAATGTATTCTCTCTTACTTTGCTCTCATACTTGATCACAGGAGCTAAAAATGGCTTCAAAAGCTTTGACTTGTAAAAATTCGTAAAGGCTTTCATTGCTCATTCCTAAAAAAATAAATCAAATTTCATCTTTAATTAAAGTGAGCAGTGAAATGGAACCCAAAGTGTTGTTTGATTGTGAATATTTGCCAAACTCGTGTCTGGATGTAGTAAGACTTGGGATCAAGGTATGTTAAACGTGACCATGACTGAGTGTTCAGGACAGATCAGCCATGTTTGACTGATGTGCAGCAAAGAAACAGAAACACTCCCACACTGACTTACTCATGTTCTCCTATTCACACGCAATGACATTTGCAACATACCAATGAGATGAAGCTGCCAGGATCTAGTGGTGCTCGAAGAATTAGACTGCTGGGTAGAATGCCACGCGCTGTCTCTCGTGTGCTTTCCCAGAAGCTGTTCTAGCATGATCAGCAGTGGGTGGCATCAGAGGAGGCCAGGATATCTACAGATGCTGATGCTGCAGTGGAGACTATGGAAATCATCAACCATAAAGAACATGTTGCCTTTTCAAAAAAAAAACACTTTTCTGTCCTCCTCCCCTTTAAAGTGTCGATACCTTTACAAATGCGTGAAAGTGGTTGAAGACGAATTGTTAAGCCAATAAAAGAGAAACTGGACAAAAATGCACAACAAATAAAACCAATCAAATGCCCATCCTCCCATTATACAAGCTCATATCAGTGGTATAACGGTAAATGCATGTTCATGGACATTTTTTAAGAACTTACCCGTTTGTTATTGTTAGCCTGTATGATTAAAGCATACATATTTATGTGTGTGTGTGGTCTCTGGCAGAGGAGTCTGTGTGTTTGGAAGCCAAATCTTAAGAGGGGATCTGAAACTGCCCATGCCCATCCACATGTAGCACAGGCCCATTTGAGCCCCATCATGCAGAAACTTCTGATTCCCTGAGGTTACAGATGAACACAAGCTGGATCACTGAAAAAAACTAATTCTAACTAACAAAAAGCAAAACAGTTACATATTTCATTTTTTTTAGAAGTCCTGACTTTAATCCGATATTTATTTTTACATAACTAAAATCTTCTCCTTAATTTTGAGATAATCTATGACAGTAAAGTTAGGACATTTCAGTTCTTTCAATTTGTGAAACAATTCTTCCATAAACAATTCCTCTTTCTCTTGAAGGATTTCTTGTTGATAAAATTGCTGAATATACGCTAATTTAATTTCACATAAAAAAAAAATGCCCCTCTTCACCCTCCGCGGGTGGTTTCTCCTCCAAGCTCGGGTCCTCTACCAGAAGCCTGGGAGCTTGAGGGTCCTGCACAGTATCTTAGCTGTTCCTAGCACTGCGCTTTTCTGGACTGAGATGTCTGAGGTCTTTCCAGGTATCTGTTGTAGCCACTCCTCCAGCTTGGGGGTTGCTGCCCCGAGTGCTCCAATTACCACAGGCACCACTGTCACCTTCACTTTCCAGGCTTTTTCCAGTTCTTCTCTGAGTCCCTGGTATTTCTCCAGTTTCTCCTGTTCCTTCTTCCTGATGTTCCCATCGCTTGGCACTGCCACATCCACCACAACAGCTTTCCTCTGTTCTTTATCCACCACTACAATGTCTGGTTGGTTCGCCATTACCATCCTATCAGTCTGGATCTGGAAGTCCCACAGGATCTTTGCCCTCTCATTCTCTATCACCTTCGGGGGTGTTTCCTACGGAGCCCGTGTCCTGACATTAAGATATTAAAATATGTCTTGTTCCCACAGATTAATATCTTGTTCCCACAGATTATTATCTCATTCACACGAAATACTATTCCGTTCTCACAAGATACTATTGCGTTCCCTCAAAATACTATTCCGTTCCCTCGAAATGATTAACTCGTGCGAATGCAATAATTATGTCGTTCGAACGCAATAATTAATCCGTTCGAACGCAATAATTATTCACGTCATAAGTCATTCACGCGGATATGCTCTCTGTACGCCGGCAAAAGCCGCTTTCAGCGGTAACTTCCGTGTCTCTGTGACCCACAGTCGTTCAAATAAGGAACATAAAAAACAAAAATGATCACTTTATTGCTGTCTCAATGAAAATAAGAAAAATATCAAAAGATTTATGATAGCTAGGCTGCTTTGTCATACGATAGTTTCGGATAGGCTACTACTAGCTCCGCCGCAGAGCTCTCTGATGTATGCCGGCATTTGGACAACTGGCTGGTCTGTTGACAGACAGCTGATATTGTAGTTTAGGGTAGAATAGGAATAATAATATTCAGGACTTGTCTTTTATTAACTTTAGCAGTCAGTTGCTTTACATTCAAAGACTATTAGGCTACATGCTAACTGACTAGCTGATCATTTATCCTGTTATTAATTTACGTCATAGATTTACAGCAGATACCTTCACATTTCTATCTGTGTGTGTCTCATTACATTGCATTGAAGACACGGAGGATGTTTAGAGAACAAATTTATTTATTTTAAAACGCACAAATATATGAGAAGGTGTATCCAAACTTTTGGTCTGTACTGTATGTATATGTGTTTGCTGAGTTTGCTCTTTTTCGTGTAATCTTGAGCTTTCAGGCATTGCTGAGGCTCATGCTGCTTGGTTTTGCATTGTTAGGACCTGCAATCAAAGGGATCCTTTCCTTTTTCTTCTTCTGTGTGTCTATACAGGGATGTTTCCTTGTTTTACATTTCACTTTGTAATGTGGCCTGTTTGCATTTGTAAACTGTTCATTTACCAAACGTTAAAACACTTTTCCTTTTATCACCCTAAAAAACTAAATGTAATATCATTTTCCCCATCTGAGAGGTGTTGTAAGAAAAGCATGTTCAGGATTGAGAAGGTAGACAAAGGCCTATATCACAGTTTTTCAGTCTCTTTTGGGAACGGCTTAACTTTGTGGAGTGATGCTTCAATCCCTCTGAATAACTGGAACTGCTGCACTTTTGTTGTCTGCACTCATTTGTCTTAAATTAAAGTTTCATTTGTGTGTAGTCCCTGTTTCTAAAAAAATGAAGCAAACAAGATTCTACAAAAAGAAACAAACAGAAGACCCAACGTTTCATTATATACTTTTAGAGTATCGTATCTGCTTTTTAAAACTTAAGTAAACACATGCAATTAATATTAATCTCTCTGGATAGTCGGTGTTCACTACTTTCTTTAACAACAATCACACAGACATGTGGAGATATACATGAAATTACCTTCTAAAAAGTTCAGCAGCTTGTTCTACTTTATTGGTAAATGTTTTAAATGGTTTGAGCCAAACAGCTGTCTGAGAGTTGGGATTTTTTGACTAAAAAAGTTAAAGCAGACCAACATCCACCTCTGTGACGTGTCTCATAGTGATGCTGTGGCTTTACAGTAACTTTTAAAGCACAATATGTTCCGTCTGTATCAGCAGATGGGTAGCACAAGTCAACCTGTCAGTTTGTCAGCGATCCAGTCATCCATGTAAACAGAATACCTTCCTAACAAATCCACAGACAGATTCCCTCTCTGTTGATTTTTTTTTTTTTTTTAGTTTCTGTCAGATACTTTTGCTTCAACTTTTTTTAGTTTGTGACTTTTTTTTCTTCTTTGACTGATCATACTATAATAAGGCAAATGGATCAAACAGATTCTTGCACAGAAGGTGAATCCTGACAATGCCTGTAAAGCTCAGTGTGGAGCAACAAAAGCGCTTCAGACAGAACGGTGAAGAAAGAAATGGATGTTGGAAGCAGCAGAACAGTCAAGGACATGCATGGGTTTGATTCCACAATGATCTTAAAACATCGGGGAGGAAAAGTGAAGATCAAAAACTCAGAGGAGCTTTTAATTTGAATAGAGGCATTGAGGTTTAAACAGGTGAGATTAAGAAAATGAGTTGGAGAGAAAATAGTTTTGATGGATGACAAGAAAGAAAGAGTTTTGAGGGAAACAAATCCAATTAAAATGACTCAACATTACAAATACATCTTGTTTGGAAATGAACCCATAGCTTTTCATAGAGAATGCCCAACTGAGGGTTTGAAGAATTATGGTAGTCAAAAGAATGTAAACACTGGAGCTAAAGCTCTGGTTAACTAGTTGTGACTACGTTATAGCCCTATTCACAACTGCCTAATGGGCAGCATTCGTGTAAGGCCAGTTTGGGGCTAGTACTCACACCTTACGAATGACTAAAGCAAGAGATGGAAACTACAGCCCTGTGCGGGACTGTTTCCTTCATCCCGCTCCCGCCTTCGCCCGCTGGATTTCTGACCATTACCGCCCGCTCCCGCAATATGTATGTCCACTCCCACCCACACCCGAAAAGACCTTATTCCCGCACAATGATAGAGATGCATTGATTCTGTGTCTTCTCCCGTCCCGCAGGAAAAGAAAACACGTATTTGTATTGACATTATTAAAGGGATTCATGGGGTTGTTTGTTTCGTGTCCCTTGCCTGCATGTAAAAATAAATAAAATAAAAACAATTGAGAAACTTCTCCAAATGTAAGACTTTCCTTGCTGAGACTTCTGTGCTGTAAATCAGCGGTCCCCAATCTTTATTGGCCGGTTTGATGTCTGGCAAAATTCTCATGGACCGGTATGTTATATGTGGCGGAGACACACTGCAGCAACGCTACAATAGAGGAAGAGACGTGATAAGGTTGTTATGAAAAATGTGGGACACATAACTTTTACACAACATGCCTCCCAAGAAACCCAGCAAGGGCAAAGCGTCGTTGCTCAAAACAAAAGTCCAAGCGGTCCAAAGACATCAGGATTCATATGCAGGACCTACAGTGGCCGGAATTGCCAGATTGATGTCTGGTTGTCACCGGACCACCGACCCATGTCAACAGCTCTCGTCAAGTGCTCATGAGGCTGTACGATTTCTAATAATCGGACGCTGGCAGTGGGACGGCAGAACAGGAGTAAGGGGTGTGGCAATCTGAAATCTGCTAATCATCAGACGAATTTTGACGAATTTTTGGGGGACCTTGGAGAGCTTGGAGATCCAACTGCCAGTCAATTATTCCGGTGCTAGTTGGTTTGAAGGCATTAGTATGCGTGCGTGAACACTATCTGTTTTGTGTACATGTTGCCATGTGGACATTTTTGCAGCTAGCAGGTGTGTTGATAACATTTGAGTGTGTGTGTGGACAGGCCCCGCCCTTTGAGATTTGTACTACATTTGAACCTTACCGTAATGATAACCATCCAGTAAACTTGTTGCTTTATGCTGCTTCATGGTCTTATCCCCCCCTCCTATTATCACCCTCCAACCCCCCCCTCTCTCTAACATCCCTCTCTCTTCTTCCCCTCTTTCCTTTTCCGTCCGGTCCAACACCAAAGATTTTCAAACATGATTGAAATTAATAAAGTTTGGCCTCAATTACAAAAGGGGTTTATTCAGACATACCTTTGGTTTGTTTGAAGATGTTAAAGTAAAATATGTCCAACACAAGAGGCCCTCAGTCCTCATCTGCCTGCCCAGCTGTTGGACAGGACAAGTTAAAAAAAAAAATATTCCAGTGCTGCCTTCCTGCTGCCCAACACCACGCGGCCATCAAATGTGCCCGATGTCCACTGACCGATATCAGAAAATCCTTTGGTCGCCATTTAATTTTAAAAAAATGTAAAACCTCTGTGGCCACGACGCATTGTGTAAAGATGTGACTGCCGCCTCCCGATTACAAATGCCACCACGTGGATACCTGCGGGGTTTGGCTGATAAACCTGTATTTAGGTTGGGGCGGCTGTTGTGCAGTAGTAGGCTGGTCAACCTCCGATCAGATGTTTGCAGATCCGATTCCTGCCTTGCCCGCCCATGCGTCGAAGTATCCTTTGGCAAGACACTGAACCCCACCTTGCCTGTGGTGGAAGGTTGGCGCCAGTGTTTGGCAGCTTGTGAATGTATGGGCGAATGGGACTGTGACTGTAATGCTTTGGCTCCAAGCCTTTGAGGAAGGTAGAAAAGCGCTATACAATTATATGCCATTTACCATTTAAGGTCTCAGTGTGGTAGCTTTTTGGTAAATATGACCTAGGTTTAAGATGTGGCCACTCCTCTCTATGACCCTCCATGGGGCCGGGCAACCCAAAACCCTGCAGCACTCCTAAACCCCATGTATAGGTGAATATGACTAAATAATATTCTGTATTGTTATCAGCTTTCATGGGGGGAGCAGAAAATTGTTGTTTTCCAGAAGTCTTGATTTGTTTTTTGTTGTTGCATCTGGTAAATAAACATATTTTGTTAAAGTATTTTGTACAAAGAGAATACATTTCACTTGTATATTAACAAGGGATACAAAAAAGGCTGAAATACATATTTGTTTTACTTTTTGCATTTTAAATGTGAAAAAAACAAACAAAAGCATTCTTTAACAAATCACCTTGGGCCTCGGCTTTGTTCATCTATGAAGAAAACAAATTACTCCACAATAAGCCATTAGATTCCACTACATCTGAATATCAAAGTTTAGCTTCTGGACAAACTATTGATTTGTAGCTCTGATGCCAAGATTGTGAAACTTGTTCTCTTTTCTCCTTAAATGAATTATATAAAAATCACAAACTGATTTTCTTCCTTTTTAATCCAGATGGTTTAAGGCAAAAGGCATTAAAAGGAGAAGGTTTATGCAAAAGTTTTCATCGCAGTAATGCTAATGTTTTTCTATTGCTATGCATTTTTTTTAAATACAATTTAATAGGTCAAAGTTCTTTACTTATTTTTTTTTATTGCTTTGAATGTTTCTCGGTCCTTTAGATCTCAGCTGAAATTAGATTCTCTCATTTTACCATCTGCTTTGGTAGGTTACCACGTTTCACCAAATAATTGCTTTGTTTTTGTCTTTTATGCACAAAAAAAACTTTTTTTTTCAGCTTCCCTTTTTCCAATAAAGTGAAGACAGGTACCCTACTTGACAAAGGTTCTAAAACACCAATTACACACAACTATTTTTTTTGTTGGTTTTTAATGAAATGGACAAAAAATTTGAGCAAAGTAAAATTTTAGTACCAAATATTTATAACAATTTCTGCAAGACTTGAAAAGAGCTGTCCACTTTTGTAGACAGAATGTAGTAACAATTCAGCTACCTGACCTATAAAAGGTGTCTATTTAAAATTAAATGTTTAGGGCATATTTTTGTCAATAAATTCATTCCAAGATATTACACTGAAGATTTAAAATGATCAATTTAAATACATAAATGGCCTATATTGTGCCTTTCAGAGTAAACAATATCCACATACAGAATATGATAACAAAGAAAGACTTTTATTAAATATGAGTTATTATCAAGGCCCTCGACGACTCAATCTCTTAGGCCCCACCTTTGGCTCTGTGTGGGCGTCGCCCATTTCATGACGCCAACTTAGAGTCGGCCTCAGCAGCATGTCTGCATTTCAAAGTGGCTGTTTGTGTGTTAGCCTGGGGGTGGTGTTGTCAGCGCAGACTCTTCCTGGGAGGGGCTTTTCTTCACTTTGTGATGTCACAATGTGAGAATCCACTCATTTTCATGGTTTGGTACTCAGAGAGCAGGTTTTTCGTGTTTTTTAGTGTAGACAGTAACGATAAAGGTGATCAGAAACTAATGTTTTAATTAAACCGTGGAATGTTCTAAAGTTTTTGAAACTTTTAAAATTGTGGTATCTCTAATCTTTGTCCTCGGTCTGTTGACTCTTTCTAAATGTTTCTGTTTGGGCAATCTAGAAAACTAAACACTTTACGTCCATCACCAAAAAATGAAGCTGACCTTACAATTTGTAACATAAATCTTCCCACCAAACACTGGGATGTCATCCCTGGCAAGCAACAGAGCAGGTTTCATTTAAGGATAGTAAAAGGGAAGTTGGAAAGCTGGTCAGGAGCGAATCTATCAGCGTGACTGACAAGTAAGTTGCTGCAGAGCGTTGCTGGCTGGGAAAGCACATCACTCTCAGAGGAGTGGGGCAGAGTGTGCAGCCAGCAGGGTGATTGGGTTTTGCAGCTACACAGTGAGGCGGTCTGGAGCTGGGCGAGGTGCGGTGAGGTGGGTTGGAGGCGCAGCAGAAAGGCAAGATTTGAAGTACAAAATGGAGGAAAAAAAGGTGGACAGGTCAAACAACAAGAGAACTAGACTGGAGTGGCAGTTTTCTCCAGCCATTACCGTCTCTGCCAAACTAAACAGGAAAATAATTGCCCTCATTAACTGATCTAAAAACATTTCCCATCTCCAGGAAATCAGCTCTTTGTTCATCCAAACAGGCACTGATAAAACACTGAGTAGTTAGGAATATAAAAGATCATAAAATTGTTTTTTCTTTGTGTTTATTTAATTCTGTTTAATACATTTTGATAAGAATGACGGTACCGCGATTTAGCTGCAACTAGAGCTGTTTGCGTAAAAGTCCCGCCCCTTTAACTGTCTCCGCCAATCATTCTTGAAGGCTTAATCACATGTTATCAGTCTGACCAATCAGAAGTGGCTAAAGTCTTAACTTCCTTGTTCAAATTTAGCTCAAAAAGTCGCTCAGTTCTAACAAAAATACCATCCAAAGCTTGTCTTTAGCGGTGTAGCTTTCCACAGATTCCGGTGTCAGACCGTGGAACAAGTGAACAAAACAATGAAGCTCAGAGACTCTAGTCCAGGGGTGTCAAACATACGACCTGCGGGCCTTATCCGACTCCGGCCCACACATGCAGAGTAAAAATCATAAGGATGATTAAAAAAGAAAGCAAGTTTCTAGTCCATTCCTGTGGCGAGTTATGCTTTTTTAAAGAAATAACCGAAATGCGCATTTCCGCCACTAGAGGGAGCAAAGGAAAGGCAAAACAGTTGAAACATCCTTTCTCTGCACGCACCAAAAGTGAAACATAACAGCTCTGTGTGTGGGTAGGATGCACTTTGGTTCCATTTGAGCCTTACCGCTGTAATCTTGCTATAAGGATGATCATTAGCGACACTCTGATGACCAAAATGTTGTCAAACGTGAAGTGGAGTGAAGAGCCTTCCAGGAAAAATGGACCGAGTTTTTTTTTCTTTCATGAAGCTGAATGCAAAACCCAAATGCTTTGTATGTCATCAACATCGTAGTGCTCAAAGAATATGACAGTCAGCACCACTAAGAGACTTACCATAAAGAAAAGTTTCAGGATTGCTTCAGTGTCAGATGTAAAATTTTCAGACTGTATAAAATTAAATAGACCAACTTTTCTTTATTTTAAATTAATTTTATTTGAGATCCATTGGCCCCAAGTGATTAGGCTACTATGTTGATTCAGGCATATTACCAACTGAGTAAAAAACGAAAACAAAGCTGTCATTTTGCTTTTATGTTACTGGTCCGGCCCAGTTGAGATCAGACGGGTTAAATGTGGCCCCCGAACCAAAATGAGTTTGACACCCCTGCTCTAGTCTATCTGTCCTTTTGCGGCACTTTTCACACTACATCTCCCTTGATGCATTGGCTTGAAGGGACAGCGTCTCAGCGAACAATGAGTCATCCTTGTTAAACTTCTTGAAACCACAACGAACACACATCAAACAGTTTTAAAATTTTCGAACTTAACTTTTATTACATCTCTTAGAAAAAAATAGCTGCAACTTCCTGCTTTTTCTGCCAAAATATCACAAAAATGCACGTGAGATGGGGTGGGCGGGGGGCTGTCGATCAATACAGACTGAGTTTCTGCTTTTTTTTTTTTTTTTTTATGCTGGTGTGCCGCGGGGTTTTTGTCGAGGTTAAAGTGTGCCATGGCTCAAAAAAGGTTGAAAAACACTGCTCTATAGGTTGTTGGGGGAAAACATCCGCTAATGGGCAACAGGTTGTTAGTGGGGAAATAACAAATCTACGAGCCCATATTTATGTTTAAATATCACAAATAAGTCGCACCTGAGTATAAATCCCACCCCTGTCCAATCTATGAAAAGAAAAATGCAATTGATAATCTGGAAAGAACAGTAAAAACACAAAAAATATTTTTTTATGATTTTTGAAATCCAATCTGGTTGCTTGCTGCATGTTTCACAGCTGTCAAATAAAGTTTTCAATTTTTTTTTTTTTTTACTAAATTCACCCTCCGAAGGAATTATATGCTATTGGTTTTGAGGACCGGTAAAATAAAACAAAATAAAAGATGGTATTTTGTAATTTCTCCATTTTTTATGTGTTATAAAATATGTAAACATCAGCCTCTCTGTCGGAAAATATCAGTTATTTCCTAAAAGAAAGATCCCTGATTGAATTGAAGCTCGGGTCCTGTGCCCATCCATCCACTGCCTCTCAGTTTGTTTCTTCAGCCCAGAATAGCACTTTGTGCAACTGCTGTTGGCGTCTAATATTGCTGAGGAGAAACGTCACCTTGTGAGTTTCTAGGAGTCCCCCGAGGCTTTGACAAAATTGCAGCATTTGAAACCCTGGAATGAGAGCGGTTTGATTCTTTCAGGCATGGTGCACGCCGCATAAATGTGGACAACCTGGCGAATAACATGACTTCATTAAATCTGACCCAACAGACATAAAAGTTTGAGGTTGCATTCATTGTGGACCTTTATTTGAAGCCAAAGCTGTCGGGATCCACCTGAAGTCTGTGTTGATTCAAAAAAACCCTTGGAGAATCATTCCAATTACTTGTTTTAGGAGAACAGTTTGAGCTTATAGGATGAATTTTAATGACTGTATTTTTGTTTTTGTTTTCACTAGTTTAGTGCTGGACAGCGGATGTCAGTTGAGGTACTTTTCCATCCAAAGACTGACTGATCAAGAGATTTCATCTCATCCCAAATCTGTCCACATCTGTACATAATACTTTTGTATTTAATGGTAGCTGAAAATGAGCCTACTTTTCTGTTCCTTTTCCGTCCCCAGATTTTCCCTCTCAGAGGTCATAAAGAGCCTTTGATGCTCTAACCAGCACCTCATTTCTCTTTCCATTAGGCTTTCAGCACATCTATTTGTCATTTTGATGTTAACTCCATATTGCAACGTGGATGAGTCAGCCTTTGCAAATAAATTCAGATCGTCCATTGAATGAGGTCCTAAAAGTCCACACTGGATGTTTTTGTTGAACGAGTTCCAAAGAGCTGACTGTCGAAGCATAGAGAAGCTGCTGGTCGGTTGGTGCGTTGCGTTAGTTGAGTCTGTGGGAGCAGAGCAGGGCTGTAGGAGGTGAAGGGGAGTAGTGGCGCTGTTATCACATGGCAACACCTGGACCACAGACTGACAGGATTGGACAGAGACGCCAGTCAAATATAAACACCGAGGCAGACACACGGCAAGCTCGAGCAATTCAATGCGACGAAAATTTGACGTGAGCTGGATTTGTTTTTCCTGTTCTTCTTCTTAAAGGTCACTGAGGCTGCGCTGTCATTTACATTTCTGCCCTAATTAATACTTTACTTTGTGTTTCAAAAACACTGTCATCTTCTGTATTTTTATGAGTGATGTGGTCTTTTACTCTTTTTTTTGTTTTTTTCTTGTTCCATTTATTTTGAGAGACTTAGAGGTTGGATCTGTTTAAAAGTTATTAAAATGCATTTTTCTTATCGTTTCTGCTTTTCTGACGTTACCCAACCTTTCTAGTGAAAGACATTAGTTCCTTGTTTTCTGGGTTTGTGTTTCATTAAAACAATTAAAAACAGCTCATGTTTAGCCTAATGTTTACACATCTGAACAATGAACAGGAGTGCCCAGAAAAGCCCTGTGACGGAATTCTTCTTACACTCTTCTTACAAAAAGACAATACAGCCATAAATATTGAAAAGAAAACAAGAGTTCATTTACAGGAGTTTATTGGTCCCAAACAAAACAAAAAAATACACCAACAGTTTCTTGGAGAGCTTGTCACCACCACTGTAACCAAAACTGCCCTTCCTGGAGCTGAGAAAACTGCCCCCCCCTTTATTTAAGGCAGATTCTACGTTCACAACGGCCTTGGCAACGCGTGTTCAAGCAACCACTTCCAATAAAAGTCTATGGTAACGCGCATATATGAACTTCTTATGGGATCAGCATTCAAAACTCTCGCATTCGGGTGTCACTATGCACGTTTTTAAGTCTGTTTTTGCGCTTTATGTACAAAACACGTAGCAACTGAACGCATGTTGGAAATAACACCAGTTGAACTTCGACCAATCAGGGACTTTGGTTATGATGTTTAGTGTCCTTTTCCACTCACAAAGTGCCAACCATTTAAACATTGATCATGCAGGTGAAATCAATTATTGTGGTTTGTACCTGGCCGGAAAATAAACAACACAAGAGAGCTGTGAAAGACAAAACCTGCAGCAAGATTCGTGAGATTTGCACCTTTGACATTTAGCACCAAGTCTCCTCCAACTGTAGGTACCTGTACTAGTATCAGGTAGCAACAGTCCAGTGTGAACACCAAATAACCCAACACCTAAAAGCACGTTCAAATTCCTGCGTTCAGCATGCTCTTTAACATTCAACACATGCTTGTTGTAAATATAGCATTGGCCCCTCCCACAGGGCAATCAACAAACATTTCTTCAAAACGAATACAAATTCAGAAAATTCTTGAACAGTAACCAAAACATGTAAATATTTTAAACAGGATTTTATCTCTTAAATTGATACAAAAACCTTCATTGGTAAACATAAAAAACACTTGAAACAAATGACAGGTCATTTCCTGTTACCCAGTGTGAATGGATATGTATGATGATGTCTACAATGCTCTGCTTTAAGTGTTTGTGGTGGGAAGAGCTTGATGGTGAGAACATTTCTACTTAAAACCACGTTTGCACCTTTAGATTCAAACAAATTAACTATACAGAGTGGTGAAATGCGAGTGATTTATATGTGTGTGGGCGTATACACACATGTGAGAGGTAGGCATGTCGGGTGGACTGAGAGGTGAGAACAAAGAAAATTCAGGATGGCGTTCAGGAACTGTCCTGTGATGCTTCAGGATGCTAACTGCTCCATCCTCCACAACAGTTTGGGCATTGAGAAAGTAGGCATGGATGTGAGCCTTCCAGAGCCCCTGTGAACAACAGGCTGTTATGACATCCATCCTTCACAAGAAACTCACTCCAGCTACCCTGCTCTCTTAGCTGCTAGCTGCTTCTTTTGATCCTACCAGTGGTTCACATGTTTGTTCATTTTTTTGTAGTATTTATTTATTTTTGCTCCTGCCACTATCACAGTTACTTTAACCGTCGAGGACCTATGATTCACTCACTCATCTGGGAGGTTTTGTCTGGGCTTTTGTGAAAATGTGTCAGTTCCTGTTAGGGTAAGCTAGACCTATGTGCACCAGAACCAGTCAAGGTGTATGCTAACACCACAGATACACATGACTACATTTATACATCACTCATTTAATGGCTTTAATTGATAGAAAATCCTCCCAGCTGCAACTCTTCACCGAAGAGAGCAGAGGTGCTTTGGATTGTTTTGTTTTGATAAAATATTAGTTGCCGAGGCCTTCCGCTCTTAAATTTTTGATGAGGTGTTTTGTTTGTAGCCTTTTTGCTGTGTTGAGTAAGCATTTCTCAATGAAAGTGCAGTTGAATGTCTCTCCGGGGTTAACAATATTTTCACCAAAAAAGCTTCTTACCTCCATCGCAGATGTTTTTGCATCATTGAAAACATTTCCATAGCAGCTCTGTTGTGTTTTTTGGAAGCATTTTTTGAGATATCTTGACAGTTTTTCTTTCCCCCTACAACAGAAACAGGTGACAATACTGTCCTAAATATCATATATTTTCCTCCAGGCAAGCAATAGTAAACACACACACACAGAGAAACTCTGACTTTATCTCTGTAGTGCAGAGAAAAGTTTTTGGCCAAAGTTTTTTTTTTTTTTTTTTGGGGTGGGGGGGGTTAGTAATCCTCAACTTGTGAAGTTTGTCTGTATCTGTGTATGGGGACTTTGGGACTTTATTTCTAGTGTCTGAAAAGGGTTTAAAAATAGAGTAAGTCTAAGCCTGCCTGTTCCAGGGAAAAAAATCTGCATGTATTGATCTTGATTTTCTTCCACTAGCTCCTTGAGAGGAGTTAGCTTAACTTGGATGTCGTTCACTCGCTCCATGAAAGGATACAACGTAGCTTGAATGTCATCAAGTGTTTTTTTAAGGTCATCGTAGTCACCTGTTGCTTGGTTTTTCTTCGGGGCCACGGTCAGCTCTCTTTTTTTTCCAGAGAAAATCAATGTTTAAGTCACTTGAAGTTGAAGATCGTTGTGAGAGCTGCCGAGAACCACACACGTCCGTTTTGTAACCCGGAACGAATGTCTTTCCGAGAAGGCTTTTTAAACTTGTAACTTTGTAAATTTATTTCCAACTCATGCATTTAAAAAATGGAGTAAATTTTTTACATTTTGGCCAAAAAGACAGAAACACACATGTCTAGAGCAATCTGGTGGCAGCAGTGGCTCAGATGGTTGAGCAGGTTGCCCAATGATCAAAGGCTCGGCGGTTCGATTCCCGCTCCCCTCAGTCAACTGCTGTTGTGTCCTTGGCCACGACACTGCACCCTCCTTGCCTCCAGTGTGGCTCCACTGGTGTGTGGATGTCCCAGTGACGGTCAGAGGGGCCCGTAGGTGCCAACTGGCAGCCATACCTTTGTCAGTTTACTCCAGGGCAGCTGAGGTTACATCAGTAGTTACCATCACCAAGCATGAGTGAAGAGTGAATTAATAATAAACACATTGTAAGCACTTTTAGCATCTGGAAAAGCGCAGAGAAATCCAATCCATTATTATTCCCTTTTTGTTATTTTTAAAATGATGAACAGAAAGTTTGGTTTGCATGGTAGCAAACGTGCAAACGGAAAGCCTAGAAATACAGTAAACAATAAAAAAATGAAGAGACCTGTGATCTTTCCCTTTCATTTTTAAAAGATGTGATCAAAAGCAGAATCTTTCTTTAGTCTTCTGTCTTGAAAGTGATCAGCATCTGGTGCTACACAGCTAATCTAGGCCGGCAGCCCAGAGGACAATCTTGAAGTTCTTGCAGCAGCCAGCAACCCACGATCATTGTCTGTACAGAAAAAGATGTCGTTCTAATCCCACGTGTGGTGGGAAGTGGCGTGGGCAGCTTTATTCCATGTGTGAAGGTTTTTATTTAAAACCACAACAGTCTCCCAACATTAAAAGCAGCAGATAGACATTTCCACTGTCCTGAATCAAAACATGTGCAATGGTGGCAGCTATAAACACAGAACTGCAAATGCAATGGGATCCTTACCCAAGCTTCTTCCATGACCCAGGCAGCATCAGCTGGACGGAGGAAAAAATTCACCTGCTGTGCTAATGCAGAACTGAAACGATGTTTTTTGAAATTGATATCATTTGTTACAATATATGAGAAACATTCGTCTTTACTTTTTGTTCCCTACTTATGCCTTCATGTAAATTTGTTAATCATTTCCTGCTGATTTCCATTTTCCCTGCAGCACTCCCAGGCTGTGAGTAATCCTCAGCTAATCAAAGAGAATTATAGCATTTGCATTCAAGCTGTATTTACATTAGCTTTCTTATGCCATTCAGCACACTTGATTCTGAAACATGTAAATAATTGTCTTTCCTGCTCTGCATCACAGATGTGTTTCTGCAACTGACATTTTTTTCTAGCAACTGTGATAGAAATATACCCACTGCTGAGGTTCTTTAACATTCTAGTCCATTTTCTTTTTTTTGGTCTGTTTTATGTTTGCCTTGAAATCTAACATTTGGAACCATGAGTTTTTATCTGACACAAACGTTTTCTGCCTTCTGAAAGAACGTTTCCTTCATTCTCTGCGTTTCTTAGTCAGTCCAGCTTTGCTGATTGATGCAGAGGTGAAAAACGAGGCTGAACATTCCAAACACACCAGTAAAATCTTCTTTTAGTGCATTTTGAATAGATTCATCATTTGGGCTGATGATGGATTTGAAACGTGAGACAGAAACTGGATAGACTCTGTGAGGAAGACTTCTTTCAGTTTGGACCTAATTACTAAATATGTCATCTTGGGATGTTTTGCTGTGTGGAGTAAAGTAAAGATGATTTTAGTTTGTATTATTTCAACTTATGCGGCCGGTCAAAAGTTTTAAAACATTATTTCTGAAACTTATTTAAGTCCCATTAGCTGTTGCGCACCTAGGTGTGTGAACTGGGTTCTCCACATTTGACCCATCCCTTGGGGGAATGGCGAGCTGCCGGCGCTCAGAAACTATGTGGTGGTTGTTGTTCTTTCATGTCAAAATGCAACAATTGGAATACTTTTCAATAAAAGCCTGAAACACATTCAAGTATCTAAATACACTGATCCACATCTCCACCACCATATTTTACAATACATTGTTTTTTATATCTAAGACTTTTGAACTTTGATCTTCAATCATTTTACTATGAAATATTAGAAAATCCAATACAGTGATCCCTTGATTATCGCGGGGGTTACGTTCCAAATAGAACCCGTGATAAGCAAAACCCGTGAAGTAGAAACCTTTATTTTTTTTACAATTATTATACAATGAAATTCACTATTATACATTGAAAAGAAAGAACAAACCATTTAACAGGCTAAATCAATTGTTTTTTAACAAATAAAAGTACTTTAGAAACGTTTTTTCAACAAATAACTTCTGTAGTGTGCTGTCAAATAATAATTTCAATCATCGATAAGAACAGAAGGCTTTAAATTGCGGAGATTAGCCCCGCCCACCGCGACCCGAGTGGATTAAACGGAAGAAAATTTAAAATGATTATGAAAAAAATAAAAAAAGTACAGTGGGACAGATAGTGACTCCGGTCTTCTTTTTCACTGCTCTTCATACTGAGCCGCTGCATCCTCTGCAGCGTTTTTTTCCTTCTGAAGCCCGCGGTGCAGCTGCAGGTGTGTTTGTTCGGGAGAGGAACATAGTGATAGGCAGTTGTTGTCGCTCTTTTTTCTTCTTTGCTAAAGATCCTTATACACCGACATGCCCCCATCGATTATGTTGGAGAACTGTAATGAACGGCTCATCAAAGGGTCCCATTCTTGAGCTACTCGCTGAGTGACTTTTTAGCCAATCAGAATGCAGAACACAATGCACAATCCAAATCCGTGAAGTAGCGAAACCGTGAAAAGTAAACCGTGATATAGCAAGGGATTACTGTATTTAGTCCAACTTATAAATCAGAGCTATAGATAAAGTTGTGAGCAGAAATATTTGCTATACAGCTAACTTTAAAAAAGAAAAGAAAAGCAATCCAATACGGCTGCCCATAGAGAAAACACAGTAACATTATTTTAAAAAATCATTATTTATCAGTAATGTACAGAAATATTTTCATTTGAAAAAATGTGAGTGTGACAGAGCACCTATAGATGCAGTCACCTGCGCACACGCACACACAAACACAAAAGCATACACACGCAGTTTTTCCACACTTATTAACCTCTCACCGCATTTTCAGACGCTGTGTCGCGAGGCAGGCGCTCCTTGGGTGGGTTGTGTTGAGGGTGCACACTCAATGCGCTTTACCGGGAGCCGTTACGGACCGCGAGTTTCAAACGGAGGCGACACCTGATCAGCTGTGTTAAGACGCGACCGGCAGCAGTGGGCGGAAATGACGTCATCACACAAATGGGGGAAAAAACAAATTATTCATGTAAATATATTATTTATTATTGTTTGTAGCATTTTGGGATGGAGGGATTTATTCTTAAATGGTTTGGAATTATTCTATGTTTTTTTTAGTTTATTTTCTTTGTAAATGGGTGGCAGAAATTGCCAGAATGACAAGCAAAGGACTAATCAGAGGAATATGCAGAATCCAGCCTAATGGGAGGGGCTTAGTGTATATAAGAGGGAGAGGTTAGTTGCCGCAGGCGGGCAATGAGGGAAGACATGGATGTGCTCTTCTCCTGTGTAATGCTGTACAACATATGTAAACTTTCACTGAGGATTATTGCACTTGGGGAATTGTGGAGAAAAATAAACCAGTTGCAATTGGAACACGACTGCCTGGATCTGTGAAACACCCATCCTCATCACAGTGAGCAAAACAACAGATTCAACCCTCAGTGTAAAGTTTGACAGGTCGTCACAGCTGAAAAAAAACAAATGTTATTTAAAATGTTTTTTTGTCAGGATCACAACATCAGTATTCCCATTTCATTCTGACAGGAAGCAAAACAGAACATTAGAATGTGATAATTTGACAGCTGACTAAATGAAGTTGCACTTTTCCAAGTTAGATTTTTTATTTTTTTATTTTAGAGTGATAAGAAAAATGCAAGTGCTGCTTTGGCTTCCCTTCTGTTGAGTTGTTGTCATCAGATGTCATTGGGTGTTGTGATTTGCCCAACATGCACTCTAGGCAAACTTTTTTATAATAGTGCATAGCATTTTCCTGCAGGAATCGTATCTGCCTCACTTTAATCCTATGATATTGAGATGTTGACACCTCTGAGCGGAGTAATAGGTTTTGTCAATCTCTCGAGTGCTAGAATCGCTGCTGCGTTTTGGTCTCTGAGCTGTCTCAAAAATCACTGAAATCATTGTCCTCTGCACATTTTACGTTGGGAAATTTAAGACTTGAGGAGAAGCCATTGAGCTATGTTGTGCTCACTATAGTTTTACTCAATTGTTGGACAAGCAGGAACATTTAGTTGAAAATATACACATTGATCTGGTTTACTGCAGTAGGTTTTGCCCAGTGTACAGGTTGCTGTTCCAAAAACCATCGTGTACTGAAATGTCTGCTGTATTTATTTTTTTATCTTTCCTTTCAATCTCATCTGATGCAGCAATATTTTTGACACAGATTGGCTTTTTTGAGTCTGTTGGTGTTTTAATACGCTACACCAAGTTGTTGAATTTCAGCTATAAAAGTAAACAGGCAACGGACTGCCTATTGTTTGTTGTGAATTGGCTATAAATAGCTTGAATGATGTTTTTTTTGGGTAGGAGTAAGTTTGTAACCCTTGTGCTATCCTAGGCACTTAAACATTGGGAGTTGGGTCATCTAGACCCACTAGACAGTGCTCTGAACCTTTTTTCTTCATTGATTTGTGATCTTCACTGGTGTCCATGGATTACATGAAATCTTTCCACCTTTATCCACCTTTTTCATGGTAGGGAGAACATGTCAATGTATATGGAGTCCTATACTGTTCATAATTAAATAAATAAATATTTAATTAAATAAATAAATATGGCCTCATGAAAATACACAATCAACCAATAAATCTCTCATAAATATATAAAAAGATCATGAAATTGTGAAAAACCTGCACACTGATTTTATATAAGCCATTATATTATTCAATATATTTCATTTTGCTTTAAAAACCTGTTCATTATTTTAAAACAGCCTTTTTAAATATTCACTTTTAATCATGTGGAATATTATTATAATTCTGTCTTTTTTCAGAAGTTCGTATTTCAAAATCATTTTTTTCCAAAGTAGCTTTGTTTTTATTTCATGTTGCTGTTTTTCACAATGGCGTATTTATTTCATGAAGAGCTTTTTCAGCAGAATGGGTCTATCTGTCAATCAGTGAAAGTGGGCGGGGTCTAAACGCTCATTGGCTCATCCATGGAAATCGACTCTTATTCCTCGATACCCACTCAGCGGTGTGCCAGTCAGAGAGGTGACATATTTCAGCGATATCCGCACGGCTTTGCTGACATTAGAAATCAAATAGAGACAAACGATCTGTCTGCTGCAGAAGATGCAAACATCTACGACTCTGTTTTTGTAGTTTGAGGGTTTGTGTGGACCAAAGCACAGAGAGGAGCTCCGGTCGTCCACGTCTATAAGTCGTTGAAACACTCCTCGTTCTCATTCACTCAGAGCTCACATCGTGCCTTATGTCGGCTCGCAGGAGGTGAGCTGGCGGACCAACAGTCAGACCAGGAGCTGAGCAAAGCGGAACAAGCCTGCTGAGGCCTCCTGAACCTTATATTTTTCTATTTTCAATGAGACAATGATTATAATCAGGTCCTCTGATTTTATTTTTCCCTCGCGGGAAAATGTTGAACCTTTCCTGCGATGACGTTTCTGACCGTCGTCGGAAAACGCAGCGGAGATCCGGGATTGATTGAGCAATTCTGCAGCCAGGGTTTACTCCAAGAATCGGGCTCTGTACTTTGGAGGAAACCTTTTTTTATTATTACTTTTCCGGGGGACAGGGCAACAGACCCTTAACTTGCGCTCACACATACACTCTCGCGCTGCCTGGGCGCTCTGAGTGATTTACACGTAATTTAAGACGTTTGACTGCGCTGAGCTGAAGCAGAAACTCTCTGGAATTGATCTCATGAACTCAAACATGGAAACATTGTTATCATGTGAAACTATTCAAAATAAATAAACCTGATCTTTTAACACTCCATGTACATTGTGCATCCATGCATTTTTACTGAGATAAGCGCAGGCAACTGCTCCATGTGGCTATCAGGCTAAAAACATTAGCTGGTAGCCCATCCCACACGCGGCATGTTGCGTTCATGGAACTCCAGTTCATAGACGTTTTGTGGAACTCCAACAGCCACCCAGCCTAACTTAGGCCGCTACTAGATGTGAATGAGAAGATGAAAATTGCAGAACCGACCACAAAACCACCTGAATTATACACACTCGCCCAAAGCCACTTTTATCCGCAAATTTAGAACAAAAACTTCCCAATTTCTGGTAACACTGTGGATGTGTTGAAGTGCATACTCCCCCTAGAGTTGAGGAGTGTGCATTGCGCCATCACGTTTGCTGAAGTATCGATGTAGTCAGGGTGCTGCTGCTCATGTCTGAGTAAAGGAGTAGCCAATCACAAAAGTGTCTCCGCCTTGTCTAGTTTGATTGACAGATAGACCCATTCTGCTGAAAAAGCTCTTCATGAAATAAATACGCCATTGTGAAAAACAGCAACATGAAATAAAAAAAAAGCTACTTTGAAAAATATTGATTTTGAAATCCAAGGTTCTGAAAAGACGTAGAATTATAATAATATTCCACATGAATAAAATGAATATTTTAAAATGCTGTTTTAAAATAATGAACAGGTTTTTAAAGCAAAATGAAATATATTGAATAATATAATGGCTAATTTATAATCAGTGTGCAGGTTTTTCCCAATTTCATGATCTTTTTATATATTTATAAGAGATTTATTGGTTGATTGTGTATTTTCATGAGGCCATATCTATTTATTTAATTAAATATTTATTTATTTAATTATGAACAGTATAGGACTCCATAAATGTAAGGGTGGGGTCATCTAAGATTGCACAAGCAATCACAAGCAAGTGGAGGCAGGTCAGTTCATCAAGTGACCACTAGGTGACTCGCAAACTAACGATTCGCCTTCCACTTCCTTGGAATGGACTAAATTTACAATAGAAATAAAGATGGTTCCAATCCAGTTTTTTTCTTAGTTTCTAGATTTTACAAAGCTATGTACACACCAGGGATGTTATGTGTATTCAAGAACGCTCTAAATGCGTTAATTATCCATTTTCAAGACACTTCCGTGAATTAAAAGGGACTCCATCCAGACGTCATTACTAAATCCCAAGTCCCTGACTGGTCAGAGTACAACATGGCTTCATTTCAACATACATTCAATGGCCCTGCATTTACCTAGAGCCCAAAAAGGTTTGTAGAAAATGAATGCAAGAGTTTTGAACCCAGATGCCCAAAGTATGCATTCACACGCATTTGCACTTCAGGGCCACCGTAGCAATGTAAATAATTTTGGAGTAATACTTCACCTGTATCCTCACAAGTGTCAAATCCCAGGTCTTGAGGGTCAGTGCCCCCTTTTATTGGCAGTGTCCGCTTGAGCATTCGTTGTCGAGGGCAATATTTGGTGATTGCCAAATCGCTAGCTCTACATCACACTCCAAATATTTAATCAGTGATTAGCTCTTTTCTCACGTATTTCCTCTATTTTTATTTAGAAAAAAGAATACCTATATGACATTTTTGCCAACAAAAAGCATGACTATATCTAAAAAAAAAAGTAATGCTTTATTTTTGCCCTCAACCGACTAGAGAACCATGTTTGGCCAGAAGTATGTATTGGAATTTTCTCTTTTGATGAATCCAGCAAAAATTTTCTTCAACACTGTTTATGCTTTGAAAACTCAGAATTTAACCAGATAGTTTATGTTTTGAATAGAGATTACTGACCAAAGATTATTTGGAGTTAAGCAATATGTCAGGTATATCATTTTTAGAGGCTTCATGAGTGTAGAGTTCAGTTTAGTTCTAAGAGAGACACGTCAATCTTCTCAGAAGGGAATCCTAAATGTCCAGTCCCTTCCCCTTTGGTTAAAAGCCACTGGCGGCTGTTTCAACTGTATATCGTGCAGACAATGTGCAGTGTTGTATTTTTTGTTTTGCAGCTTATGCACAGTTTGTCTTTGCAGCATCAGCTTTAGAGGTTCAGAGCACTCCCCAGAGCTGCTCGATCAAGGGTTTCTTGTGATTTAGAGCACTGTGCATATACAGCGTACAGAAGGTAAGAGAGAAGGGATCATAAACCCTCAAAAAACATGGCCAGTTTTCAAACCATTAGCTCTAACTTTTTGCAGCTTTAAATTCTTTGTCAGAACAAAATCGACGGACACGTTGAAACCAGAAAAAGACAAGAAGAGGGATAAGATCAAAGACAGCCAGCAGAGGTGAAAAGCTGGGAATCAGTGGCATATACAAAACTGAGGTGATAAACGGGAGAAATTATTTGTCCAGTAGTTAAATGCTTGGTCTGCTGACCTTTACACCACCTTGTGAATTGTTCATTATCACAATCTGATGGAAATGTAGACCCACAATGCAGTTTTTCTTTTAGTACTTTAGCTTTACATCTTCGTAACCTGGTTGACCCCGCAGCCTGCCTCCCTTTCTTTATCTATCTGTCTTTTATTGTCTTGTTTCTGTATATAAATCAGCCTCGCCATCATTAGCTGCTACTCAAACAAACCTGCTGTCTATGGTGTCACTACTGCTGCTGCCATTTACTCATACGAGAACCACATGAGGGTGTGACCTTGTGTTTGAACTAATGGTACAATGTTGAACGGTACATCAGAGGATCGTGTGCAGTTGTGTTAAAACTTTAAACTTCATTTCCTCTATAAATATTTTTGTCCTCAACAGATGTGTATTTCCTTTTTTCCCTGACCTTTTTAAAAAGGTAATAAAGTGACCTTAAAGTGTGCAGAAAGGACTGAATTTGGTTTAATTGGGTGAAACGTGTTGTCCTGTCCCTGAAAAAGCTGTTTGTTCCTGGGTCCTTCGTGAAAAGTGTCAGCTATTAATATTCATAGATTATTCACAATGTTGCATTTTGATGACGTTTTGAGAGAGTGACGGGATATTTTAAGGGGGATTTTTAATGTAGTTTGCTTAAAAGAAGCATTTGACAGGTAAACAAAAGTTGGAACATATAAAAAGAAATAATCTACTTCATTCTATATGTTTTGTAAATGCAGTCATGTAATCAGTAAAGTTTTGGATTGGATGGGAAGCAGAACGGGTCTGAGGCTCCAGGCTGCTCTTCTTCAAAACTGCATCCTGCTAAGAAATCCTCCCTTATCTGGTGCTGATTACCTGGATCAAGTGTGTTTAGGCAGGAATGAGCTTCAATTGCAAGTTAGTTGTAAAACATGTAGACACGTTGGCCTTCAAGGCCTGGAATTTGACACCTGGGAAGATGTAACTGTTGCAAATATCTCAAAGCTACAATGTTGAAATTTTGATTGGATTTTCTAAAATGTCCTTTTCTTTTAGCTTCTTGTGTTGAATGATTTGATGATGTTATTTGCACTTCGTGGCCACCGCACATAAGAACACATTCAAAACTCAGATTTTTTACTTTTATGGGATAATTATTATGAATATACAGGACCATAAGATATTTAGATTAAAAAATACATGGGATCTGAATCATTATTTTCAGGATAATAAGGACGTTTCTCCCTTTAGCAAAAACTCATTGAAGTAAAACAAGTTAAACAAGTAAAATCCTTTGGTTTCCTCCACATTTTCTCTTAATTTTCCTTTTTGGAACACGGATGTTTAAGTATATCCATAAAGAATATTTTACTCTGGAAAAAGCTAAATTGACTGCACTGAGATACAAACTGCTCATTGAGTCAACAAATATAAATAATATTTGGACTGACGAGCATTAATGTTTCATAAATGTTTGTGGAACACTTCAGGTTTTGCTTTCACTCCTAAATTAAAAGATTTCAAAACTCTGGGATTGTTGGATGCAGTGAAGGAGGACATGAGGGTGGATGGTGAGAACGAGGAGGATGGGATTGATGAAGGCAGACGATTTGCTGTGGTGACCCCTAAAGGGAGAATGTAGTGAGATCTGGCCATCTCTGAGCAGGAATATGTTGCAGATCATTTTTATTTTACAGAGCAGTATTACACAAAAAATAAGAGAGTATAAATTGAGCAAAAAACTAAGAGGGAGGCAGAAATGTCAAGGAGGAGTTAACTTGTCTTCCTGAATTACCTAAAAACAGAAGGAGGAAGAACAATTTGCAGACACTTGTCAGACTCTGTTACTGTACAAAGATCTGACAGAAGCAGCTTTGGGATGCAGCCCTGTCCATCATCTTTCCTGTCAAGAAGCCAAAACTCACTGGCACACACATTCACGCTCACACACATGCAGCAAAGACCTGACAGATGCACCATGGGACGGCGGTGTTACTGGGTTTTTGTGGACATAGTGACAGGCGGCTTTTCTCTTATGGTTGAACATGTTAAATGTGCCATCACATCATCTCTGAATATCAGAGGCCAAGTCAGTAACTCCTCTTTAAACCTGACCGGAAGATGTTACTCCACTAAAACGTGTTGTTGCACATGAAATAGGAAAACAGTGAGGTGGTGAAGATGTGAAGTAACTAACCTTGGTTAGTTGTAAATTTGAATCTGAGCCGTTAATTTTTATAATAAAAAAATAGCACCATAAAAAGCTTTAAATGCTGCGATAATCTAAAAAATGCACGTTTAAATCCTAAGTTAGCTGAGGATCCTGAACAAGCTGCCCTTTCACAAAATTCATTGACATTTTATGTGATATCCCATAACTGCCCGAGTCCTACAGTAAAGTGGCATGAAGAAGCACAAACAACATAAAAATTATGTATAAAAACCTCAATGCCCATTGAAACGCTAAGAAACTCCACATTTCAGCATTTCTTTTGCTCGAAATGCATGTTTCCAAACGGAGGGAGGGGCGCTTCTTCTGCTAAATAGAACAAAACTGACCAGGGCTGATTTCAAAGGAAAAGGAGAAAACCAACATAAAACACCTGGAGAATAAAGCAGTGTGGAGAGAGAAAGGGAAGAAAGAAGTTGGGGGGAAAACAGCATACGATGGAAACAGATGGCTAAGACTCTAACAAAAGCAAGATAAGAGTGAAGTGAAGATGGGACGGTAAAAAAGAAAGAAAGTTTGGAAAAAAGAGGGTAAATAATTTAGAAAAATCAAGAAAGACAAAAAAGACAACTATGAAAAATGTCTTAATAAGAGGAAGAGGTGAAGAACACTTTCTCTCTGTCTCTTTCGGCTTTTCCCATCAGGGGTCGCCACAGCGAACAAGTCGCATGGTAAACTTGGCAATGTTTTACGCCGGATGGCCTTCCTGACGCAACCTTCTCAAAGCAACCGGGCTTGGGACCGGCACAGAAGTAGAGAAGGGAACAGGGAGCAGAGGTGAAGAACACTTTAAGTTACAAAAAAAGAACCCAAAAAACAAAGATTAAAAAGGTGTTTTTATTGATTAGTTATTTTTTATTTTGACTGCACAGTGGTGCTGTAGTTGGCGCTCTCACCTCACAGCGAGAAGGTCCTGGTTCAAATCCCGACTGCCTTTTCAGTGTGGAGTTTGAAAATTCTCCTGGAGGAGTTGAGGGTCTGCTCCAAGCCCTCCAGCTTCCTCCCACAGTCCAAAAACAGGATTCATTGGTAAATGACATTGACTTTATATGAGAACAACTGGCGTTCCAAACAGGAATTAGCCACAGGCCAAGGAAGCCAAAATCCAATTGACTTCTGGGAAATAAATTGCTGTTACTTAGTCATTCTATTAGTTTGTAATTTTTTTTTATTATGATCTTGCTAATCCTATAGTTTTCCATGATATTTTTTCTTTTACTGTAAGTCATTCTATAAAAAATATGGCAAATCAGATATGTCTACGTTTGAAACATTTGATTGACAGATCAAGAAGGGGCTTGGCCTTCCAACACGCTCACTTCTGATTGACAAGAGTGGTTGCCAAAGAAAAACAACAACAATAATTTAGATTGATTTGGACCAATTACTGTTTACTGTCGCAGTCTGACTCCAACATGGCGGTGTATAAAGAAATGGTGACAGAATTCATTTCATTTGGTTGGAGCTGGACGTAAACCACTCACTCAGTCCAGTCAGTAACTCACTCAAACTCACTCAGTCCAATTTTCATATACAGTCATTGGTTAATTGGTGTCTCTATATTACCCCTTAGGTGTGCTTGTGAGTGTGTTGCCCTGTAACCAACTGGCGACCTTTTCAGGGTATATGCCCCGCCTTCACCCAGCAGTAGCTCGGTTTGCTCCAGTATCTGTGTGTTCTGATGGATGGATGGAAGATCCCAAAGAATGAGTTTTGTTTTTGGTATAATTTTGACCAAATAAAGAAATAGAAATTGGGAGAGTAGACAACAGCGAGAAGGGAGGCTGAACTCCCCTGAGACCACGACTGCAGCTCTCAGTGCTCATTTCATCCACAATAATATCTAGTTCAGCATATTTCACACTGCACAAAGATAGTATTTTTGTAAAAAAAAAATATTAACTTTCATAAGAGCTTCTGCTGTCACTCTGTTGTCTTCGTCCTGTCAATCCTGCATTTTTTTTCCCCCCACTGCAGCACGCCGTGGGAGGAAAAAGTGAGCCGTGTGAATCGAGTTTAAAAGACATTTTATACCGAGACAGTATGGAACACATCACAGATCAAAGAAACCAGCCAGGAAATTTAGGGCAGGGACATTCCAAACAAAGCAGATTGAAATTTCAGCAAATCATCCCTTAACTGTCAGTGTAATAACCCAACTGTTTTGTTTACAATGTGCTTATGTAAACTTCCGATTAACCTCACTCTGTCTTTTCTCTCCCCGTCTTTGTCTGGTTGCTTTATTCTTCTCTGTAGGGTGTGGTTCCAGTCAGGCATCAACTTCCTGGCTGTGAAACCCAGCAACCTCGTCGCGTGGGAGATCAAACAGGAAATGGCAGCGGGAAGCAGTTCGTTGGCAGTTATGTGTCAGAGAAAGGCCTCCTCCACAGCAGAGAGGTAGAACTGAAGCTCTTATATCTACTCCTTTTTTTTTTTAACAGCATCTTGTCATCCAGCCACGGCGTGCTCCTTCTTCGTACAAAGCATTTGTGGGTGCATGAGAAGTCTGAAAGGATCTTTGAATCATCCGCTTCAAGGCCACGAGAATAATAGTGCCCTACATTTGTTAATAGGAAATATGGCCTGTTTTCTTTTTCTGTGAAGTAAAAACCTGTCAAGTAATTAAAAAAATAGGCGGTTGATTATGCTGTGCAGGTAATGCTCCATGATTCTTTCAGACGACGAGGAATCATTTACATATCAGCAGCAGCAGCAGCAGGTGGATGGGATTGGACTTTTTGAAGGCTCAAAGAGAAACCACTGCTTGCTCTTCTAGACTGATTCTGTTCTTTACTGTTTGGTGGAGCGTAAAGGCCCACATAATCAGAAAAACACAAGGGTTTTATTACCTCATGGCAAAGGAAAACACATTTTTGTTGAACCCTATTAAACTTTTTTCATTTCATATAAAAGTAAGGGATATTTTTTTTTATTTATCTGATCACATATGGCCTTTGAAATGTTAGTTTTTCTAAACATGAAACTGCAAAGGAAGAAAAAAAACACAAACCCAGATGAGAATAAAATTGTAAAATTATGTGAAAAAAGTCAACATTTCAGGAAAGTAGTAGTAATAATAATGGATTGGATTTATCTGTGCTTTACCAGACTTACAATGTGTGTCCGTTATTCATTCACTCCTCACTCACACTTGGTGATGGTAACTTACTGATGAAGCCACAGCTGCCCTGGGGCAGACTGATGGAGGCGTGGCTGCCGGTGTGCGCCTAAGGCCCCTCTGACCGCCATCAGGACATTCATACACCGGTGGGGTTATGCTGAAGGCGGGGAGGGTGGAGTGTCTTGCCCAGGGACACAGCAACGGTTGGCTGGGGGAAGCTGTAATCGAGTCGCCGACCCTTTGATCATTGGAGGACCTGCTCAACGAGTTGTAGTTGTAGAATTGAACAAATAAAGATTTAAGTTGTAAATTTATGGATCAAGAAGTCATAATTTTACAAAGAAAGCAGGCTTTTTCAAAAATAAAATGTTTCATTCACCTTTTAAAATGCTTCAGTAAGGACAATGGAACATTGACCATTTTAATTTGTTGCAAATAGTTCAGAGAAATGAGATGGACATCACGCTGCTCCCGCTGCACCCTAAATCTGCTTGACTTTTTTTTGGTAAATGTACAACCTTATTTTCTCGAAATAACAACTTTTCTTTCAAAAATGCATGATCTTTTCCCTCGCAAAATCATAAATATATGATTTAATTCTCACAAACCGACATTAAAAAAAAAAATTGTACGACTTAATTCTTTTATTCGTGAAATTCTCACATTTTTTTCTCATAATTGCACAACTTTATTCTCATATTTATTATTTTCTTTTATTGCAGGCCTTATACTCTGTCGTAGCACACATTTGGAAATGCTCTGCAATAAATCTATTTGATGACCTATGACCTTTTATGTGTGACTTAAGTTGCACCTGGAAACTATCTTAAAGATGTCACTTAGCTTGTGTTTTAGATCAGGATGAATGAGTTAACATATGTACCGTAATATCTGGACTATAAGCTGCTACCTTTGTCCCGTGCTTTCAACCCTGCGGCTTATTCAATGATGCGGCTAATTTATGCTTTTTTTCTTTTTTTAATGCATTTTTTCTAACGGCCGCTAGGGGCGCTAGAGCAGAAAAGGAAAGAGTTAGACAGGGGTAATATGATATATGTGTCGAGGAAGACGCAAGTTTAATGTAAATTCCCTGCTTTGTGAATGAATGGCACGAACAAACCCTCTTCATGGAAAATGCAAGAAGAAATGCATATGACGCAGCTTTCAAATTAAAAGCAATCGTTAAAAGCAGTGTGAAAAAATCCACAATCTCTAACGGGTTTGGAAAAGCCGGTCTTCTGCGTGACGGAGAGGACAGCTCCAGCTCAGGAGTGAATTTACCTCAGGATGAGAGTGACAAACTGACAATGACAATGAAGGAGACACTGAGAGAGAGTGGCGGAGAACATCTGACGTTATTCCAATCCGACACTGAGGAGGAAGACTTCCATGGTTTCAGTGTACAGGAGGCGCGTGCCGCGCAGAGGCGCCTATAAGTTGCTATAAGCTGCTCACAGTGACTTATACCGGTATGGTTTTTTAACCAGCCCTGTTAGTGCTGTTACAGGCACTGTTTGGAATAGAGCTGTGATGGTATCTTGAGTATGTGCGTGTGTAGGAGGAAGGAGCCCGAGCAGCAAGAGTGAGCGCTTGCGCTGCACGGACTCTCCCCTCTTTCTTACACACACAGCACCGCGGTTTCAGCACATACACATCCTCATTCTACATCACGTTTCCATGTGGTCACATGCAGCTTATAGACAGGTGCGGCTTATTTATGTACAAAATGTTTTATACTTAAAAGTTGTAATGAGTGCGGCTTATAATCAGGTCCAGAAATTATGGTAGACTGTGATTATGTAGATATTTTAAGAAGGGTTCAAACTGTGCAGATGTATCTTGAAAAATGGCAAATGCCGTATACTTATGGACTGGAAAAACTGGAAAAATAAAATCACCTCCCTTTCTACAAAATTCAAATGTCCTTAAAAGCTGTTGAGTAAAACAAAAAAAGTTTCCTCCCTCTCCCTGTTACTTTTTCCCTTTCTCTACTTTTGGAAGCACTGTAGAGGAATGACTTCCTGCTCCATGAAGCGATTATTGCTTGGCCACCGCTCAATTAGTACCACTTAGCTAGCTGTTAGCCGTGTCCATCCTTGACCGATTGGCTCATAAAACCGAAGATGAGACGGCTTTCTGCTTTCAAATTAAGCTCCTGAGGCAGTTAAAGTTTGAATGTTTTTCTCTTTTTGTTTTTATTTTAACTTTGATCTGGCTGCCTTTGGTAAATTATAGCGTGAGGCGATTTTGGTGTAAATAGAACCCTGTAGTAAAGTGAAAAATGGACACTGGATAAAAACGTAATTCCATTAAGATGGTTGAAGATCTGCCAACACAAAGTTGATTTTTTATTTATTTTTTTGCCAAATAAAGGCTAGCTAGTTTTAGAAAAAGATCTCCAAACAAATTAGGCTTTTTTGTTGTTGCCAGTAGCTGTTCTCAGACGTGTCACCTTTTTGAAAATGGAGGTCAAAAAATTGAAATGCTAACTAGCTTTTGATCTGCAACGGGGTAATTGTGTTGTGATAATCCAAAGGATAAAGCTTTTGAATTTTTTTTCACTAAATGAGCACTTTAATGCCAGACTGCAGGATTGCTCCTCAAAACGGGGCAAAGACCTGTCAGCTTTTGGGCTCCACTTCAGCTTTCTGCATCAGACTCTCATTTCAACCTTTAAAGTTCAGCCTAAAACTTTGGTTTTTGCTGAAGCTATTAGTTCAGTGTGCTGCCTTTTTGCCTCACACTCACCATGTAGTTCTGTGTCTCAATCACTCAGCTTGCTTTGTTTTTGATGGCAGATGTTCTCATTTGACCCTTTCTTGAACGGTCTGAACCCCAGCGGGAATACGTTATATCAGATCAGGTTTTTGATTTGGAAAATTACAAATTATTGCAGAAATGGGATTTAAATAGGAAACTATTTGATACATTCAAAGAGTTTTTAGGACATTCAAGATATTTTACTGGGTTTAAAGTTGTTGTAACTTCTCTTTGCTTTGTCCAAGCTTTTCTCAAAATCATTTTGCACCAAACTCTTTACAGTAAAAAAGGTGATTTATGACTCAAAAAAACGCAAATAAAAAATGTTCAGGAGACATCTAAATTCATTTCTTCAACAGAATTACTTTATAACATGAAGAAGCCATATTAAGCCTCTCAGACAGTTTTTACCGTTAAACATGGTCGTTTTAAAGTCTATAACAATAAATTTAGCAAATGTAAAATCTCCACATTTTATTTACATTTTGTGCTGCAATTTTAATCAATTTTCTGAAGGTCATAACAAGCACTGTAATTTTTGTATAAATTAGAACAATATTAATCTAAAGTTCAATAAATGTTTGTATTCATTGTCTTTATTTTGGAAGCAAAAATGTAGATTTATGTTTTAGGAGCTAGTTTTAGGTTTTATGGGAATTTATTTAGATGGACCAATGTGTACTAAGATGGTATTCTTATTTTGATTATATTTTGTTCTAAAATGACTATTTTTTTGTCACTATAATCAAAATAAACTACACCCCCACCAAAATGTTAACCATTTGTGTAGAACTTGCAAAAAAAAAGTATTCTGTTGCTTAAAATTAAAATTTGAAGTAATGCTATAATAGCAATGGTTGACTTTTTTTATAAGCTTATTTTGATATTTGAGATTTGTTGTAAAAAAAAAAGGTTGAAATAAATAGCTGCATGGACAGATCATTTTATGACTATCTTTTTTTTTTTTTTTCAGCGTAGAACAAGGGTTCAGATTGTCTGCTGGTCTGACACGATCAGTTTTCCCTACAGAAGAATTACAGTCCCAGCAAACATGCAGGAGCTCAGACTTTTATCAGTGATCATGTGGGTGGAATGCCTAATGAGGAGAGCTGATCTGCGCTCATCTGTAATAAGATATTTCTGTTTGGAGCACAAACTAGGAATGTGGAAAAATACAACATTTCTAAAATTGATGTTATGAAATAATTTATGTTACCTTTTGTTGTTCTGTAATTAAATAGGATCTTCACATTATGCATTGTTTAGCATGCCTGTAAACCAGGAAATGCATGGTGAATGAGTGCAATAATTAAGAGGCTGTTGTTGATGGAGATGAATAGAATGGGAATCGCATGATAACTTGTTTTCGGTGCCTCAAGCGGTAGTTTTTAATTGATGAATTCCCATTTCAAAGCTAATATTGGTGAATTTCTCAGTATTCTCTCATTATCAGATCATCTAAATGTAATTACACCAAACTGCCATATTAGTTAAACTCTGCTTAGTGTCAGTGCAACTAAAATTAAGACTTTTAGGCAAACTTTTTTTCCCCTTTTGTAAAAATCTAAAGCATTCTTTAAAAAACAAGTGTATCCCATATTTCTATTTGTTCCTTTCACCTCATTGAATACCACTCTTTTTTTTAGTATTGTTTTGATGTTTTGAGTTGTTACTGATGCTGTTAGACATTATTGAATCCTCCCAGCAGCATAGTCTAGTAAAAAAAAAAGGATGTATTTTCTTTTTCCTCATTCTGTTTATAGTCTTTTTGTTCGTATTAAAAAACGGCCCTGAGGATAGCCTTAATTTTGAAATGACGGTTTAAATGAGGAAAATGTGTCACGGTTTATGATGATGCCACTAAAATGGGAGCAGTGCTCTATTTCATGATGAGGATTAAATAAATAGATTAACACTGTTAATGGTTTTCATTCAATACCAGAACTGGGTTAATGCACTGTCCACATTCCAAACAGGGACACGCTATTTATTTTTTTGACTGTATGTTTGCACTTGTGTGCAGGGAGCTCGCTGCTTGCTGTGGCGGCTTTGGGCAAAATAAACCACTTGGAAGTTCTACATTATAATTTAATGAATTGAATCTGCAAAAACGAAGTCGTCTCATAGTTTGAAAGGTAGAATCCATTAAGAACTTTAATTGATCCGACAATGGGCAAATTGCTTTGCTACCATAGCTCAAAAAACAACAGATAATTAAAATAAATACCTAAAATGATCCAAGTAAAACGATCTAAGAAGGTAAAAAGGAGTTTTAAATTAGATATGAGGAGAAACTTAAGCAAATCTCACCTATTAATGTAATCTTATTAGAAACTGAGCAGCAGAAACGGTCACTAAAACTCTTTAGGACTTTCAGTGTATCAATCACTCAACATAAAGGTTCATGCATTCATCTCGTCTAGAGTTTTCCTGGCATATGTTAAACCTACAAAGGCTCAAATTTATGAAACTTGATTTTTTAAATTTTATTTTGTTAGATATTTTTGTAGGAAAATAAACCATTATTAATTTTTATTTGAGGTTTTTCAAAGTGATTTAAATGGAAAGAGTGGTAGATCATTGTCATTATATGTGATTTGGATTAAAAAATAAATGTGGTTGTAACGCAATTAGTGCTTTTTGACTATGTGTTGTAGAAAGACGAAGAAAGAAAAACATAATCCTGTTTTTTACAGCGAAAATATTCCTGGCTGAATTGGCTCGGATCTTAATAACTCTGTACAGTGCAGACAGTTTAGTTGGGGTGAAGAGAGGCTTTAGTTTTAATGAACACAAACAAACACATAGGAGGGGCCCCGCATACACACAGATGCATCCTGTTTCACCTCAGATCTTTGTAAGTACTCTAAATATCCACTACTGCCAGTAGTATTTTTTAGCCCAGACATATAGATTTTACATGGTCACCATAAGCATCAAATGTTCTTATTATCCTTAAAACAACAGCTGCGGTTACACAGACAAACGTAATCGGAATAAACGCCTGACCAGACTAGAAATGCGTCACGTAAACACGCATGTAAATACTCTGCCCCGATCAGACTCATTCAGATCAAATTTTCCCTCGACGCAGCTATTAATCATTAGAGAGGAAAACATTCCTCTACAAAGATTCGCTTTTCCTTTGAATCTTCAGACAAATCAGAGGTATGTCTGAATAAACCCCTTTTGTAACTGAGGCCAAACGTGATTCATTTTAATCATATTTGAAAATATTTTGTGTTGGACCAGACGGAAAAGGGAAGGAGGGAGGAAGAGAGAGGTACGTCAGAGAGGGGGGGCAGAGAGGGTGATTCTAGAAGGGAGGATAAAATCATGACGCAGCATAAAGCAACAAATTGCTGGATGTTTATAATCATAATAGTGAGGTTCAGATGTAATACAAATCTAGAAGGGCGGAGCCTGTACACACACACTCAAATGTTATAAACATACCTGTGGCCTCCAAAAATGTCCACATGTCAACATGTTGACTTTTTAACGTGGCTGTCCACTCTGTTGTTCTCAGCTGTCACCCTTCCAGAGTCTTCTGGGCGGCCGTGGTGCAGCGGTAGGGCGGTCGACCCATGATCGTAAGGTTGCAGGTTCGATTCCCGCCTTGCACGCCCATGAGTCGAAGTGTCCTTGGGCAAGACACTGAACCCCACCTTGCCCCACCGTGTCTGAATGCGTGTGTGAATGTGTGTGTGACTGGGTGAATGGGTCTGTGACTGTAAAGCGCTTTGTCCTTGTAGGAAGAAAGGCGCTATATAAGTATACGCCATTTACCATTCTGCCCCTCCATATATAATGTTCTGGCTCCACCAATGGTTTCACCAACGTCACGTCCTGCTGTCTGCACAAGTCTTTGAATCTCAGGCAGGTTTTGTAAAAGATTGTAAAGTTTGTTGACTTGAGGCCAAGGACGCTGCGTCACGACTTGGCACGTTGGAGAATGGAAGCAAAAGGAGGGTTTGTTGTTTCGTCTGCCAACAGGTGAGCCAGCGCTGTGCGAAAGTTCAAGTACTTTAAAGATTCAAACTGAAATGTAGCCTGGCCTTGTTTGTCTAGACTAGAATAGAATGTTATGCGAGTAAACATGTTTCCAGATTTAAAATCTTTTGTCAAAACTTTCTAAAGAGACCAGCTCAGTTTTAGTCGTCTAAGTGGGTCAGGCGTTGAAGCAGCCCTTCTTTAAACTGTGGATGCCACGAATAGAGATGAGGAGGGCATAAAAAAAGAATACCCAGCTTGTTTGGCAACGTTTAAAATGATAAGCAAGTGAAACTGTCATTTCAAGCAATATATTATTTTAAGCTTTTTGCAAGTGCAGATACTATGTGTGTCTCTTCAAACTGATAGTAATCTCCATCTATCCTGGTGTCTATCATTAGTCACTGCTTTTAACTTTAGGCCGAGAATTGAAACCGACAGCCTTTTTGCAGCATTAAGGATTTTCCTTTTGCTTTTTCCAATTTTAACTTCCTACAGCAGCAAACTTTGATGTCCTGTTTACAGCTTATCTACCACTGAGAATAAATCCCTCCCTGCTAAATAAAAATCAACCAGCAGCAAACACAATCACAAACACACACATGTGGACTGTGGAGTTCCTCTCATAGAAGAGCAAAGGAAATGACCACCCCAGTGGAAACAGTGTTGTATTTTTTCTCTTCTCCTTTTCTTCCTGCTTTCCTGATTGTAGGGTACAAAATTCGTGGCAAAAATGTGAACATAGATTTTTTTCAGAGTACTTTTCGATTGCTTTACAGAGCCTTGAAAAATTGATGACGGTAAAACCCCTCCCTCCGTCTATAAAACATTTTTCCTTTCATCTGTCAATTCATTTTTCTCTCGTTCTCTGTAGATTGATTGCTGAGTGCAGCTTTCCTTTGGAATGGTATTCTATGTTTTTAAGTTCTGTGCACTCATTTCCTGTTTCGCAAATTCTGCCGGAAATTTGCTTCTTTGTGCTTCTGCCTACAGAGTCTGAACTACTTGGTTTCAGAAAAAAAATAGGTCATCCTCCTTTTTCTTGGTGTCACTTAGTTAAGGTTCAAGGTAAGCATTGTGTGAGTAATTGTTTATTGCAGCTGTTAAACAACAGGACTTAACATTTTACAGTTAATGGAGAAAACACGCAAACAAAAGTAAACTAGGGATTTGCAAAACTGTTAAAACATTATATGAGTAGGAAACTGATTTAAAAACATTTAAACTAGAGCAAAAAGAAATGCAAAAAGAGCTTTAAAATACACTCGGTAGAATATAAAATAAAGGGAGATAAGAATCCCACACAGTAACCTAAACACACTGCCTTTTAACAAAAAAACGACTCATAATGTCACTAAAACACAGAAACAGTCAAAGCTGAGGTGCAAAAAAGAAAAGTGAAGGCGTGTGTGTGTCGTTTTCTACCTATATGCTGCAGATTTAAAGTAGAACAACCAGATGCAAATATTATTTTTCCAAACCAGTTGTAATGATCCTGCTCAGTGCATTGTGGGAAGTAATGTTTTGTTCTGTGCTGTTATGGTATGCACTGCACATCAGTGGGTTGTTACAAGGTTTACATGACACCGTCATTACAATGTTGGTGTGCTTGCTAATTAAAAAAGGGAAATGTTAGGCTTTGCACTGAAAAAATTGAGCTCTGTCATTTTATTCCTTCTTTATTTTGGCTGCTTAGTCAACTTCTCATCATCAGAACACAGTAAATTCATAAAAAAAGACTTCGTAAAATGTTAATATTTAGTTTTTACTTCAGCAAATGGGTGACGAAAGTAGTAGGTTTGTGTCCAAACTGCATTCAAATTTCAATAAAGTGATGTATGCAATCATACACACAATCTTTCTGAATGTTTTTATAGGCCAGGCTTTAAATAACCCTCAATCCTATTGGGGCATTTCCTTTTGCTCCACAACACTTTCCGCTCTCGTTCCCGTCATTTTTTTAAAGAACATTCGTAGTATCCTCACCCTTACTGCCACTGTCAAACTCCCTGGAGAGCCTATGTGGCAGAATGTGTGGCTAATTAAGGCGACCTATGAGGACGCTGCATGTTCCAATCCTTGTCCTTAGAGATGTTCGGTGTCACAGAGGGAGTGCCAACACAAACTCCATACGTCTTTCGCAGGTGACTTTATTTGTGTGTTGATGTTTTTCTCCTTTTTATTCCCTGACTTCCATTCCTTGACTTTTGGTGTCCTCCTCATCTGCACCTACAACTTGTCCTCTATCCATTCTTGCCCTGAGCCAGCCCTGTAATCTTTTCCTCTTCCTTTTTCCAGCCAGTTTGTTCCGTCGTTCTTGGCTCCTGCTTTATAGCTACGCCTCTCCTTAGGTAAGAGAAACTCCAGGGTCCCACAGCCGCTGTTCTTTTCATCGTCTAAATCAAAAAACGAGCCCGTGTCCTTGACTTGAGAGCTCTCCAGCTCACAAGAGTGAACAAATGACACAAACAGACTAAGGGGACCGAGTGCCTCCATCACTAGAGAGAGACGACTTAGAAGTGTCTACTATAGACGCAAAGGAAAGGAGGAGGAGGATAAAACGGAGCTTTCTAAAATGTCTGTTTTTCAGTGGGCAGAGAGGAAAGACAAGGAAGGAAAGGGTGGATAAAAGTTTTGCAAGAAAATTTGTGTTGGTTTCTGCACATTGTTACAAAATAGAAAGATATATGTATATACAAAAAATAAATAAATAAATAAAAAAAACACTTTCTATCCACAGCCATGCATGGTTTGGGTTTGTAACCGTTGAGAAAGAAAGGAAAAAAAGGCCAAATGGTTCAATTTTATTTTTCTTTAAAAGACTATAGCTAATTTAGACTGCCATTATAACACAATTTATATATTTTTTAGGGTAATTCGTGTCAAATTTGTTGGAATGGAGTCATAATGAAAAGTATGTGTTTATCCTGAGGGAAACTCAACTTACTTAAAGTTTTAAACAGGAAAAAGCCTGAATATGTGACATGAATTATAAAACAGGGAATCTTTGAAAACTGCACCTACAGATGATTAAAGAAGGTTGAAAATGAAACCTGGTTTACATTTACATGCTTATCTCGACTCATTATTCTTCAAGACAGTCTCATTAATTTAAAAAAAATATATATAAACAGAAACTATAAATGCCAGTGTACTGGAGAGGAGGAGTTCGTCCGATAGTCGAACCTCAGATTCAGGAACAACAGTGCGGTTTCCGTACTGGTCGTAAAACAGTGGACCAGCTCTACACCCTAACTAGGGTGCTGGAGGGATTGTGGGAGTTCGCTCATCCAGGCCATATGTGTTTTGTGGATTTGGAGAAGGCGTTCGACCGCGTCCCCCGTGGTATCCTGTGGAGGGTGCTCTGGGAGTATGGGGTCCGGGGAGCCTTACTGAGGGCTGTCCGGTCTCTGTATGACCAGAGTAGGAGCTTGGTTCGCATAGCGAGTCAGACCTGAGTAAGTCAGACCTGTTCCCGGTCCACGTTGGACTCCGGCAGGGCTGCCCTTTATCACCGGTTCTGTTCATAGTTTTTATGGACAGAATTTCTAGGCGCAGCCAGGGGCCGGAGGGGGTCTGGTTTGGAGGACACAGGATTTCCTCTCTGCTCTTTGCAGATGATGTTGTCCTGTTGGCTTCTTCGAGCCAGGACCTCCAGCATGCATTGGGGCGGTTTGCGCTCGAGTGTGAAGCGGCTGGGATGAGGGTCAGCACCGCTAAATCTGAGGCCATGGTTCTTGACCGGAGAAAGGTAGTTTGTGTGGGTGAAGTGTCCCTGCCCTAGGTGGAGGAGTTTAAATATCTGGGGGTCTTGTTCACGAGTGAGGGAAGACCGAAGAGTGAGATTGACAGGCAGATCGGAGCGGCGTCCGTAGTTATGCGGTCGCTGAACCGGTCCGTTGTGGTGAAGAGAGAGCTGAGCCAAAAAGCAAAGCTCTCAATTTACCGGTCGATCTTCGTTCCAATACTCTCCTATGGTCATGAGCTATGGGTCACGACCGAAAGAATGGGGTTCCGAATATAAACAGCTGAAATGAGCTTCCTCCGCAGGGTGGCTAGGCGCTCCCTTAGAGATAGGGTGAGAAGGGCTCGGTCACCTGCGGAGAGCTCGGAGTAGAACCACTGCTCCTCCACATCGAAAGGAGTCAGTTGAGGTGGCTCGGGCATCTAGTCCGGATGCCTCCGGGACGCCCCGGTGAAGACCCAGGACACGATGGAGAGACTATGTCTGTCGGCTGGCCTGGGAACCCCTCGGGGTTCCCCCAGAGGAGCTGGAGGAAGTGGCTGGGGCGAGGGAAGTCTGGGCATCTCTTCTTAGACTGCTTAGACTTGAAAATGATTTGACATTTCTATCCATTTTATTGCCTTTTTCCTTTGTTTTTATTGGTGAAATTGCTTGGCATAAAACAAATCTTCGTCATGAACCAAATCCATTCACTGAAATGCTTCTGCAGGGACATTTGTATGTAGGACTCAAAAAGCAACAACAACATTAAATGTTTTCATAGTTTTAGTTTTGAGTCATATTTAAAGCCTTGATTCACTGTTCTTTATGTTCCTGAGAGATTTCCGCTATAAATTGCATCTTAAATTATTGAAATCATCTGGAAATTCTGCATTATTGTAGGCTGAGGACATAAAACTCCAATGAGTTAAACACCATCAAAGCCAGATTGATCACTATTTGGATTGGTTGACTCCAACAGATGTGAAAAGAATTAAACAAGTTTAGTTAATGAGCAAAACAAGCTGATCAGGGGGTTGGAGATAAGTGGACGGAGAGGATAGAAAAGTTTGCACCAAGACCTATGAAAGCAAAAATGACACTTTTTAAACAAAAAACCTTCAATAGTTTTTTTCTTGTAAATAATCATTTAACCTATTAAGAAACAGATCTATGGAATATTAAAAATACCATATGTTGTGTTGGAATAATTTCCTTTACAAAGTTTGGTTTTATTACTTTTAACCAGTAGCACAAATGTTATTTGTTGTGACTATAAAAGTTTCCCCTGATTTCAAAATAAAAGTCCATGGAAAACTGGCCCCACAATAGTCTGTAATAAAGAATGTTAAGTAGGGCTGCACGATATGAGGAAAACTCGCGATATGCGATATTAGAGATTAAAATTGCGATAACGATATAATTTGCGATAAACAAATAATAAAATAACCAAATAACCATTCCCATTTTATTGCAACAGTTTAAAAATTATACTCCAAATGACCCTCGTCGACATAGGTGACAAACAAACAGTCCAGAACTCTGCTGCACGCCTTTTAACGAGAACCAGGAAGAGGGACCACATTACACCGATCTTAAAATCTTTGCACTGGCTCCCTGTCAGCTTTAGAATTGATTTTAAGATTCTTTTAATAGTTTTTAAGACTGTCCATGGCCTTGGTCCTTCTTTTATATCAGATTTGCTTTTAGATTATGAACCTCCCAGAGCCCTAAGATCCTCAGGCGCAGGCCTGCTGAGGGTCCCTAGAGTCAAGACAAAAAACCACGGCGAGGCCTCGTTTGGACACTACGGACCTCGTCTGTGGAACAGCCTGCCTGAGGATGTGAGGACCTCATCCTCTGTTGAGGTTTTTAAAAAGAAACTAAAGACTCATCTATTTAACTTAGCTTTTAATTAGATCTTATATGTGGTATTTTTACTCTTATATTTTATATGCTATTTTATCAAATATTTATTTGTTTAATGTCTTTTAGTCTTTTATATTCTAACTTATTCTAATTTATATTTTAGACTTTTTTAGGCACTAAATCATCTTATCTTATTTTAATTAATATTTGCATATTTTACCTGTTTTTATATTTTAACTTTCTTATTTTATTTCTTTTACATTTTAGACTGTTAATGAGTGTTTTCTCACGCTTGGCCGGGGTGTTAATGTTCGGGCTCGAAGAGATTCTGTCCATACTTGCCCTCTGGCATCTCTTGTTCCGACTTCCCGGGCTGCCGGGCCTGGTGCGCCCATGTTTGGTGCTCTGGGCCTGGGGGTTGGGGGTCTCTGGGGTTGGGGGTCCTGGGGAAGAGTTGTGCTTGTGTTGCTTAGATGCTGACGCCCCGGCCAATAGGAGGACGGGGCGGACGGCGCCTTCTGGGTTCTCTTTTCTTAAGCCCTGTCATCTCTCTTTTACTTGTGATTGTTTTTGTGTGTTTTATTATGAGGGGCTTATTTAATTATTTTACTTCATGTGTGGGGTTTGTTTTTATTGTATTCTTGTTTTTTTTTTTGTTTTGTTTTTTTTAATGGAAAGCACCTTGAGCTGTCTGTGTGACATGAAAGGTGCTTTATAAATAAAATTAATTTGAATTTGAATTTGAATCTAACATAATGGGGCTCAATCTGATTGGTTAACAACGTGAATGCATCCTTCCGATTGGTCAAATGCATAAAGGGATTTATTTGATCCGTTAAATAGTTCAAGCTGCCATTAGATTGTTTTAACACATTTAAGGTTTATTAGTTATTGCGATAATTGCTGTCTTTTGCGATATGCACATTGCAAAAACTGGATCTTGCGATAACGATAAATTTGCGGTATGTTGTGCAGGCCTAATGTTAAGGTTTTATTTTTAAATCAAAAATTGTTTGTATCAAAGTAATCTAGTTATATGTTCACCTCAAATCATTTGAGTCCTAAATAAATGACAAATAGGATCATTTTTGATCAGTTAACAATAAAATTTGAACAGAACATGACTGTTTAACTCACTAAAGAGAGATTGAAAAGCAAGATCAAACAAAGAGAGAAAAGTTATCTGAGACAGTTTTCCTTCCTTTGAAGTTCCCTGAAATACGTCTTTTTACATTTAGCTCAGTGTAAAAAAATCTGGAAGTCAGGGGAGAAAAGAGAAGGAATGTCAAAGGTTAGGAGTTGATGCATCATCGTTTGCTTTTAGAGCTGCAGGAAGATAGGATCAGCTTCAAGGTTGCATCTTAAAATCCATTAATACGATGCTTCTAGGAGTAGAAATGTCAATCATGCTGTCATCCCTGCGTTATGGCATCCGTCCCCCGTGAATTTGGTTGGTAAATTCACATTTTTTTCTGGTGACACACTTCTTTTTCCAAGGGTTTAATGACCCAGTTCTTCTATTTACTTCTAACTTCTGCAACTGCAGCTTCCAAAAAAAATACATCATTTAATGTGTTCCAGTTTATTCTTCACTCTTAAACTTCCTCCCAGAGGACTATAACATGAGCACTGTACAAGATACAAAGCTACGACTTAGTTTTTGTGCCTTTTTTAGTCCTGATGATCTGTTGGTTTAAGACGTTACCTGACGCTATGAAACAGCATATAACCTTATTTTCAACTATAATCATGTGGTTTTGGTACTTAACCTTTAGCAGAAAAAAAAGAAGAAAGTAAGTCCAGGTAGTGATGTCTATGCAGACTGTGTAACTATAGTAGATAATGAGTCCGAAAAAGTTTTTGTTTTTTTATTGTCATTTGTGAGCCTGGTTACAGCTGTGCTGCTTAACGCATTAATAAATTAAGTACTGTTCCTTTAAGCTTTTAGCTTTTTCTTCACATTTTAGAACTGATGACTTGTGGATTTTTTATGGTTAAAAATAAAAATGATTCTATCATCACAGTTATAACAAATTATAATACATACATACTTTATTTTTTCTTTAAATACATTTTATTATAATTTCATAGTACAGATACTTTAAGAGTTTACAAGTACTATAAATGTTGACAGTTTAAATCTAAAGGGACATGGAAAAATAAGTCAAACAAGTAATAAACAAACAAAAAAATACTACTATTGATTCAAGACCCAGTTCAATACAAATTGTGTTTCTGTTTTTTGGCTAAAAGCGGCATAATTATAATTAAAATAGGACTGCGATATTCTGATCTGTTCACACTTCTCAGAGCTTTCCTCTAAAATCCTGCTCTCTGAGCACCAGACAACAGGGAGTTCTCACATTCATACGTATGAAATTGAGGCCAGCCCCGCTCCCAGGCTAACACACACACCCACTTTCTCCACGGAGTTAGCGGTGTTTGGCAAAAACACTGTCTTTTTATGTGCACAATATGCAAATCCATCTTTTCAAAAGATGTTGTTTGTTTTCGTGGGCAAAACGCAGACAAGATGTCGAGGCCGGCTCTAGTTTGACATCATGAAATGGGCGGCACCCATAAAGAGCGAAAGGCGGAGCCTCAGAGATCAAGTCGTCTTACTTCTGTGTAGAAGGAGCTGTAAAAATAGCCTAATATATCTTAAAAAAAATGTTCTTTTGTGTGCCAAAGGTAATATATAATAATATATTAGTACATTGCTTACTCTGAAAGGCTCAAGAGAAAGCATGATATAAACCCTTTAAGGGGTTAGAACCACAGCCTGAATCCCTTTTACTGCAATTGAATCTATATGTATTCTAGCTTTAGTCTACATAACAGGTAAAACAAAACTAAATAAAAGTGTCAATCAAATCTAAACGAATAATGAATGTTTCTTCATGTAGGTTTCTCATGATGCCTTATGGATAGATTTACTTCCCCTAAAGCTTTTCCTTTTGTAAGTGAAGGTTGTGTTTTGTAGCTGACAAGAACATATGTCCTCACATCTGATGGTGCTTCTGTCCTTCTATCCATGCTCAGTACTCTTTTCTTTTGTTTCTTTTTGATCTTTTCTGTCAACCTTTTTTTCCCTCCGTCTTCCTGTGTATAAGCAGCCCATTCTGCCTCCACTTCTCTCTCATTATCTGTTTCAGGTTCTTAACAAGCTGCTTCCTGTCTGTCTGGCACAGCTGTTGATTACCTAATTACCTTGCCTCTCACAAACCTTCACAGTCACATGCTCTTTTTTGGTTGTTTTCCTTTTTTTTTTCATACACACAGATAGGGAAAACTGCTGGGGCTTAAACAATGGATTACAATCAATAATAAAAGCTTTACTCTGTAAACAAACTTTTTGTTTTGTGGAAATGGGGATTGATCGGTCTGCATTTGTGTCCCTGCATGTGCACATGCATGTTCTGGTCTCTGGATAAGTAATGTGGCCTATTTAAAGTAAGTTAACAGCACATTAAGCTTCTGAATAAACATTTTTTTTAAGGTTTATGCATCTTCACATGTAATATAAAGCATTGTAAACAAATGTTTTACTTTAGAATAAACATTTTGTGATTTTTCTTTTTTTTATTGGTACAAGTCAAACAACAGATTTTTTTAAACAAAATAATTTTAAAAATCAATGAAAAAAGTAAGAAATATAATTTATTTTGTTCTTTGATAACATTTTTTAACAATGATTTGAAGTTATTTTATGTTTAACCAAAATCGAAAGTATTTAAAGTGTTTATTTCTGATTCTTAGAGTTAGCAGAAGTTTGGTCTCATCGCCTATTTTTTACTGCCTTTATATCAGGTAATGGTTTAATTTTTGTCATGTTATTGTGTGAATTGTACATGACTGACCTTTTTCTTTTTTTTTGGGAGGAGGGGGTTGTCATAATATTACCAGTTTTGATTGTTGTATTGCTCTACTCCATTTTTATTTGGAAAATTAATACACTTGTCGTAATATCTTATGTTTCCTGCAGTTCTGACACTATTTAGTTATCTTTACACATTTGCTCATACTTCTGTGTATTTGTATAGTCAAAGTTTCTGTGTTTTAAATTTAAAAAAAGAGAACAAACTCAGACCAACTGAAACAAATCACCTCTTAGGGGAAATGACGGCTTCATTTCACTCTTTCAGGCTTTCCCTTTCCACCATTATTGACTCTTTTTCCCTTTTTTCCCCAGCTTCCTCGTCTTTGCATTGGTGGAAATCTGTCTCGCTTTTTCCCAGTCTATATCTCCATCCTCTTTGTGATTAACCGTCCTGATCATGTGTGCCAGAATGCCCATTAGCTCGGATGCATGTAAAAAGCCACTGCCCTCTTAAACACACACGACTTCCACTGTAATTCATCAATCTCCACACACACACACACACACACACACACACACACACACACACACACACACACACAGCGGCATTAATGCTCTCGAGACTAATTATCAGTCAAGCGTGTCATCTTATATTTATTTGGGCCAGCGAGGTGCTAACAAGCATTTCTCTTTTCTTCTCCTTTGCTTTTATTCTAGTTCGCCATCTGTTTTCCTTTTCTATCCTATACTCTTTTCCCGTCTTTCACACTAACCCCCCGCCCCTCACCATCTTTGTCTGCTCTCCTTCCTCTGCTGAGGCAAGGGTTTTACCAGTTATGTTCAGTGTCAGATCCAACGAAAAGCTGTCAGATATGTGGAGAGAAAGAAGCACCAAGCTGCATTAAAATGAGACAAAACAAAGGTGTGGTTTTGTGTCAGACTGCTGCACTCTCAAGCCCTCAGAAGATGCTCTCCGCCGTCCTGACATGGAAAAACACAACCATTTTTGACCTCTCCAGGTGATGCTTCTTATAAGACAAGCAGGCTCAAAAAGAGCCCCCCCAAAAGAGAAAAAATGCGTGCAAAAAGCTACTGCTGTGCATAATTGTTGGTCAATCTTCTGTCTGCAAGTGTAAGTGATAACTGCCCTAAATATTGATCAACAGCAGCCACTTACTTATCTTAACAGGGTTTGATCTCACAAAGATCTTTCTTGGCAGCGCTCTGATGGCGGCGCAGCCAGGCTCCATGGTTGTAGCTGTCGTTCAAAGTGAAGAAAATTGGATTATCTTGGATTGAAAATGACAAGAAATGATCGCAAATGTCTCATTGATAGTATTGCTTCATGGGGTTAAAACGTCTCTGCAGCGTTTGGTTGGAAGATTTTCAACTTTTTAATCACACTTTGCTCAGTAAACAGCCAAATATTCATTGGGATTGATTCCCTTTTACTGCAGGTTTGGGTGCTTGCAGCGGTTGACACAAGGATACCATTTATTTTTGATGTCTTAATATGAAACGCTGTAAAAAGTAAATAGATTTTTACTTTTCATGCACTTACCATCACTAGCATGCATTTTAATACACCAGGATGTGTGCAGACACTTGGACCCATAAAGTTGATTGTGGAGTAGTTTCTCAGAAAGTTAATTCCCGGTTGTTTTTGCAACCCAACTCCTGTCATCTGTTGGTTAAATGATTTTTTATCAGCCTGCAGAATTAAGCCGCCACAGATTATCCAAAATGATGCTGCATGTCATCCTCTTTGATCGGCCAGAACAGACATTTATCCCGTCATGGTAAAGACGTCCCCATCATAGACTGTATCTAAGAACTGGACCGAGTCAGTGTGATGTCACCCCCAAATATGACCTACTACCGGCTTCAACCAAATGAAGTCAGTTTGGTCCACATTTTTTTGTGAAATGTACGTCGCCATGTTGGAGCAAAACAACGTCAGTAGGCAGTGATTGGTCCTAGTTGGTCTGAGTCAACGTTTCTATGGCAACCAATTCCATTAATCAGGAGTGAGAAAAAAAGACTAAATAGACAGACTACAAGCTAAACTCTCCAGATAAAAGGAAGTACCACCACTTTACGTGTATCTGCCTCATGATCCCAATAATTCTAATAATGCTAAAGTCTGACCTCTTCTGCTGTCTACTTCTTGACATTTCCTGGAGCATGCAAAACCTTAAATTCATTTCGTTTTCAACATAGAAATCCAACTTTTCCAAAAATTTTAACATTTTCTGTATTTCATGTCAAGATAAGAATGAAGCTCTGTTGATGGTCTTGCATGGAGAGATTCATCCATTTTAACCTCTTAGACGTGTCGTCCACATACAAGGACTTCACATTGTGAGTTTTATTACCACTGTAGTTGATTCTGATTACGTGGGGTCCTGAGAGTACGAAATAAGAAAGACATATCAAACAAGAGCACACCACTCAACAGGTTAAATTTGAAAACATTAAATTTGATCTCATTGACTACAAAGAATTATAAGCATAACATAAAGCACTGAACATGCTTCCTTTACAGCAGCCGGTAATCTTGTCTGTATTTGGACACCAACCTCCTCTACAACTACCTGTCTAAATTCTGTGATGAGAAGCATCCATTTGCCAGAGGTTTAAAGTTTCCGCCATTAAGTAAAGCTGTTGAAAGATTGATTCCATCTACAACTCTGAGATTTTTTCAGCTTTCAAAGAGGTCTATGTTGAGATAAAGTGAATAATTAAGGCAAATTTGCAGGATCATATCAATTTAAAAATGTCTATGTAATTTGAGCAAGCTGGCAGACAGCTAAACCAGAGCCAAACTTCAGCTCCCCCCAAGCTAAACATTTCTTCTGCTCTGATTAGCACATTGGTAAGTCACACCAACTGTCCGGGGACATTAGCAGAGACCTTACGGTTAAAAAGAGACCAGGCCATTTAGTGACATTTCAGGGTCGACCACTGGTGATCAATGGGAAGCTGAAAGAAGATAAGTGGCTGATAATGTGCTTTCAGTGAGAGGAAAATATGAGGGTTGGGGTGTTACACAGACAGATGATTTCTGATTTCATTCACTGATATATAACCTGTGTGTTAAGACGGTGTCACACAGCCACCACATACCTTTTGTGCATATTTTATATGTGGAAAATGCGCAAAATGAAGGTAGTAGCAGTGTGACATGGCCTTTAGGAACTAGGTTCTTTTTTATGTTTTTGGGTGTGTTTTAGACTCCAAAATTAGCTCCGGATTGAATCCCAAACCTTGAGTTTGGTCTGTATTGCTTGTAAACTTGTAAACAAAACCACGTGACAAAATATCTCGTCAGTCATTGGCCAGGAATCACAAGGGCAGTTCAAAACAACAGGCAAAAAATGGATGAACAGTCCTTATCGGGACAGTTAAGTTATTAAAACTTTATACTTCGATTACCAGTTTTAAACGTTGGGAACAACACTTTTTTCCTGTTTGACAACACGACAATCGTTGCTCTGTTTACGTCGGCTACGGTGGCCGTTTTGGTCTGGTTGTTCCGCTCTGGGAACAGTATTCAGTGTATTCAGACTGAGGAATCTCAGAGCCAACCAAAGTTCAGTCCGATTGGAAATGAACCGAGACCACCTCCAAAGATGGGTCAGAGAGCAGTTTCTGGTCCCAGACCAGAGTACGCTTGGGTGTATTCAGACTGAACATTTGTTCTGGATTATCGTGGAAACGAACTCTGGTTCACTTTAAGCGGTCCAAATGTGTCCAGTCTGAACACACCCTTAGTTTTTGCCAGGTCGTGTTCTAAAGTCACCCCATCAAAAAAAATAAACAATCCACCTCAATGGGAGGATTAAAAACAACCATTTTTAAGTGTAGAGACCTTTTTGATGCTTTTGAGATGTCATGATGACCCGTGTCCATGGAAACAGCCATCATCTGCCTCTTCTCTGATAAAGAAAGCAACTTTTACTGCAGCAACATCTAGTTAAAGCTTGTACATGTACTTTCTTTGCCTATTTTCTGCCACTTTGGTCTCCCTCAGATGTAACATGTATATTGTATGAAGAACTGAGGAAAATAATTTGGTTTCACAGCTTTGAAGGAGCAGAAACAGTCAAGTAATTCATAATAATGTGAAATTCATTTATGTTTGAAAATGGGCATTTTTATTGTTTTTATCTGGACAGATACTACGCTTTTTTTCTTTTCTTTGGTTAAACACTTTTCTTAAACTGCTGCCATCTCACAATAATTTGGATAAAACCTGTATTCATGCTGTCATGCAGTGTGTGTCTGTGTGAATTGTTGGACCTGATGTAAATGTGGAAACGATGCCTAATCTATCCGGTTTGCCCCAGGTGCTCTCCGTCTGATTCTGGACACAAATTTGTGGATAATTAGAAAACCCAGAATGCACCCGACCACAATTTCAGGCACAACAAGGCGTTGGAACAACTATCCTACTCAAGCTTTTTATTTCAGTTTTTCACTCCTAACTATCAATCTGAATCAAACACTTTGTTTGAAAATCATTTACAGCACTAAAAAGTTATTCTTTTGGATGCGGCAAACACAAAAAATTCAATTAAAATATACAGACGCATACAGACCTTCATACAGTAGAGGTTTTCATGACACCTTTGACAATTGCTGTTCAGAATTTCTCACGCATTTTATTCCTCTTTAGTGTCTGGTGACATCCCCTTCCTTGAAATCAATTCAAACTTTCTTCATCTGTCACAACCAGATGCTTTTTTCCTGTAACAACTCGCCCTGATTTTCTCTCATCTTCCTGTCATCTCCTCTTCCTCTCAGACTTGTAAAGACCTCTGTGTTCCTTTATATAATTTTCTCGCTTTTTCGTCCCAACGCTCCGCTCACTCTAGCTTTTCACTCGCCGTCTTCCTGTCTATTAGTGCTGGACTCACCTCTTAGGCTAAGCAGAAGTGTGTGAATGCTGGAGACTTTCTGCATGACACTTTAAAAAAAAAATCCTATTCTTTTCCAAATGAGTGGTTCTTCTTTATGGTCTTTCCAGTGGCCTGCCAGTGAAACTGTACCCAGAGAAAGAGGATTATTTAATTAATAAATAACTAAATCGTTTTCATTTTTTTTTTTTTTAGAATGGCTTTATGCATTTAAATGTGGTTGTTCCATCTATAAGCTCAGTCACATTCACCTGTACAGAGGTTGAGTTGTACAGGTGCTGAGGATTTGGGGGTTTTCCAGCACCACAGAGGGTCATTGAGAGTTGTGTCATTGAGAGTTGTGTCACAGTTGTGTCTTGCAGTTCCCTTAACCCTTGTGCTATCCTATGCACTTTGACATTGGGAGTTGGGTCATCTAGACCCACTAGACAGTGCACTGAACCTTTTTCTTCAATGATTTGTGATCCATGGATTACATGAAATCCTCTTCACCTTTATCCACCTTTGTCATGGTAAGGATAACACGTCAATGCAAGGGTGGGGTCATCTAAGATAGCACAAGGGTTACAGCCCGTACAGCCACCTTAAGGGACGTCATAAAAATGGAATGTACCGTTGTCATGCGTATTGTAATTCATGAAATGATATGATAGCAGGCGGCAAGTATGAATCTGAAGGACCAGTGTATTTCCTGCTTCTGTCGGCATTCTCAAGTTGCAGAATTTTACCTGATCAGTTGGTTGGAGAGAAAAAAAAACACTGGCTCAGTCAATGATGAACAATGTTTTGAAAGAAAAATAGAAAGTTCTCTCTCCCACACTTTTTAGTGTTGTGGCTCCACTGTGCATTGATCTGAGGAAGAAGCTCCTATAAATCCAATCAGTCCCATCCATTCTCTAACTGTTGACCTTTGGCTTCCCGGTTCCTACTTTCACAGGCTCGGCTACCTCTATGGAGATAGGCCCTACACCTACATTATTTCCCCTTCTCTCAGTCTTCCATCCTATGCCTTTTTATCCACCTTCACACCAAATGCATAACACACCTGTGATTTGATAGGTGCGCCATTTTTTTCCCCCGCCGTGGGACTGAAGCACACCTCCATGCGGGGGCTTTCACTTTAACTTCAAAAACTCTTTCTTCCACGTCTTCAAAGCTGAATTGAAAACAGAAAATGCTGAATAATAAGAGCTATCACAGGCTATGAAGCATAAAATGATGGACCCAAATAAGCTGAAGTTGTCTCTAGTCATGCTCCAGTGAAATAGAAGTTTCAAAAATAAATCTTCAATTCAACTCATTAAATTGAGTTCAAAGACACTTTATTAATGCCTGAAGGGAAATGAGTTAGAGTGAAGATGACTACATTTAGAAGGAAACACTCTGATAGACAGAAAAAAAATGTCTTCTGACTTAAAATCAGTGAGAAAACAATCACCTATGATTTTCTAGGTATTATCCCATCCTTCTTTCATCAATTTTGTATCATAAGTTGTTTTTTTATCCGTTTTTTTTTTTTATTTTGGTTTGAAAAAGTGGTAGGAAATACCCATTTTTGGTACATATATACATATATCTTCATTTTTATAAAGGTTTTTCAACCCCTTTATATATTTTAAAAGTCCCACTTCGATCATCTTTTGATGTATTTTAAAACATTGTTGAATCAAAAAAGTAATAAATAAATAAAAAAAACCTGCATAATTTTCCATGACAGTTTAGCAGTGGTAGTTCGTTAGAAATTTGTCTCTGAGTTGTGCGTGGGACCACTGTTGCAGAGCAACCCCGCCCCCTTCCCAACATCTCTTTACACTCTTTGTCACTAGCTTACAGCCCTTCAAACCCCAAACCGAACATTTCTGGTGCAACTAAAATTGTGCAATAGAGCAATATTGGAGCTGTGGAGCTGAACAGTTTTGATCCAGACTGCAGCTCAGATGAGGAAAACAAAGATGTACATGTATCCAGTCGTCTCCAAGTGGATGCGTCAGAATGGAGCGGGGCAGGGACCTTGTGGCTTGCCATAGTTGCTTCTACGTCACACTTTCAAACCTTTTAAAGCAGCGTTTTTTTGTGTCTGCTTCTAAAACAAAACAATTTGAACAATCTTAGTTTTCTTTAAGTCCTCCATCATAAGAAAAATGCTACAAGACCACGTTAAAACCACATTTTCATTGGAGTGGATCTTTAAAGCAACCATAAGTGTGTGTGCAGTCTGTAAGCCCAAACATTAATTTATTTATTTTTGGAATCAGTCAACCAAGGAAGTAATGAGAAATTTAATGACAATAATAATAAGTCGCAGCTTGACATATTCAGTTACACCTCCTTCAATTACATACTGTACATTAACATCTTAAAAATACTAATTTGATAATGCATCACTAATAATAATAATAAGTAAATATTTTTTCAGTGCACACTATTTGTTGGTGTTTATTGTGTGCGTCAGTGAGGTCTCAGGAGATTGAGCGGGGAAAAAAAATTCAGTCTGCTGGCGAATGCTAACGACTTTCTTAGTGTGCTGGTTATAAAACCATCGACACGATATGAGAAGAAAGATGAATATTAATGTAAACTCTTGACCAAGAATAGTTTTTTGGGGGAATTATTTTGGTTTCCTTAAAACTCTGAGCAGCACCGCCGCTCAAACGTCCCTTTCAATGTTATTTAAAGGTACAGAATATAAAATTATTATTTTTTTTTTTTTTATGAGTGTCATCTAAACTAAACTGATGTATTTATGTCTTGTGCATCATGTTTCAACCTTTAGCATAAAATTGTATCAGACACGAACTGCTTTATATTCTCCAAACAGTCAAATGGAAAGGTGGGAGATACTTGGTTTTTTTTTTCTTGTGTTTCTTCTTGCCAATTTTCTCTCTCTGTGCCTGGCTCTGTCTCATGCAGACCCACACCACTCACAATGTGATAAGGAAACGCCTCGCTGCTTTCTCCCTCTTCCTCTGCAATCACAATAACAACGTTCAATCACTGTCTACCCCCATTCTTTCCCTATCGCCCCCCCAACATCCACATTACCTCTAAATTCTGATAGTCCCTTAATCCCCTTCTTTATACATTTAATTCATAACACTAAATATATCCAGATTTTGACCTGATTTCAATCATTTAAGAAACTATTGATGAACTCAGCTCATGAAATCTTAGGACCAAAAACTGTAGTTTACCCTGGCGAGATTGTGAGGTTGCAGTTATGCTTATCAATGGTTGCCCTTTGTGAATGATTGAATTGCTTGCGAATGCTTACCATTCATATGTCACAGATGTGTGATGGCTTTGTCTATTTATCTGATTTTCTCTGGCTGCTCTGATTGACCCAACACCCCCGACACAACCACCACCACCCTACCTTCCTTCTGAAGTTATGCAAACCTACAAGTACTAATTGTTGCAGTTCCTTATTAGAGCTGGCAATCAACTTCCATTTTGAAAAATGGGAATATTCTGTTCAATTCTAAAAAAGATCCGCTCTGATCATCCTTTGTACAGAGCAGGGGGATTTAGTCACAAAAACGATTTATTTCAAACCGCATTATTTTCATCGATTTACGATTCATTTCGATTTATGATTTGAATAAAGATATAATCAAAGAGACAGTTGTAATCTTAATTATGTTTATATATGTCCTCCATCATGAATACAATGCTACAAGAACATGTTAAAAAAAACACAATTCTGATCTGGTAGGGTCTTTAATCAGGCACATTTTTTCTTACAAGTTTAAATTTTATACCTTAACTTTTCTTTTTAACTCTCAATTGCTCTTCTTAGGAAAGCTGCTTGATTGACAGAGTTGCTGGTAAGAACTGAGGGAATTAGACTCAAAGGCTCCTGTTGTACTGAGTCCAGACCACTTACCATCTGACATTAGAGGCTTCAGGCAGAGGGGGAAAATGGCATTTGGCCTTTAAAAACAGCCCCAAAGATACACCCAAGATATTCACTAGAGACCACAGTAGCCCCCTTTCCCCAAATACACCCACAGTCCAGTTAAAAATAAAACACACCTTGTCAATCTATACATTTAAAACAAAAACAGTCAGTTTCTGATTAAAAGGGATTTGTTCAAGCTCGTATCTCACTGCAACACAATGAAAATAGCTGGACAAACAACATTTGGGGGATTAAAAATTAAATAAAACTTAATATACCTGTAAACATAATACATTAGGTGTGTGTTTAAAAACTTTTGGTGAAAACGTTTCAAAAATGTGACAGTTCTACACAACATTAGCCTTGAAGAACCCTACAAACATTTTTGGAAAATCCCGAGTCTCCCTCTTAAATATCCTTTTTAATTTGCTTCATTTAAAATTTTGGTTTCATTTATGCTAAAAGATGGTAGATTTATCATGAGGAAAAGGTATAAACGCATGATAAGAAATGTCTAAAATTATTATTTAAACCTCTCACAAAAAGCCCAAATCACTGTAATGCATAAGACTGTTCACGATAAAGCGTTTTGTCCTCCCTGTCCCTCTGCAGCAACGGAATATTCCAACAGCAACAGCAAGTCAGCTGCAGAGACTTTTGAGAAGGGTTGTGAAGGCAAAGAGAAAGCGAGAAATTTGTCGCCACACTTCTTAAAGACAAAACAGGGAAACAAACAGAATTAAAAGGAGCTTCAAAATAAAGAGAAAGAAAGTCTAGAATGATAAACGGTACAGAAGGGGGGGAGGAAAGACAAAGGGGGAGGCAGAAAATAGTATTTTTGAGAATATTTATTTATCTTTTAAACTACACACCACTCCATAGTGTATTGTTTTGTTCCGCCATTCAGGTATATATATATTTTTTTGCCTTCTTTAGTAAAACATGACCAATTAAAGAGAAGACCACCTTTTGTTCCTAGAAAGTGGGGGGGGGGGAATAACTGCATTTATTGTAATGTTTTTTTTCCAAGTAAAACTAATGTATATAGAATACATGTCTTTCTTTAACATTTTAATGAGATTGCAGCTTAAATGCTTAAAACATTTGGATTCTTGGCAGTGATGGTGTCTAAAAGTATTCAGCGGATGTTTTACCCTATAGCACCGAAAAGTGCTATAGGGTAAAAAAAAAAAGAAATGTTTTATTTTTTTTCTGTCTTGCGCAGGAACATTTTTATCTTAAGATTTAATAGCAAAATATTCTCAGTTTAAGAAAACACATTTTAGTGACTTGAATTTTCCTCATTAAACAAGAATTTTTTGTATTTGTCTAACCCCATTGGTAGTTTTTAGCTTATTTAAAGATATTTTTTCAGATGTTAGGAGGTTTTGACCTATTTTTAGGTTAGATTTATTTGCAGTATAAACATACAAAAATAAAAATAAATAAATAAATCCTACCGCTGTAAGGGGCCCCATGTTATTGTTCACCTGGGGCCACCAGATTATTGCACCACTGATGCAATAACTGATAAAACAGTTGTAAAATGCAATGCAGAAAAATCCCTTTAAACTGAACCAGACATGGCATTTAGCTCTCTTCAAAACGCTCTTTCTTTATGCTCATTTGCATGTCGCAATTCTCCATGCTTTATTCCTCAGAGATGGGTTTACCTAAGCCAATTCTTCAGTGTTTTCTGCAAACGTGGAGTTACAAAGTGACCACGTGTGTAGTTTTTGTATCTGTGCAGGTACTGCAAAGACCTCCACATTTATCCTTATTAGTGGTTCTGTTTTTCTCTGCCTGCTTGTTACAGTGATGGGCTATCAATGAGCTGAGTAACCTTGACGGTAAATTTAAGGTGAAATTGCTCACTTTGTTCTTTCAAAGTGGCCCGCTGCTTCCCCAGCCACTCAGAGTGTTTTTCTGACTCTGCTGCACCCCTTCCCTCGCCATCCTCCTGCATTCTGCTTCTTTAAACATACGTGCACAGGCACATGCAATCCCTCCACCTCCCCCGTGGCTGTCAGGATGAGGAGGTGAAAGGCGAAGAGCGCAGACTTCTGGGAGGGGGTGTAATTTTTATAAGGCCTGAGTGGGGCCCTGGTCTGCATGGCTGACAGGCTGGATTTGATACATGGCCTGATTCAGTCACTCTGCCCGCTCAGCCCTCTGCAACACCCCATGGCCCCACTCTGATGCCCCTGTGTATTCTATTAGTGACTAAATATATGCAAAGCACAGTCTCAAACGAGGTGGATCATCAGACAGCGGGATGACCGTATGCGATGAGGTCATGCGGTTCTCAGGAGAACGTTGAACTCAGAACACAATTTCACAGAAAAACAGGAACGTAAAATAAAACGAGCACAGTTTGTGTTCATTGTAAACTTAAATCTACACTGTAAATGTAAGACTAACTTTTTTTTATTTTTAATTGCATTTTTTTACAAAAATGTCCTAAGTTGTAATTGCACTTGCTTGAAAAGACATTTTATAAATAAAGATAATTGATTTTACATGATCACTGAATCCAGGCTGCTCTAACTACGCAAGAATGACGTTTTCAAATGAATTTGGTTTAAAAATATATTTTTGTAGTTGGGATAAGCAGTTGACAGTCTAACAAGGACAAAGCTGAACTTAAAACATATAAACTATTCTAAGTTTTAGTAAAAAAACTCCTAATCTTGCTCTACGTTCAAACCACTTGTGCTATAAAGTTACCTTAAGACGGATAGATAGATAGATAGATAGATAGATAGATAGATAGATAGATAGATAGATAGATAGATAGATAGATAGATAGATAGATAGATAGATAGTTTTATTCCTTTTTTTGTCTTTGGTGGAAAATTGCTTGAATGTCCGCTGCCTCATCACACGACAAATAAACATGTGAATTTGTGATGTAATCAATAAGCACTATTAAAGAACACTAGCTCTCCTTGTAGATTCAAGGGAATTGAATTGAAGGGAATTTAACATATATTTATTTTTTTTCTTTTCTTAACTGAAGGCAAAATTAAACCAAAAGCAGTGTAGGAGTTGAAAAACCGCCATGGTCAAAACACGTGGCGGGTGTTTGCAGGAAGTTCCGTTTTGTCTAAAACTTGTGAAAAATTTGTCTGTGACCAAAAAACAAGACCAACTAAAAACAATTCTTTGCAGAAGGCTGACACTGAAAATAGAGCCATGAAGTCAAAGTACTGATCCACTCAGGTGTTTAAATTTGGACCAGCTGCTCTTTTAATGTGGCTTTGCAGGCAAGAGCATTGATAGCATCTCCTCACACCGCTAACAACTCCCCGTTCGTAACATTAAGGACGATATTTACCGCTTACAGCTGGCCGTGGCTGCAGCATCTAGCTGCTTAAGTCCCAGCACAGCCCGTCCAGTCTGGGAATCTGTGAAGACGCTCCAGGTGTTTTGTCAGCACACAGGACAAACGTCGTAAAAAGTGATGCAGGTCGCTGTTAAAAGTCAGCTTTTATCAGCTAAAATAAGACAATATGTTCTTGAGGTTTCTCAGTGGTTCCTACTTTTTGTCTTTAATGCAATGATGACCAACAACATAAAATTCCAATTTCTTTTTGTCTTCCTTTAATCTTTTAAGATGTTGCTCTGTAAACCTAGATTCAAGGGCATTTAAAAGCCCCCTGCTCTCCCTTGAGAAATTCTTAATTCAATGCTTCAGACCCTCCATGCGACTCCCTATCCTCACATCTCCTTAGCATACTTTAATAGTGGAGTGTGATGGCAGCATAGGCTGGCCTTTATCTTTTCTCTTCTCTTGGCCTTTCTGGTTCTTTCTAGTTTCCGCCGCTGTCTCTTCTCCTCTACTCAGTGTTTTTCACTCTATTTGTTGTGATAAATGACTGTAAGATGTGATTTCCCCAGGATCATATCTCTCTTTGGGCCACACACCATAATTAGACAGCATGATTAATAATTCATTTTTCCCTTTTTCCTCTTTGGAAGTCTCTGTCAGAGTGCATATGTGAGAGCCCGGGTTAGGCGTCTGCGTGGGTTTGTGGAAATCCATCACATGATATAAAGCCTAACATTGAGTCATTTTCCAGTCTGAGCTTGAAACGATGAAGAAGTTTCTGATGAAACAATAAAGAAAATTAGTTCACCCAAGAAACTCAACCTGCAGATCAATGTTTGAAGACCCACTCCAATGAAAACAGTGTGTTTTGTGTTCTTGTGGCATTTTTTTGATAAGGACATACATACAGAAAAGAACAAGCTCAAACTTGCATTTCTGATGATTTATTTACTAAAACTTTTGTGAATTAGGAGCAGACGAAAACATGCAATTGGAAAATGATTGTATTTGTTACGTAGAAAACATCCTTTCTGCCCCACTCAGACCCCAATTAGGAGGGGGGTGGGGGTTGCTCTGCACTTACTATCCTGCCCACAACTCAGAGGTAGGTTTCTAATAAACTCCTGCCACTTCGCAGAAACTATGTCCAAGAAAAGGACACGGTTAATTTTTCTTTTGGCTAAAAACTAAAGAAATCATAATAAAAAAAACAGTGGGAACACTTTGAAAAAAAATAGATCCAAAAATGATTGTGGTGGGACGTTCAGAGAAACATAAAAGGAAACTAGGATTAGTAAGAAATAAATACCTATGTATATATTTGAGTTGATATAAATTGTGCACCTAATCTCTAAAGTATGGTAATGAAGTTTAAAAAGGACATATTAATAGTTTACATGTACGTCTTTATGATCTTTATGAAATTGTTCGGCGTCCATACGGCATCAAGATGTTTGACCTAAACAGCTCTTCTGCTGCTTTTTCTGCTGCCAATGGACAATAATAACAATTTTCATTATAATAATATTTTTTTCTCAGGAGGAGCCTGTCAGACACTCATAAAGTCTGTGCAAACTGGAAACATAAATAAAAGACAGATATGCAATCAAATTAAGCCAAAATGGTAAACAATGAAAAATAAAGACAATGGGAACAATGTCAAACATAAAGTGAAATATTTTCTGTAGCAAATCCAAAACAGATTTGAGTTCAACTTGCAAAAGTAAAGACTTTAGTAATGTCAGAGTGGAGTGAATTTTAAGGTCGCAGTGAGGAGTGGCTGAATGCCCTTTTCTGCACAATGAGTGCAGACGGGACGGGGAGAAGGAAGCTCTGAATGTGTAGGCAGTTACAGTGATATGTGGGATATCAATTCCAGCGGCTGAGGTTGCGAGTTGCCTTGTAAGTCAAAAGCAACATCTTGTGTGGGAGGTGAAATGAGGCTGGAAGCCATGGAGCCTTTTGTAGAACAGGTGTGAAAGGACAGGTCAGGTGACTGAAAGTCAGCTGCTTTCTTGTGTAGTGCTGATTCAATCAGAACAGTACCAACAGGACATGTCTAGTGCCTAACTTCCACATTTTTGTACATCCTTTATATTTTTATTTTGTGTTTCTTTTTTTATGTCCAACCACCCTGAGCATTTTATCAACATAATTTTGCATTTAACAAAAGTGTAGTTTTGTTCAATTACTTTGTTGCACCCTAAGAGAAAAGAACCCTAGTTCTTTTGTGTCCGCTCTTCTGGGGCGGGCCCCCTCACATTCCATGCCGGGAGGGCTGCTTTCCTGGTTGGGCTGGAGGTTGCACTCTCTGTCCCCCCCATGCCTCCCTGCTCTCTGGCTTTGGGGCCCCAGCGGCGGCCCTGCTGGCCCTGGTCTGGGTGGCGGATGTGATCACACTTTCACACTAGTTGGTTTGAATGCATAAGTATGCATGTGTGAACATTATTTTTGTTGCCAACAGGTATGTTTAAAACATTTGAATGTGTGTGTGGACAGACCCCGCCCATATAGATGTGTGTTACATCTGAACCTCACCTTAATAAGTATAACCATCCAGAAACGTGTTGCTTTATGCTGCTTCATGGTTTTAGCCCCCCCCCCCCTTTCTATAATCACCCTTCTCTACCCCCTCCCCAACATCTCTTCTTTTAGCTGCAGTTCTTTGTTTCTGTTCAGGGTTCTACTGGGGGAACTGGGTGGGTGGGGTGTGGGTGTGGGTGGCGTGGGGGGTGGTGAGGGAGGGGTCCCATCTTTGATTGCTGTTTTTAACAATTTTCGGGTTTTTTTTGACTGTTTTATCTGCTTTTATGTTAAGCGCTTTGTGTTTTTAACTGAAATGAAAGGCGCTATATAAATAAATAAAGTTTGAGTTCTTCTCTCTGCCTTCCTTTTCCCGTCCGGTCCAACACAAAAGATTTTCAAATATGATTTAAAATGAATAAAGTCTGGCCTCGATTACAAAAGGGGTTTATTCAGACATACCTCCAGTTTGTCAGCAGATTCATAGCCCCTGTTGTTAAAGTAGAGTATGTCCAACACAAGAGGCCTTCAGCTCTCATCTGTTTGCCCAGCTGTTGGACAGGACAAGTTATAAAATAAAATAAAAAAAGAGAGAAAGCTCCTGTAACCTCGATTTTATGGCCATTAAACTTTCTGTAAACATGAGGTTAAATAAAAAAACATTTTATTTAAATCTCAGTGGATGGTCTTACATACAAAAACATTGTGCATAATGTATGTTTTCACAAACAAAGTGAAGTTCTTTGTTGCACGTATGTAAGAAGTAAAGCAAAATGGATCATTAAACAGTAGGAAGGCCATTGTGAGGAATTGTGTGTTTATGTAGTGAAAACAAAATTACCACAGACTTCATGCAGACCATTTTGTATATGTGCACTGTGGGAGTTGAGTCATAACTGTGCGGAACTACATAAACTGCAAATTACTTAAAAGCCTCATGGCTGTTTCAGTAATTCTAGTTTAGAGCAAAAGCTATTACTCTATAACAAATTGTAAAAGTAATTTTACCTGGATGTAAATGAATAAAAGATCCACAATTAAGAAGTCAATACACGTAACTAAAATTTGTACCTACCAACAGAGGAGACGATTCACGGTTCTAACTCTGGTTCCATACACTGTTTTTTTCTTCTTCTTCTTCTCTAAGACAAATTGGTTTCTGCTCAAATAAATAAAACAAAGGAAATGTCATTTCTGCCCATCAGGGGCAAATAGGCCATATCTCAAAAGGCATATTTTCGCCTCTGTGGAAAAATACCACAGAAGTATCAGTGAGGACGGAGAAAGGCAGAGATTGATGTGAAACATTGTGCCGGATTAAATCAGGATTTAAGAAGGTTAGTGTGCCTGTCTGTCTGTGCCTGTCTGTCTGTTTGTGCCTAAGGTTAGAAGAAAAAAATAAAAAACGAGACTGGTTTTTCTCATGGTGGGTCAGCAGTGGAGATGACTGCATCCAATTACACTGTATGTTTTATTACACTCCTGCCTGTGTCACATTTAGAGTCAGGCACTGGTTTGTTAATGTCTGTCTGTCGGATTTTCAGAGGCTTTTTTTCCTGCAGCTCCGCAAATCGATACAGCGCTGCTGTTGGTGTTTGAGTGTGTGAGACTGGCAAAAGGGAATTTAAGGCCAATAGAAACCAATAAAGTTTAAATCAGAGCAGACTGATCCTTGTCTGCACATTTTGCTTTCCTTGTTTTCTTTGTGGCTGTTAAGCAATGCCATAGCCTGACATTTTATTTAAAAAAGGCTATTTTCAATGTATAATTATTGTTCATTTTTCACTTTTTCTAGTAAATTAGTGCAAATGTTTATTATTTTAAACAGCAATTTAATTTGTTTTTCTACGTTTATTTTGTATTTGCTCCTTTGTGCTTCAGTGAGCTACTGTTGCTCTACCCGTATCTATTTATATAAATAGATAGTTAATATTGTGAATTAAATGTTCAGCTGCAACATGCACAGCATTCATGCAGCTGTCAGGCAACACATGATTAGTGACATCCTCGAAAAAACAAAAAAAAGGGTTTGAAAGAGATGTTTCTAACGAGTGAAACATTGATTAAACTTCAGCTATAATAATAAACCACATCCGAAGGCTAAATAATTGTGACAATCACTTTTTTAACAAGTATAAGCTACTCTGCATTTTTTTTTCTGATTAAAGCAGTGGTTAATGAAGTGATGTTGATATACTAAGTGTAATTTTCTACAGGAAAGCAGCAGTTCTCTTTTAAAAGCTCCTGCAGCCATGATAAATGCTTCTTCTTCCCGGCATCTACCTCCGCTTTTCCTGCTGTGTGCCCCAAAAACAAGGCAAAGAATCCATGAAAAATACACAGAAAAAGCCAACAAAAGGGAGACGCCTGGGACCAAACACACACTGTTATCTCTGTGCTGTGCCTCTCTTAAAAGCATTTGCATGTTGGTTTGGATCTGGTGCATCTCCTCCCGTCTGAAATGAGAGGATGAGGAGCCATTGTTAAAATGAGGAAGAAAGAACGGACTTTAAGGGGGATATGAAGGTTATGGGATGGTGTTTGGAGACTGTGTGTTCATATAAGCCCCTTGATGGGGGGTCTGTTCAAGGAAAAAAAGATGTATGAGCAGCCAGGAAAGAGAATGGGTGGTGTAACGCGTGTGAGAGGAAGATGAAGGAAAGGAGGGGTTGTCAGTGCATCATCTGAGAGGAAGGTCTTGAACAGAGGCCAAAAGAAAAGAATGGAGAAAAATAATACACACAAATAGAAGCATCTGCAGATATAGATGTTTTATCTAGAAAAAAGGAAAGATTTTCTGTATACAAATTAAAATAAGATAGCTGTGACCAAAGACAGAGCATCTGAATTTGTATCTGCAGCATCTTGCGCTAAAATCTTTATTTTCTTGTTGTCAGTCTGTTTTTTTTTTATTTTTTATGTAATGTAAACAGGATTAGGAGTTACAGTTTTATAAATGGATCCTAGCTTTTTTGGGGGATTGCTCATGTTCTCATTCTTCTTTGTCGGGCTATCTTTCTTTGAATTAAATCATAGGAAAAAAAAGGAAATATTCAGGTTACAACATATAAATAAAGAAGTCATGTTTCACATTGAACTGTTTTGTGCGCATTATAAGATGGACTCAAAATCGTAATTTTTTTTTTTTTTTGTAAAATGCTTCTTATGTCCAGAGTGCCTTTATTTAGGATTAATTCTGGTTGTGCATACTGTTGTCGAAAGGGATTATTATTTTATTGTTTTTCTTAAAAATGAGCGCCGCGCTCTATCGAAATGTTTGTGTGATGTATGTTTTGAATATTCTAACGCAGCTAATATTTAGCGTTTTTGGACTTTTCTCTATTTATTTATTTTTTTGTGTTACTAACAAAGCAGAGAGTTAGCATTGTCACAGTAATGTTTGTTTTAGTGGTTTCAGTCTTGCAACCAAAGTTGGGAGTTACAGTTATTGAACGCACTTAATAAAGTCTGAAGGACAGACTTATCTTTGATGTTTTTGTTTTAATGCAGCCTAAAGTTTGGGTCACATCCTGTATAACATCAATGCAAATATAGACCATTTTATTAATGTTTTTTTTTTATTATTTTTTCCTGTTTCTCTTTCTGTATTATAGTATCTTCCACCATTTTTTGCCGCTTAACGCCTTCTACAATTTTTCAGGTATTTCAACCATTCAACTATTAAAATCTTCAGCTTTTTCCAGCTATGACTTTCGGTCTTTCAAATCCTTGAACTTTTCAAGATATTCCAGGATTTTTTGCCTCCAAGAAATGAATCCTTGCTGCAAAAGCTCGCTGGTTCGATTCCCGGCTCTGGCATTTTTTACAAAAATATCTTTTTTTGTTGTGCTGTTTTCACTTTATTTATGGTCAACTTTGATCATTTCTTTCTTTATTTTTTATTTTGTGACAATTATTACCCTTTAAGTTTCATTTTCATTCAGCAGTTTAGCATTCAACCCTGTATTTTCTTCTGGAAATGCAGATCCTTCTAGTTTGAGTTGCTTTTTTAATTGTTGTTGTGATGTTTAATAGATTTCTGCATTAAGTGAAGTAAGTTAAGGGATTTGCACTTCAGGACCACTGCACTTTTTCCAAGTGAAGATTTTCCTCTCTTCCTCTTTACTCTCCATGTCCCTGGACTTCAGTGTTTGAGAGCTGATGGTAACCCAGATCTTAGTGGAGGGCAGTGGAGGCTAAACCAGGTTAAGAAGACTCAAAGGATGTGTGTGTTTTCAGCAAAGCTGAAGCTTTTTTGAATGAAATGTTTGCCAGGTAACCACTGAGTACAAACACAAAGTTACACAAAAACACACACGTGTTTGTCGGTCATGAGGGTTTCAGATGAACTGAGGGGTTGTCTGTGACGGAGCAGAATAAAGGTGAAGGTGTGTGACGGCTCTGACAGAGTGGTGTCAGCCGGCGGTTTCGCAGGGATTCATCTCACTTTAGTCTCTCCTGTCCTCCCTTCCATCCAGCCGTCCATTTGTCCGTTTCATTTGCAAAATACCCCGTTTCTGTTTCTTTGGGTCTCACGCTCACCTGCAGCAGCTCCTGCATGTTTACATGCCTTAGGGGAAATGCTGTTTTTTCGTAAGAGGAAGAAAAAAAAAACATAAAAATGGTTTCATTACCTCTTTTCTTGTTGTCCGCTTCCTATTTCCATCTTGCGTTTCCTCACCTGTACCCCCTCTCAGGGGACGCTTCTTCTCTTCTTCCCTGCAGTTTGTGTCTGTTGATATGTTTGAGTGTTTGTTCTCCATTGTCCTTTGAATTTCCCCCGAGACCACCACTTTTCTGCAGCATGCTTTGAAAAGACGCCCTGTCTTCCCAGCACTTACCACATGACGTGAGTGATTGCGTGTTTGTTATATATGTTCTTTTTGAAACTTCCAAGGAGATTTTTCTTCACCTCCGTCTTCTCTTGAGGAGAATGAGCCGGTGAGAGTTCAGCGACAGGGCTTGGATTACAGAGGAGCCGCAGGGCGCCCAAGTTCTCCAACTGCCTCATATTTTTGGAATAAAACTTGAATTATCAGCAACTGCTGTAGCTGAGTTCCTTTTGTATCCCCTTTTGTTTCAGTTGTTTCATCGAGTCATGCCACTCCGTCTTGACGACACACTTAAATAAGAATGAGAAAACTGTTGAAAAACATAAAGACCCTCTGAATGTCATTTGAGTTGACACAGTCTGGAAAATAAGTATTTTAATTGATGGCAAAATAGATAAAAAGAAAGAAAATAAATAAATAATTTTCCCTAATCAGCTCTGAGACTCCAGAAGAGCCACACCAGTCACAGACTTAAGTGAGTCCAGCCGTCTCTGAAGGCACTTGCTGATGCCAGAAGTGTCTTTTTATCTGGGTTTATAGGCTAAGCCATGCCAGCATCCCCAGGCAGCAAAACATCAGAGAGATCTGTATCTGCCTGTCTTGTTTTGCACCAAGCTATCAATTGACTTCCAAAGGAATAAAAGTCCAACCTCAGATATTCAATCCCTCTGCAGAACTGTTTTTATAAAGTGAAAAATGGCCTCAGATCATATTGTAAAGATAAAGAGCTTGTATTGTGCTTCCACCCATTTTTCATTATTTTCTGTGCTTGTAAATGTGAAAGCTGCATGACGAAGTTACAAAACCATGTCGAAAAGATTTCTTTGACCTCTCGAAATACTTTCTGACAAGTTCATTTGTGATCCAAGCGTTTGTTTAACTATGTCATCCTGGCACTTTTCTATAAAGTGCACTGTTTTTAGCTTAATTTGAAGCAAAAAAATATGTGCTTCTTCATTTTTACACATAAACAAAACTTCCACATTTCCCAAATTGCTTACCTACATAAACATGCAAGTATGAACCCTTGCAAATGAGAAGCCTTTTGTTGATTTGTGCTTGACTTAATTTCTCTAAATCAAGCACAATTTCTTTCTTGGGAAAAGACCACTCACTGTTTACAAAGAGAACTTCTGTTTAAAAATGATATGTATAGCAAAAAAAATCTCTTTTTTAAAATACTTTTTAATAAGTTGAAATTTAGTTTTATTGTATATCAAGTGCAATAAGATATTCAAAGTAGAAAAGAGATAAAATACCTGGTGATATTTTTGCAGTGTAAATCGTGTTAAGCACAGATTGACCCTGTCAGTCTTGGAGTGCTGACTGTTGCCGCCATATCAGTGTCTGGAAACACGGCTGAAGGTCAGCGTTGCCTCAAGGAAGACGAACTCTGAGCTGCTGAGAAAGTGTGAATTTCTGCAGCAGCTTTGGTTTCTAGTACTGTCGTTTTGTGTGTATGTGTGTGTTTGTCTGCGTATGCACCAGAGAACAGTGTAATATTGTTTTGGAAGCTTAGTGGTCGAGAAGGAGCTAACACCTGAATGAACCTGTCACTGTAGACACATTGCTTTTTCAGCTCCAGTGATTACACTGCACCCAAACACGCTCAACAGTTTTGGGATAGTTCTTCATGCACGTGTGTGTGTGTGCGCGCCTCCCAGTGTGTGTTGCTTATGGTTTGCCTGTGTGCATGTGTCTATGTGAGAGACAGGAAGTGAAATCAGAGCTGGCAGAGCATTGTGTCTCTGAGTGTATGTGTCTGAACCTATATGCTGTTTGTGCCTTCTCCCCATAAAATATAAATTAGGTATAGTGCTGCTGCGTTCTGTGATGTTTGAAAAAAAAAACAGTGATTTTGATGGTTGTTCTTGAATGTGTGCACATGTGCATGAAGGAGAAATGCCAACATTTTTTTACTCATCTCTGCAATGCTAACGCATCAGATTGATTGTGCTGAATGAAAAGGATTTTCACACAAAGGCATCTCTAATGCCTGTTTATATCTATAGTTGGACCAATAGGTTTGTAGCTTGTTGCAACATAAAGCAATGTATATACTTAAATTATATAATGTGACAAAAAAATGAAAAGTAATAATAGAAAAAAACTAAAAAAAAGAACAAAAAGGGGTTTATACAAATTTACACCCTGGTTACCCGAAGATATATAACCTCTTTTTGTAATATTTAAACCTGTCCAACACAAAAGGCCTCAGCTCTCATCTGTTTGCTCAGTTGTTAGACAGAACAAATAAAAGAAAAAAAATCAAATTATTTTTTTTATTTATTTCAAGTTTACAATGCGTTTCAGTTTCAATTTTAAATTGTTTTTATTTATTCTGATTTGGCACTTTATGGGGTTATAATGTAAATGTCACCTACAGCATTAAAGACCCACTCTGAGGAGTGGGTCTTTAATGGCATTAATGACATTAATTGGTGTTTTTAATGTCTTCTTATGGCATTTTTCTGACAAAGGAGGACAGATATAAAGCATGTTTAGCGTAAAATACATTTCTGAGTATTTTGTTTATTCAAATCATTGTGAATCAGGAAAAGACAAAAAAATGCCTTTTGGAAAAAAGAGTGCATTTGTGATGTAGAAAATATGCTGGGCGGGCCACAAGCTCCCCGCTCTGAGCTTTCTGAAATGAGGAGGGGTTGCTTTGCGCCAACTGTCCCGCCTACAATACAGAGGCAAATTTCTAATGAACTCCTCCATCCTAGAAAACGACACACGGCCTCTGATTTTTGCTATAAACGACATAATCATAATTAAAAAACACTTTGAAAAAAAGTGATTGGAATGGACATTTAAGAGTATAAATTGAAACTGAGCTTAACAGCTGCAAAATCACATAGTTCTCTGTTCTTTAAAAACTTTAAGTTTGAATTACATCAACTGGGCTTTTGTCCAAGTTCAGCCACATTTCTGTGCAACAGTTTATGCTCCAGTTTACTTTAGTATTTTCAAATGAAAGAATTGCACAGTTTGTCTTCTCAGCAAAGGTAAAACTTACTCTTCTCTCTTCGTGCAGACAACTATCAATGCCTAAAAAAAGCAAAAACTGGCTGAGATAAACACAAGGGAGGTTTTTTGCATTTCAAGGACATGATGGCCCAGGATGATTGCGGCTGCACACGGCTCTAAAAAAGCTGTGAGTTCAGCAGACACTTTAATCTGGAAGATGAAGATGGTGGAAAGGGTTTGATGATGATGCAGTGTGATTTGCTGGTAGTTATTTCTTTTAGTACCATGGACGCAGGTTTGGTTGGGAATCCAGAGTGCTGTATGTGGTGGTATCTAATGGACTAAATTGCAAATAGCATCAAAATAAATACCCCCATATTAGCTTCCTCTTTGAAGAGTGTTGCAGCAAACAAAAAGCCTTCTGTACAGCAAGATTTTGGGTTTGTCCGTTTGGGCTCTGGTCTGGCATCACTCACACTTTCTTTCTGCTCTGACTGAGGACATATTGGTACTGAAAAGCCCATCGAAACTTTATGTAAAATTAAGAAAATGCTAAATCACAACCACTGACAAAAGAAATATGAGTACAGTTTGTTTATAACAAACATGAGAGTTAACATTTACGGATGAATAAATATATTTAAAATGTCTAGTGCTATTTCTATTCAGTCTTGGTAAGAACCCAATATTTTTGGAACATTCCTACAAACTGGCTGCACGGTGGAGCAGTGGTTAGTTAGCGCTCTTGCCTGACAGCAAGAAGGCCCCTGGTTCAAGTCCCAGCTGGGGGGTCTGAACCAGTACATCAATGGGGGACTTTTCTGTGTGGAGTTTGCGTGTTCTACCCGTGCATGCATGGGTTTTCCTACAACTTCATAGCTTAATTGGTTAATATAAATTATCCCTAGTTGTGAATGTGGGAGTGTGTGTGATTGTGGACACTTTACCCTGTGACAGACTGGCAACCTGTCCAGGGTGCCTCCCTGTCTTCGCCCCCACAAGCGGCCGGCAACAGCAGCCCCGTGACCCCAAAGGGGAATAAACGGAAGAAGATGAATGATTCCTAAACACTGCATAAGCATTGGGTGACAGGGGAGAGAATAAAATGCTTCCAACACAGAGATGGGAACTGTAGCTGCTTATTTGGATTTTATCTGGTGCTGGTGCCAAACAGGTACTTTTGAAATGGAACAAAAACCCAAAAAAACATTAAAGTTTGACAAAGCAGCATGAAAGGGTGAAGGAGAGTGCTTGAATGGGTCGAAAAATGCTAAGATTTCCTTATTTTTGACAGTCTGCACTGCAGCGCTGCATTTTATTTTCACACATGTTGAAATAAACGCATATTTCACCACTCACCGCCACAACAACTGTGTTTTTTGGAGCATCATACACATCCCTCTTATCCGTAGCAACTTAATTAGAATCTTTTGCTATGGAGTCCAGCTAAACCTTTTTTCGCTTCACCTTTGGTATTTTGACTAAAGTGATAGGGATGTTCAAGAAGAAGCACCCAAATCTGGATAAAGTACCATAAACAAGTACCAACTTAACATCAAGTTTTGGAACCTATTATACCTTTAACTGGAAAAAACTTCAAGCAAAACACATTTTCGCCAGCTGAGATCAGACGTACTCAAACAAAACAACACTAAAAACCAGTGGGCTAATGTAAAGCTGCATTCACACCAAACACGATTCGTGAGGCATCGATTTTCAATGTTTAATCAATGTACAGATGCGATCTGAGGTCCTGGGGCACAATTTTAATGACAGCTGCACGATTTCAGTGTCATGGCTTGATTTGATCGTCACAGCGCATCGCTTCCATAGTTCAAAAATCAAAACTTTGGGAAGGACGAAGCAGCATGTCAACCAATCAGGGACTCAGCTTTGAGCCTGTAATGCGTTTTGTGATGCAATCAGCAAGTGGAGTCCAAATCCTGGACTATGATATTTTTCTTATTTTCATCGAGACAAGATTACAAAGGGCCTCTAATTATATTCTTATTTTTTTTTCTCCTATGACAAATGCGGGACAGCAAGTCATCAAACTGGGTCACAGAGAGACGGAAGTACCGCTGAAAGCATCTGTCCTTCAGACGCAGCTCCTGCTGCAGGGGTGAAGCTCACTGTACCGAGAGAGTCTCTGATCTCATGAACCCATGGAGACGTGATTACCGATCCCTTTGTAGAGCTTTTCAAATAAATAAACCCGATCTTTCAACATCATCTGTTCTTCCATGTATTGATATATGATATATATACAGACACCACTCCATGTAGCGGTCAGGCTAAAAACATTTGGCGGGACCTCCTCCTTCACGCAATTGGGGCGTCAGGCTTAAAAACACATTATTGGACAAGCGTCAAGCTACCAATTTGTCCAGATAGAAGCGTCAAATTTAAACAGAGCATAACAATGACGCATCAGGTTGTGGAAAAGATCCAATGGATCAGATGTTTACCTCCCAGTAGTCTAGCCTTAAAGCAGGAAAATTAAAGACTGGCTCCAGTTGCTCGTTTGGAAACCATAGAGAAACAAACAAAAAAACTTCATTCAGAACATTGAGACAGCCAATAAACATGAATTTTATTTGTTTTTATCAGATGTTTATCTGCATTGCTGCAGCATTTTGTTCATGTCTATGCATGCTGCTCCAAATCCAGAGATGGTTTTAATCACATCTCCAGAAGAGAGAAGACTACTGATAACCCTACAGGTGTGAGTTTAAAAACTTTGGGTTTGATTTGTGCCGATGGTTGTTTGAGTCGGACTGGATGCCAAACTAGTAGAAGGGATAACAAACTGTGCAATGTGCCTTTCTGACAAAAACAGAAAGAAACATGTCAGATCTGATCCAAACAAAAAACGTAGATGTGTCTCCATCTGTTGTTGTGAGTGGCAGCCACATCCATTCCTTCATTTTGCTCTGACTTGCTGAGACAGAAGTTCAGCTAAAGTAGGAACTTATAATAAATTCTTGATTCAAAGAGCTAAGAGACTGCACTTTATGTGAATTGCTTTTTCTGTTTAAATGATTTTTTTTTTTTCATTTTACCAAAGAAAATTGAAAACAGCAGAGCAAATGCCTGTTAAGTTTATGAATATCATTTAGAGAAACACTCCCAAACTTCAGCAAAATGAAAAGGTTCTCAGAGAGTTTTCTGATTTTTTGCTGCGTTAGAGTATAACGCAGCCTCAAAAGGCCTTATTCTTTCAGGGAAGGACTAACCGTGATGTAATGTTGTGTCCCGTCTGTTACGAGACAGAAAGGAAGCAGGATTTGTGGAGACAGATGACAGTCTTACATGAATCTGGACTTGGTAGGAGGTCAAGGGGAGCTGACACCCATCAGTTTTGCTCCTTAATCTATCTCTGTAACGCATCACTCCCCCATCTCCCAGGACACACACACTCCGTCCATCACACACTGAAGCAGCAGATATCACAGACCCACAGCAGCTGGCTTTGTCATGACCTCTAACTTCTATATATCTGTGCGTCTTTATGTGTAGTTCGCAGGTTTAGAACGTTAAAAATCAATTTATAGCTCCTTTCTGATTTTTTTTTTCTTTCTCATAGTGGATCTTCTTGTCCCTGGGTTCGTGTTTTTCAGGTAGCAGGATGACTGTGGCTGGAAAGAAATGCCTTTTTTTCCCAGAAGGAACCAGATAGCCTCAAAGAGCAGAATTTGTTTGTCTCTAAAATGTGTTTGAATGTTGCTTTTTGCTTATTTCAGTGCAGTTTATCCCTCAGGTGCTGACAATTTATTAGAATGATTCCTCTCAGTGGGTCAGTTATGTTGCACTTAATGTGTTTGTAACTAAGTAAATGCTCCACAACTTTTCATATTTACAGGAGAGGAAAGATTTGTTTCTTCAGATGCTCTTTTTTATTTATGTATTTATTTTATTCATTCTGTCCTAAATTTATCCTGCATGTCACCTCAGGCCTAAGTTCTGGGGTAGACTTCCAACCACAAGGTGAAGTTGAAGAAGCGGAGAACTGTGTGTGTAGTGAGACGAGACTGAAGGAGGTTTAATTTACAGTAGCAGCAGAAAGAATCAGCATCTGTGACGGACTGAGAGGCAAAGCAAACTGTTTTTCAAACTGCAAAGGAGAAAGAACATGATGTTCTGGGATGTTCTTCCTGCTTTACATGTGAATCATGACAAAGCTTTCTAAGAACCAGAATAGTTTTTAATGAAAAACCCTTAATTTAGGGAGAACATTTTGAGTTCACAAGGACTACATCATCTGAAAATACTCTGACCAGAAAGGTGAATACAGTGTTTATCCACTAATTATCCTAAATTTAATAACTGTTGGACCATAAAATCTTGAGATGCTGCTAAAGAGAACATGTTTAAATTTACATTAACTCATTTTAGTACTGTTAAAGACTCAATTGTATTTAGTTTCAAATGTTATAATGAATCTAAAGGTTTGGGTATTAAAGCAGCCGGGTTGTGTTTTCGTTCTTTAGAACTGGGATTTCATCAGGGAGTCTACTAAGTGTGTGTGTGTGTGTGGGGGGTACTGTCATGCTTCTTTTCAAACAACCCTACATCGCAGCTGGTGGAACACGCCTGAACCAGGTGTTGGTAGGACAGTGATATCTGGAAAACAAGCAGGGCAGTGGCCCTCTTGACCTGGATTCAGACAATTGTGCTTCTTGATGCAGCTTTTTCTGTGCTTGTGCATTTGAGCATTTGAAAATGATGGGTAGTGACATCAAAATGTAGATTCTATCTGGAAGATCTTGTCATAATGTTATGCTGAGGGCAGTAAAACTTCCATCAATCCGTTTTCTGAACCCTACTGAATCCCATTTGGGGTCACGGGGTTGCAGGAGCCAACCCAGCTATTATACTGTTGAGCACACCCTGTACTGAATGCTAGTCTGTTTCTGAGCCAGACTGAGTGTTTTGATGCAAAAACTGTCACGTTTGAGCAGATAAACAATACAAATTAGGGTTTATGCATGTTTGCATGACCCCTGGTGCAGTTTACATACAGGTGTAAAAGCAGATGGAATATCCAGTAAATGGGGGAGAAAACTATAGTGTTGTGAAGGCTGTGTGTAAGACATGTCTGAGAAATAAGGAGTAGTATGGTGGTACCTACCCCTAAAATATTTATCTCCATGATCTCCATGACAACCTTTTTTTTTTTTAATTGTAGATTGGAAAGTTCTTCCTATGAAGTGATGCAGCTGGACTTTGAGGTGGAGAATATCATTACCTTCGTTCCAACCCAGACTCTACACTGGACAGTGGAATATCCAGGCCGAAGTCAGACAAGTTCCCAGCAGGAAGAGAAAGTTTCACACCTCTACATTAGCAATGCTGACATTCAAGGCATTGTACCTCTGGCTGAGGTAAGCACACCAATTTCTATTAATACAGACTCAAATGTTTCTAATAGTGTATATCAATGACCTTTTTTGTTTGAATATACTTAATTGTTCACTTTTTTTTTTTTTTTTTTTGCTTCACCTTCTTGCTGACACCCCCACCTGCCTCATTCCTCAGGCTGATCAAAGCCTTAAAGGTTACCTTTTTTATCCCCTTCTGTTGCTCCTCCTGGGCACACACGGTAGCTACCCTCACAGGTCTCAAGAAAGACAAAAAGCCATGTAGTTTGACAGATTGACATAAAGTTAAAACCAGAAACACGCTAACAATCACGGACATTCTTTCCATAATGGTTACATACCTCTTTTTTGGTGTAGGTGTCATTGCGTTGGTCAACCATAAAAGTGTGAGTCACCCCTCAGTTCAACCTGTCACTACACACACTCTGCATGTGTTTCTGTTCAAACACACACACACACAACCACACTTATTTCCTTTAAAACTCATATGTATGCATATATTAAGCATAAAGTCTCATTAGTTGTCAAATATCAAGGTGTGTGAAATTTGTTCTTGACCCATCCCTTGGGTGAGCTGCAGTCCCAGTCAACCATCCGATGGTTCAATCCCCCCAATACAACCCCTTAACCCTAAGTATCAAACAGAGATGCATTGAGTTCCATTCTTAGATTCTTTAGTATGACCTGACCACAGATTTGAACCAACGAGCTGTGAGGCAAACACCACTGAGCTTCCTAAATGTTGCTTTAGGTTTCAAAACAAATACGGTGACGTCATTTGCACACCTGAATAGTCTGTGTGGTGTTCTGTCATTTACTTGCCGGGCGTTACTTCCTAAAACAACCTGTGAAATCCACAAAGTAGTATTACAGGTGTTTTAAGGTGGTAAAACCCCTTAAAATATGCACCTTATACTTTTTTCTCAGATGGACATAAACATTTGAACAAGTTGTTCTTTTCTTAAAACTCACAAAATTCTACCCTTCATGGAAAATTGAGTCAGGGGTCATTGTACTTACCTGAAATAATGGTATTATTAATTTCATTTATTTTGTGTCTTTGCCTTTTTAAGGCTTTTTTTTTAATCATTGCCACCTATTTCTTTTTTTTTTTTTTTAGTTAACTACGGGAACTATCAAGTTAGAATTTCATGGGTCAGTGTTGATGTGCATATGACATTAAAATTCTTGATCCCTTAGAGAATCCAACATTTTTTTGGGATAAACTGTGTCAACCATGTCTCTAAATAGAGATGGTTTTTTTTTTCAAATTGTGAAGTGCAGTTAGAATCCTAAACACTAGGGGATACTGACTGCTTTCCTAATTTGCAACGTCAAAACTCTGTTAAGAGAAAAACCTCATCGCTCGCCTCTTATCACTAACAATTTAATGGATCCTAGTATTAAAACCTCAAATGAACATAGCAGTCAAATGTTCCACGATTCGCTATGTTTTAGGTCTTTCTTCTGCTCTATTGTTTGAAACCCAGTTATAGTTTAATTCTAAACCCAAGACAAACAAAAATGACAAGTAGAAAACATGACAGTTGTGGAGGCTATGAATTGGAAAAGGCCTGATAAAATGAGTATTTCATGAAATAAAACTAATAGGATTGTAACGTTTTGGTGACAGTGGAACACTCAAATATTATAGCTTTCATTTAGTGTCCTGAAGTGTTTTTATCTGTTCTCCACAATACTCTTACCTATTTCCATTACAATCCAAATTATATGAAAGTAATGCCTGCCATGGTCATTGTAGAAGTCGTGCAATTCCTGTAGATCAGGTCATGTGCTACTAACACACCGGGCCTGTGTGGTGCGTTCAAGAACGGGCTCAAGATGGGTTTTTGAACGCGCTTTAGGATACGGTGTTCACACTGGACTGTCGCTTCCCAATACTAGGGCATGTGCTCACAGTCTGAAGAGGTTTCGTGTGAAATGTCAAAGCGGCGCAAACCTCGAAAATTTGGCCCCCTTTCACAGCTTTATTTCCAGATATGAACGATAATTCCAGCCGGACACAAACCGCAATTATTCATTACGGTCAATTCTCAAACCGTCTTTGAAGAGGACGCTATCCATACGTCGGCCAAATCTGAGTCCCTGATTGGTCAAAGCTCTACTGGTTGAACTTTTGACTCAAACACTGTCATTTTTGTACGTAGAGCCCAAAAATAGACTTAAAAAGTGCGCACCGATGTATGAGCATGAGAGTTTTCAACATGGGAGCCTAAAACACTCACACATGTGCGTTCACACAGACTTGTCATTAGAAACAGTCTCTCGCATTTCCAAGCCTAGTGTGAATGTCGCATTAAACAAGAGTCAAACCTGGATTATTTGTCAAACTTGGTTCTTTGTATTCATGATGAGCATCTTCTCAGTTCTGGGGTGAAATTGGTTTCTGTGGCTTTCTTAAATCTCACAGTTTCATACTTCAGGCGGCAACACTGCGCTGTTAGCTTTGGTCCGAGTGAAGTCGTCTTCGCATCTCCACATCGGTCTGCCTCCAATGTGTGGCTCCTGTCATGGGGATTTCTCCTCCACATCACCATTCTCGACATCAGGTCAAAGAGTAAAGAAAAACACAGCGATGCCTTTTGGCTGCATTCCTTCACCTTTTACCAAGTTAAATATAAGCATTTCATCATGCATTCACAGCTCTGAATTGAAAGTGCTGGCTGAGCTGAAGCAATGAAAAAGCCTCTAAATGAGGAAGAGGAGGCTGCTTTTCAAAATGCCTCTACTTTCCATTACCACTGAGGTAGAGCTAATCTGGCCCGATAGCCCTCCTTCAAACAGCAAAGCCCAAGTGACAAAATTTTTAAAGGTCTCTGCACCCTCGTTTCCTCTTTTCTTGCACTTTGGGAAAGGCGAGCTTGAAAGCTTTTTTTTTCCTTGCTTTTTTTTTAGCAACAGTAATTTTTGAGAAACTTTGAGTAAAATACTCTGAAAGGTTTTATCCACTATTTCTGCTCATGTTAGATAAAATTAAAAAAAAACATCCTTTGTTTCAAATGTTTTATTCTGTGAATTAATGAGTGTAATAAGTGTATTTATGAAAATGTTCTGCAATAGCAGCTAATTAGGAACGCTCAAGTTTAGGGAGACGTTCTGTCCTAGATGACATTGTTGTGATAACAACAACAACATTCACTGGGACTAGTCTTGGGTTAGCAGACAGAGTTTTTCACATTAAACGCATTTAAACATTTACTAATGAGAAACCAAACGCTGAATCTATGACAGTGGTCCCCAACCACCGGGCCGCGGACCGGTACCGGGCCGGGCCGCGGGAAATTTTGGCACCGTCGACGCACAGAAAGAAAAAATAATTTCCATTTTATTGTTTTTTTTTTTTCCGAAAAAAACGTTTTATTTTGAAAAGTGACCGGATTCTCTCTGTTACATTCGTCACAACGCACGTCAAAGTCGCGACACCAAACATTACGTGCCTTGCGTTGTACCGGTCCGCGATGACAAAAAGGTTGGGGACCACTGATCTATGATATCGACTGCTTTTACTCTTCATTTTCTTTTTTATGTTAAGGTTGTTCTTTCAAGCTCTAACACCTTCATTCAGCTATTATGCTACATTCATGTGTTGTGCGGTTTCATGAACTTGTGGTATTGACACCGAACAAGCATGGCAGCAGCAGGGAGGGGCTTGTTCTTCTTCAGTTCTGTCACTAGAGCATGTCTGCCAACTACAGTTGGAAGAGTCGTGGTGTGAAATGTCAAGGCGGTGAAGATCTGAATCACAGGGATCTCACTCTAAGCTTTTTTTTCACAGCTCTATTCAGATATGTGAAAGATTTGGTGTCACATAAAATAAACTGCATTTATTCATTTCCCCTCCATGATCATGTATGTTTTATACATACCAAATCTAAGCCCCTGATTGGTCAAAAGGTCAGCTGGTCAAACTTCCAGCGTGTATTCAGTAAAAGCTCTGTTTGTTCGTAGAACCCGAGAACGGACTTCAAAACTTGTGTGGCGACACGTGACTTCAAGGGTTTTGAACGTGAAAGCCCAAAACGCGGGTTTATGGGTGTTCACATAGACTTTACATTGGAAGTGGTTGTTTGAGCACGAGTTGCTGCAGACAGTGTCAATGTGGCTTCCGAGGTAATACTTCTCTTCTTTCAACTGTTGATTCCTTCTATTAATATAATATTCACTCACAGACAGTTCATGAATTTGGCTTTGCTTCAAGTGAATATCAAAATATAAGCAGAGAGAACGAGTAATAGAAATGGAAACACAAATGCAAAATCCAGAATGAAAAGAAATATGAAACAAGTAAAATGTGAGAGTTATAAAAAAATAAAAATAAAACACAGAATCTCGTATGTTTTCCAGGATCTTCTGGACAGAACCGTTTAGTGTTTGGAATTGGATTGGTGCGGATTATGGGCACGTTGAATGTGACTGAATGTTATGTTTGTTTTGGAGAAGTGTAATTAAATCGTTAAACTTTAGTATTCCTGAGAGCAGATTAGAGCAAATGATTTTTAGAGAAAAAAAACTATGTTAGATACAATTTAGTCCAATTTTTAGTTAAAAACATTTTAATCTTGAGTAGCTTCATGTTTGTATTTGGCAAAGTCCTTTCATAAAATAAATGAGATTTCTACTTTCTGTTACTCCTGCCACCGACACAAGAATACTGCACACTCATTCCTGCGTACGCATGTGAACATCCCATTTCACTTCCCTCCTTCCACCTCTTTCCTGCTCTCTCTTTGGGTAAAAGCATCAAAATGGCTGCTATTACAAACCATTTTGGGCTTCCTGATTTGTTTACCAGAGCTCCTGACCAGGTGCTGATTATTGGTTGGTTGTTTGTCACTGGGAAGGGTCATTGGACTGTGGCTCCAGGATGAAAGCTGCAGATTTTCTGGGGCGCAGAAAGGATAAAATTGTGAAGCAAAAGTGTTGCTTCATCTGAACCCACCTCAAACCTGCTCCAGCCTTTCATCCTTCCTTTCAAACTGCTTCACATCTAACAACCTGAATTTGTTTTAGGATACACATGGAAACATGCTTCATCCCCAAAGCTACTTTCAAAGGAAATGTGACATATTTGAATGATGGATCTTAACTGCTGCTGGGCAGCTGCTCCCTCCTTCGTCTCTTTACATGAGTCAGTTCATCAACAGCCTTTTATAACACAGCTATATAATAATACAATGCTTCCACGACTCTGATTTCTTTTTTTGCCTTCCAGTTCGATGTATGCATTACGTCTCTGGCCTCTTGGCTCAGCTGGAGGAAGAAGTCCTCTCCAAAAAGGAGGGATTATTACAAGTAATTTGTATCCTGTGGGGGCTGAAAAATTGGTATCATCTCTTAGTGTCAAGGGGAGAGAGGAGAGTAGAAAAGGAGAAATACTGCCTTGGAAGAAGACATATAGACTGACATGGATTTTGCTGTTGTTCAATATAATTAAAATTTTAAATGTAAATCCAAATCCATCATCAGGAGTATTAACATGTCCATTCAGACCTTGAGTGCCGGCATCCTGCTGGTTTTTAAGAAATCATCTGCCGCTGGTTCCCTGGACAAGGTTGTGTTTAAGCCAATAAAGAGCTTCAATGGCAGGTTAGTTGGAAAACATGTAGAACACTGGCCCTTAAGGCCTGAAGTTTAAGATCTGTGGGCATCATGATATCCAGATTAGAATAGAACCTGTTTTGTTTGTCCATGTTGATACTTTGTTTACAAAAAAAAAAAAAAAAAACAATGTTCAAATGTTTTGTAAGTGTAATTTGTTAAAGTTTGCAACTCACCATTCATGTTCAAATTCCCCTGGAAAGTTTGCACTATTAAATATAAACTAGAAAGAAAAGTTCTTCTGTTTAATTTATAAAAAAGCCTTCAGCTAATGCAAAGAGTCATCAATCTGTCAAAACAAACTCAGATGACTCTTCTGTGTCTCCCAGGTTGAATAAAGTGTTCACATGCTAATGTTTTCCAAATAAAATCAGAAAATTCCAGATATTGCCTGTTTCAGAGATGCAGATTTACTTGGGAGCGTCTATTTTTGATTGTGAATTTGTTAAGGATAAGATCAAAATATTGGCATTTACTTTAGTCTTATTTAGGTAGACTTTTCTTTAAACCAGTGAATTCTAAAATGTAACCAGAACAGAGAAAGAACTGAGAAGGGAGGAGGTTCCGGATTTATGCTAAGGTGGAGATAATAAAATGCAGAAGCACATGAGATAGAAAATAAGTAGTGTAAGTTCATCTTGGACTTCATTTTCTTTTCTTTTATAGGAGTAAAAAAATAAAGAAAGGGAATAGCACACACACACACAAACACATGTATATAAGTCTATGATAAGAAACATTTATTTAACATCAGTGAAGTTTTAAGTTTTGCATTTCAGCACCAAGGACAGCGTTAGAGTGCCTTCTGCACATCCAGCTGTGTTAACTTGTTCCCGTCACCTGATTCACAAAAAGCACACATTTCTTCATGAACTAATCTGTAAATTGGCTAAAAACACCAGACCCTTTTTGCTCTTAGAACAACAGATAAATGTTGAATGTATGTTTTTGTCTGTGGGGCTTGTTAGGACTACACAATAAACAAGTAAATAATTGTCTCAATTGCATGAAAACAACATTTTGAATTAAGAGAATGCAAAACACACACACATACTTAACATAGTTGTACAATTTCTTAAATAAGGAAATCACAGGTGCTTTGAAACTATAAAGACACTTAAAGACCCACTTTGAGGAAAATTCTGTTTTTGGTGTGACAAAGAAAATACAATGGGTGGGCCACAGGCTCCGCTCTAATCTCCAACAAAGAGGGGAGGGGCTTAGATTCGCTCCGTGCCAACAGTTACTTTCTAATGAACTAGTTCCAATTTCCAGAAACTATATTCTGGAAAATTATACAGTTTTTTTTTTTTAGTTTGGCTACAAGGGCATAATCATATTATAAGATCACTGGAAACTCTGAAAATAGCTCAGCAGATGATGGGAGTGGTGGCACTTTAAGTTTGTTTTAGAAAACATAGATGTTTCTTGCATTGCATTTGGCAGTTCTGGCATCATTAGAGAATGAATTGGGTCTTTTCCCATAAAACAAATTCCTGAATATTCTGTCCAATTGGACAAATGTGTGGAGGAAGGTAGTTTTTGTCTCTTACAATTGTCTTTTTCTTTTGATTTGCTCCTTTTCCTATAGTTTGAGATTTCAAAATTCCCTTCAATCCGCTTTCCCGAGTTTGCTTTGTCTGTCCTTCCACCTCTCTGTCTCCTCCGCCTAGACTTCGTCTTTGGCCTCTTCATTTCTCAACAGAGTTCTACTTCTCTGAGGATTTGCCTTGCAATTAATTCTTAATTAAAGGGCTTGTTTATCTTTGTTGCTTAAAGATGCTCGTGCATATGCGTGCACGTGCAGACCTCTTAGCAAAGCAGTTATGAGAAGTGGCTTCTGCATTTGACTCTTGCTGATGGGTTTTGTGCAAAAAAGGGGTTTGAAGGTGGAGAGAGGAAGCCGGAAAAAAAAAAAAATTATAATCTCTTAATGAACATAGTTTTCAAACTCAATTACAGATTTAGCATTTCCACAGGCGGGGTGTTCATTTAAAGCGGCCTTTTCCATTTTTCTTTTTCATTCATCTGTCTTGATCTGCTTTGCTTTTCTAGTTTTTGTTTGTGTATGTTTCTTAGTAGTCACCTCAATCTTTCTACTGCTTATGCTCTCCAGAATGTCTCTGTTTCCGTTGCTTTCTGCAAAGAAAAAACATTACATTTTCTTTGGAGGTTTACTTTGTTTCCTGATGGAACATTTAAGAAACAACGTGCAAACTTTTCAGTAAATAAAGCAAATTCAATATTTGGTGAATTACCCTCCTTTTGTTTTTTTCCACACAAAACAGAGTCTTGTCTTTATATTTTGTTTTAAGCCCAATTAATCAAGACATTTGACACATTCAACGTATGCATGTTGCTGCATATGTATTTGGGTCACTAAGAACTTATGTGTGCTGGGCTGCAGCTTCATTTCCATATTGAGCGACTGAAAAAGAAAGAAGAGGAAAACGCATGGATGTCTATGTAGGAGAGTAGGAAGTAGGAAAAGATTCTTAAATAAATGCAGAAGGATGTAAAAACTAAAGAGAAGCTATGAAGAAACTGGACATCTCTGTTGTTTGTAAGGTGACATAAAAATATCCTCAGGGATCGACAGAGTTCATGAATTAGTTACAGAGACACACGTAAAGCAAATGCAAGTCGGTTTGCAGAGGATACAGGGCTGAAACACATTTTTTGTAATACCTTTACACCCTAGATTACTCTGATGCTAGTCTAGCTTTCAGGTTGGAGTACAGTCATGTTCTATGCTGGTCTTGATCATGTGGCCAGATAAAACAAACAAACATGGGTCTCTGATATTGTTCGGACCAAACATGGAGGCGGGCCCGATCCAGCCCCCAGGCCGTAGTTTGCCCACCACTGGTCTACAGTCTAGATACTCTGGAGCATTTTTAAACATTCACACAAAGCAGGTACATGCATAATTTAATTTTCTTGACTGGCTTATTATAAAAATTCCCATTTAAAAAAGAAAAGCAACAAAAAAACAGAATAATTTCAGTCATTTCCAAAGAAGTTTTGGAGGATTTAGGTCGACTCCTAAAGTTTGGGACTTAATTTTTCCGTAAAAACTTTGAAATTTAATTTAAATTTAGAGCTGCAGTTTTGTTTTGTTTGTTTTTTTCTGGTAAATTTGAGGCATCAGATGCTGTAAACTACTCCTTAATGTTAAATAACTCATTATTTATTTACTATAACTTTTTAAAGTGACAATTACAGTTGCATAGAAAACATACATTTGCTTGTTACTCTAGCATAAATCCTTTTAAATTTGATTCTGGCAGGTTAGATTATATGGACAGTGTTTAGGTCCTAATACATAGTTGCCCAATCTGATATTGCAAGGTTGATTGCCCCTAGATATGAATAAATACACACCAATTTTTAATTTTTATTTTAAGAAATCAAAAACGTTTATGCTCTTGCGGGCCACATAAAATGACATGGAGGGCCACATTTGGCCCGCGGGCCTTGAGTTTGACCCGTGCTTTAGAAAAACATATTGAAATGCATATTAAAGGTGACTGAAGCTCAGAAACATGAAGATGTTCTAAATGTAAAAATATTGAGGGATACGTTTTCTTTTTCTACAGAAAGTCCAACTTTTAGAAGACAGATATGTAACCTGACAGTTTTTTCTTCTTTTTTTTATCTAAAAGTAAAAAAAAAAAAAGTAAAACCTATATTCTAAATAACACAATCCCATTTGAGAAAACTTCTCCCAACTGTTGTGTGGTTGAATGGCAGCAGATGAAAGTGTGTTGCTGTGACAGTTTTCTGTACTATAAAAGAGAGAAAACAAACTAAACACCAAAGAGTTGGCTAAAGAACGTTTAAACTCCCATAACCTGTTTTTACATGTTGAACAAAATATTACAATAAAAACCCAACCCCCTCCTTCTCCCTTCCCACTCCCCTCCATTAAAACATACGACCCTTGACCCCACACAAAAGGAATACTGATAAAAGTAACTTCTAAAATAAACTTAAGGCTTGGCTCTGCTGGGAGGAAACAGTATTTTTATGACAACAACGGACAGAAAAGGCAGAGGAGATGTTTGGAAGAACATGAGAAGGTAAACTGAGAAAAAGAGGAAATTAAGGACAAAAATGAAAGAGAATAACCAGAAAAAGAGAAAAACAAAGAAGTGAGCAAAAAGGAAAATAGGAAAAGAGAGATGGAGAGTCAGAGAAGGGGCCGCTGGAGGTTTAGATCACCGTGTAAGAGGCCTTTGGAAGTCCACGGAAGAAGGAAAAGGGTGAGTGACACGTAGAAACGGAGCAAGAGGAGAAACGAGAGCAGGGCAGTTCTAATGCAATTATGACTCTGGAAATTGAAAGTACAATTCTCCCTGGGATCTTTGTTTAAGTGCTGTGTGTGTGTGTGTGTGTGTGTGTGTGTGTGTGTGTGTGTGTGTGTGGTTGGCTGTTAGCTTTCATATCTACTAAATGTCTTCATCCCTTCCTCCCCTCTGCTCCCTCTTCATCCCCCCCCCCATTTGACTCCTCAGAATGACTATTTTTACAGTCCCCTCCCCTCATTCCCTTTTTTTAGTTCATTTATTTTTCCTTCCATACAGACAGACTGTATTCATCCACTTCTTTGCTTTTTCCTCGACAGTTTTTGTGGCGCTATTTTATAAATACCTGCTTTAAGTTTCTATTTTTGATTTTCCATAACCTCAGGAAATTTACCTGAGATCACGATCGTCTGGCAAAAAAAACTGCCTTAAAGAAAACACAAACATTCTGGAGGTTTTGCTGCCAACATGGAACAAAGTGACTTCTATGGATCAATAATAACTCGAGCTTTGGATCATTACTAAGGTGGTGATCTGAATGATCCACAAGACTGATCGGATCAACGATTGGCAAATCAAACCACAATTCTAACTATTTAATCTAACTATGTCCAAATTGTTTCTATTCATATGCATTTTTACAGATTAAATGAAAATTATAATAAAATGTGTTAAGTCATGATAATGTATAACTTTGTTAAGAACAGGAGATCAGAATCGACAAAACAAAATACATACAAATTTAGAAAAAAACTAAATAATATTTTACACACTTAAAGGTCTGTCAATTTCCTGGTTAACTTCACCTATAGACGAAATCTCAAATTTTTATTAGCGTTTTGGATTGTTTAACAACAAATCCTGAAAATGTTCTCTACAACTTTTATATCCTCAAAGTTTTGCCAACTTCCAGTAGATCGATAGCGAGATAATAGTACATAAAGACACAGAAACAACTTAATAAAAATGGAACAACTAGAAAAACTTGAGTTTCCTCGTCTCTCACAAAGGACAATAAAAGCATATATCTATCTATCTGTCTATCTGTCTGTCTGTCTGTCTGTCTGTCTGTCTGTCTGTCTGTCTGTCTGTCTGTCTGTCTGTAATTATATCTATTCAAGACAATTCTTTTATTTAAAACAAATTCATAATTTTTCCTATGTAAAAAAACAAATCTTTTTATTTGACAATGAGAATTTTCACTGACGATTTACTCTGAAGTTTTTATATTTTATTTAATTGTCTCTTTACTAAACTGCTAGATTTATAAAGATTGCACCGTCTCAAATATTCATTCTCAATTTTTCAATCTGAGTATTACAGTTTTTCTCAGACACTTTAGTACAATTCTCAGATCAGAATTGAAGTTTGCAAATACGTGTGTGCATTTCTCAAAACAATTTGTACAAACAGCAAAACACTATGGATTTCTTGCAAAAGCCTGTAACTTGCTCAAAATCTTTAGTTCATCTCTCAAAACTAAGTCTTTATGTCATTGAACATGTCAGTGCCATCAGAATGTCAAGTCCTTGTGTCATTGTCTACAAACAAGACGGTCAAATGACTTAGTCATGTTGTCAATATAACTGTGTACTTTAGAGGGAGGTTCTGATGTAAACTATGGCTAAAGTTATGATGACAATTATTGTAAAATGGAAGTTACACCTTTTTTGTTTGATTGCAAGAGACTGGACAAGATTCACATTTACACTTTTATTGTTATATTGTAATTTGTTGACAGACCATGTCATACCAACATAGAAAAAACCCACTGCAAACAGTAACACAAAGAGAAAAAAAGATAGGACAATATTCTGTACAGTGCAGTAGGAATTGGTGTGGTCTTCCTACAACTCTTGTCGTTCCTGGATATTAGGCCACAAATTCTCATCCACATCACAGTGAATATCCTCTCTTGCAATGCAGCCAAATATGTTTGTCACATTGTGACAACTTGGTCAACCATTTTGCAGTTAATGACTTATACGATGAACTAATGACTAGGTGTTTTGAGGAGTAAGACTATTGCACAGTGAACTATATAATACATTTTGATCAACATGACAATTGATAATGTAGCAAAGAGCGGAGAATTGTACATAATCATTTGCATGGATGTACCAAAGCAATTGCAATTTGTTCAAAGAAGTGAGAAACTGCTTATAAGATGTGCACAAGTGACATCATGATGTGAAGATTGAACAAATAGTTTTGGGAATTTCCTTCTGATCTGAGAATTGTACTAAAGCGACTGAGAAAAACTGTAAGATACTCATAACAGCACTAATAATAACTAAAATATTCTTCTTGTATTTGCTAAAAAGTTTAGCCTATAATTCTGTATTTTTGGGTTAATCAAATAACATTTTGTTACCACAGTGTTTAGCATAGGAACCAACCCTGATGTCCATCTTCAAACACCGTATCAGGAACAGGTGGTGTAGAACCTAAAATGCCAGAAACTTCAGCATGACAAAACCAAGGGAGCGAAAAAAAAGTGAACCGCAAATCAAACACTTACATCTTGAACACAACCAAAACCTGGTGTAACTTTCAAGGAAAAAAGAAAAGGACAAAAACCAAAGAAACATCATTAAAATCCAAGAGCAGAACTCCCGTGGACATCAAGTAGCTTTATAATATTTAAAGGATGAAAATCTTACCCTCCTCATCATCAGAGGATGCAGGGAGTGTTAGAAAGTAGTTAGCACAATACTGTAAAAATGCAATAAATACACTTTATAACCTGTAAACACCAATTTTCTTACTTTTCGTTTCTTTTGGACCAGAAACATGTTTTTTTAAACAATCTTTCTTCTAACAGAAGTACTTTTAGAAGAACTGTTGACTTCTCTGTTTTGGTTGCTAAGGAGCCATTCACATTTTAAGTTTTGCTCTAATTTTAAGATGTTTTTGCTTTTCCCATGATGGATAAAAGGATTTGCAGCTCTTGGCTTCACTGGTGACATTTGATGAGAGCTTTCACACCTGCACACCTTTTGCTGCGCATGTAATGACCTCTCAACAAGACTAGTTTTTCCTGTTGGGACAAAGTGTAAATTGCCTCTATTATCCAACTATTGTGATGCTTGACAAATGAATGGCAGTATGTTATAGGACTATAAAAAAGAAGCATAGTTTTGTTCCATGCGTGCACTTGTGTTCATATTTTTGATCTATTCAGTAATTTTCCAAAGCAAACATGCGAAAAAGTCAGATTTTCTCTGGCATTAAGGACTTTTGAGTCTCTGAGCAGGGATTAAAAAGAAGGAGGAAAATTCTTGAAATAACTCCAAGCTGCAAAAATGACTTAGTTTCTGAGTGATTAGAGCAAAGTCTCATAGATCACAAGAAACGTTTCAGCATTTGGACAGCGTTTATCCCAGAGCAATTACGCTGCCTAACATACAGTATGGTGTATTTTCCTATCACACAAACACACACACACAGTAAAGCAAAGTGTCAAAGTTGCAGACTCAAGAACACACGCAGATGTGTTGCAGCTGAAGAAATGAGGCGGAACTCCTTGGGTCTAATAGTCTGGCTGTAATAAACATTGTCACACTGATAAAAGCCATTTGTCTCCGATGTATCGCACACACTAACTCTTTTCTAACATATGCTGTCATTTAACAGTAGAAACTCTTCATAACTTTCCCTTAATGCTTTTTTTTCTCAATCTTGATCATAAACAGTGACGGCTGGCACAGATTTAGCGAACAATGAGTCAGCAGATTTACTCTAAATGCTACAAGACAGGTGAGTTTTACACAAAGGGCAGCTGCAGAAATCCGGTCACCAGCAGGAAACATTTGGCTGAAAAGTCGATGGCGGCTTTTGCTGTGGAAGTGACTCGGAGGGGGTTGTTTATCTTTTTCTGTAATTTATGTTTGTAATTCAGCAAAAATGAGGCGTCTGCTGGTAAGGACAGAAGCAAGTGCTGCTCTCTGCTGACTCAAATTAAAAATATCTGTATATGACGTTCTATACATCCGATTTACAAATGCTGTAATGTAACAACATGCAAGGGAAAGTCAGGGTGAAGTAGGTAAAAACGCAGGCGTGTCATACAGATTTTTCTTTCTCTTTAACCCGCCCCAAATAAAGCAGACTGTGCAAGGACCCCATAAGTGCTTTTCACTGGTTTCCCATTTTTCGCCCGTATCTACCCATTAGGGCAGTTGTGACTGATTTGGGAAACATTTTGACTCGTGGGCCACAAAAGGTTCTAAAATTTGACAGAAGTACCAGACCAGTGGCAGATTCGAGGAGTGTTTTTAGTAATCCACCTCATGAGAGAAAGAACTAAAAAGAAAGCTTTAATTTTTATTGAAATTTGTTATGTTTATTTTGAACTTAAACATTGTGGAAATGTTATTTCAAAATTGTGACTTTTTTCTCATTTATTGCCAATTGCAACAATGGGTTAAAGCTCCTCTGGAAATTGCAAACTTAGAGAAATGCTGCATCCAGGTGGTGCAGGAGCGATAAAAAAAAATGGCTGTCCGACTCGGAAAACACACATGAACGTCAGAAAACCAACAAAATCTTCTAATATCACATAAATGCTGAATAACCTTCTGCACCCAAACAAAAGTCAATGTATTTGTAGTGCAGCATCTATGGGTAGACACCAGAAGTACAGAGAAAATAAAACATAAACATGGATTATTAAAATAACTTATTCCAGATTGGCGAGCCGGGGTAAAAAGTTTAACAGGCTACCTAATGCTCCTCCCACCCCTCGACAAGAGTGTGGCACTGTACGGTAGCCAACTACTTCACAATACACCTACCAAACACAACCATGTGCTCCATTTTCAAGGGAACTGCAAGACACACCTACTCTCCCCTTAGTGAATGAATTTATTTATTTGAATAGGGGGACAGCGCATATTAATAAACATTTCTGTCAATATGCCAGAGTTAGCCAAAGGGCTATTTTTCATCTGCAGTCCCTGGGAAGATGTTAAAAATCAACCTAAAAGATCAAAGTAAAATTACATATTTAGGATGTGTCGCTTCAGCCCCTCCTCTCCACAACCTGCTACAGGCCCAGACAACCCAAAAACCCACAACACCTGTACAGGTCAGCCCCGTATGGGTGCACGTGACTACGGAAATCATGACTGATGTGTGATCGTACTACAATGTGCTCCAAAAGAGAAGATTCAAACAGAAGTAAAAGCTAAAAACTTCATTTAATAACGCAGAGAGGCAACAAGCTGTTGGAAGAGCTCAGTTTCTTTTTAGCTTTACTGTACATCTGATCATGTGCTTAGAGGCTTCAACACACAGACAAAAATCCAAACCATATAGATAAAAAAAAACTTCATTAACTGAAGATCTTCAACATTTTTTCCATTGCTGAATCGTCTAATTGGCTCCATTCTGGTGTAGCAATGAGTCAATCTGCCTACAGATAACTATGGTAGATTAGCAGCCCTCACACATTTCTGCAGCTCAGCTTATGTCAGAATCCTGGAAAGCTTTCTCTAATCTTTAACTCATTTCTCAGCCTATCCAGTCCAACTTCTTTTCCTTTTCTCTTCATCTATCCTCCTGTTTCCTATACATCTGCTTGTATTGCAGAGATCAGTTCATCCCTTTCGCTGATAATTAGCAGAAATTGTCCAGACTCCCAGCAAACCTTCACACTGACGTAATGTGGGAAGTGGTTGCATAATGAATGCAGGGTTAGATCTAAGTTAAAGCACTTCACTTTAGCTCGGGGTTAAAACTGTTAAAAAGTCCAACTCCTCCATTATCAGTTTGCCTAATTAGCCAATCGGTAAGCGAGTCGATCAGACGAGGTGCCTCTAATGCGTCTCTGCGGATATTTGGTGGCTTTCTTTCAATTAATTATATGTGTTAGCATGACAGCGTGAAGTGTGGGAAACATCCAGAGGGATAAAGCCTGATATAATAAATGCTTTTAGCTTTAAACAATGACCTCCTCCTGCAGGGATTCACATCTACACATTATGTAAGAGCCTGTTAACACATGTATGTCTAGACAGGCTGTAGCTCTTTTGCTTTATTTCGGTTTAGGAGGTATATCTCTTGTTTTTCCGCGTCCGCTTAAATTACACTTTTAAATCATCGTGTGCAGCTGCAGCAGCAGCAGACGATTTCGTGCCCCACTGTTTGCATTAGTAGACTGTGGTGAAAAGGTCAGAATGAGAATAAAGGAAGACTCTGAGATGTATATGTTCCAAGCAATTTCCCCCTAATGAGAAACCTGACAAGTTAAGGAATGAACAGAACAGTAGATAAGGAAGATATGCGTCCCTTCACATCTGTGAGAGAGTGCGATAATGTCTCTGCATTTAATGGAAACACAACCGCAGATTAGATCAGCTGTTTTTTCCATTTCGATTGGAGGAACTTCCTTTCTTTTGTTTGCCTTTGTGCGTATGAAAGCAAGGATGGAGAAAATGAAACCGGAGCATGAGATAATGCAGAAATAAAGACAAACAGATAAAAATGCTCATGATTCCAAAGTAAGTTTGTACAAAAGAGCCACAAAAAAAAAAAGGTACACAACTATTTCTACTGTGAACTCTTATGTGAGTGTGTTTGCCTCTGTGATGGGTGGTCTCGCTCTGGTTGCTCCACTTGAAGTTGCTTGCACATACACCTTATAAAGCACAAACATGCATGGATAAGCTTCGCTGAGCACAGAGGCTGTTTCTTAGACTTGATTTCTCTTTGCGGCATCACACAAAAACAGTTTCTGCAGGGCAGATGCACGTGCAAACCCCAAACGCGTTCTTTCCTTCTGTCTGCTGCGCCCTCTGTCTTGCGAAATCTCTTTTGCACTAGCACAGGTGTGCAGGGAACGACACAAACCCACACAAGAATGCATTTATTTATACAGACACTTGGCTTAGAGAAACTCACCACACAAGCACACTTCCTCTGAGCTTATCTCAGTTTAGTGTGAAGCAGTTTTTTTTAAAGCAGTAGGGAGTCAGTTGTTGACAAGCCACTTAATAATTCCTTTGGACAGGCATGAAATCCTTCCCTTTTCTTTTCCTATTACTTCCTCTGTCTTTGACTCCTATACTAATCATCATTTCCCTAGTGTGCTTTTATTTTTAACACTTTTTTTCGTTTGTCTTCTTGAATTTTACCTGTTCATTACTTTTCTTGTCTGATTCCCCCCCTCCCCATTTTTCCATGTTTTTCTGCCCTGTCCAGTTTATTTTATAACCAGGAATGTGACAACACACCAGTCCGGGTTATTACATGTCAGGAGCATCAAATAAAAATGATCAACTGGTGTGGTCACATGACCATAAGTATGTTTTTAGCCAGACTGATGCTCATTTGAAAGAAGCTGTCCCCCAGACTCTTAACATGAGGAGAGATGGAGGAACTGTCCACAAAGGACCATTATGTCAAAGTTTATATATGTTTTCCTACATATCTCACATGCTATATTCTCATTATATTTGATCACCTCATTCTGGTTACATGTTTGCCTTTTTGCATATTTCTATTCACTAAAATGTAGTGCACATCTGCCCTCCCTCCTTCAAACTTCGCTGACTGTCCCCTAAATAAATCCTCCTTGCATTTGTCTTAAACTAAATGATAATAAAATTGTTTTTATTGTCACCAAATCCACCTTAACTAAAATGGCCACTTCATTTCATGGGGCCAAATGTAAAAGTTAAGACTCATAAAATAGGCTTAGTTTTGTCAGATTAAAGGCTTAGTATCAAACTAAACATGCTAAATGTAAGTGCAACATATACATGCAAATGTGAATACATAAAATTTTATTTGTAACTGTACACCATAATGTTAAATCCAATGTGAAGTTAAAAATTATGTCTGAATGGTAAAAGGTAAATAGTATGGTAAACGGTGTATTCTTGAAAAGTGCTTTTCCTCGAAGGACCAAAGCTCTTTATAGTCACAGTTCCATTCACCCATTCACACACTGATGTGCGGCTCCGCTGGCGCAAACCTTCCACCAGAGGCAAGGTCGGGTTAAGTGTCTCGCCCAAGGACACTTTGACACACGGGGGAGCAAGGCGGGAATCGAGCCTGCAATCTTCCGATCAGAGGTCCACCGCCCTATCACTGCACCACGGCTGCCCCATACGTCTAAATGGTGTTCTTGAATCTAAATGTTAAAGAAAAAGGCTCATTTGTAAAGCTAAATAATGCTTTTAAAAGTTCCATCCAAATGATTTAGCTGCAAACACAAGATAAAATGTCATGAATGTATTCTCTCTAGGCACACGTTAACATGTGATCTTCACCTCTTTAATAATAAAAACAATCATTATGTGTTATGCAACTGAAATATGAGGCACAACTGAGCAAAGTGTGAGGACAAAGGACATCTAGAAACAACCAATTATGGGTGTGTGTGTGTGTGTGTGTGTATTTTAGCCTTGCATGAAAAAGCGAGAGACATCTAATTAGCTAAAGGTCATGTGAGCTGCAGAGGGATATGACATTAGGCAGGTTGTCACTGGTCACTTGTGCTTAAAATCTTGAGTATGTGTGTCAAGTGTTAGCACAAGTTCACATGTTAGTGTGTGTGTTTTCTCTAGGTGTGTATCTGTACCACATTGGAATAATTCTTTTAACAGTCCTCCACCACTTTTTGTAGTTTATTTGCCCAAGCAGATTTCATCCGGGATAACATTCTCCTTTATCAGTCTAAGGCTAATAGTAACTACGTTTCTGCATTTGTATGTAAAGCAGATCCTCTATAAACAGTTGAATTATTCTTAACTGGTATGTAGAACTGTTAAATGGACAGGATTGTGCTATTGTTTTAGTTTTTTACTTGGCTTACATTCTCTTGTCAGCCTTGACTTGTCAAAGTCCCATCAGATTCTAGTAGCTTATTATTAATTAGCTAATTATTATTATTAAAAAAACAGTGTGTATCGATGCTCACAAGATTGGGGAATATAGACCGCAATGCATTGCGCTTGAACAATTTTCCATGATAAAAAGGCATGTTCATTGTTTTTTTTAATAAACCGTGTTTACACAATGGAATCATAGTCTTTGTAAAATGTTCGTACTTATTAGCTTGACGTCATATTTACCGTTACCAGAAAAGAGTTGTTAGCATGATCCACAAATTGCTTTGAAAATCCAGGGCACTAGATCGTACCGCACTACAGACGTTTTCAGTAGTTAGGGAGTAGGGAGAGAATTTGGACTCAGCCTCATTGTCTCAGTGGTTTCACGGATCTGCTCTTTGGGTCACCTGCTTTTACCTTTGTTATTTCCTTTGTTCATGGTTTCTTCATTCTTTAAGTTTATTAAAGCTTTGCAATCTTGACGACAAACTTACCTTTAAATGTAAAAAGTACTGCGGGTGATACACACAATAATTACAGTATCTAGTATCTAGGCCTAGTGTTTTCGTTTTGTTAGTTTGTTTTAAACTCAATGACCTTATTCAGTTTTCCTACATTGTATTTTGTGCTCCAGTCTGGATCTCCCTGTGCCAGTCCCCAGTCCGGATTTATCTATTTATTTATACATGTTTGCCAATGAGCCGAAACCGCAAAATAGCCTAATTCACAAACTACATCACCAAAATCAGAGTTTTTCTATAAAATATACTAAAACAATAACATAAAATACACAGAGACATTCATTATTAGATACAAGGTTGTGTCAGGAAGGACATCCGGCCTAAAAACCATTACCAAACCGCCTGTGCAACTCCGTAAAAGGTGATTTGTGTGGCGGCCTCTGAAGGGATACGCCAAAGGGTGAACAACATTTTGTTGCACGTTTGACTATGATTTTCTGTCATATTTGAAGTTTTGACCATTTGTGTTGCATTTTCTCATAAAGTCAAGCATGCAGTTTCATCTATCATTCAGAGAAAGTGAGGTTGCAGCAAACGTTTCCCATAATAGGGATTGTGTTGGTGTTGATAAATGCCCCCTTGGAAACACAACGCCAAATAATCAAGACTGACATGAGCACACAGTGTTCTGGGGAGCGCATGTGCTGCTTTGCTATTTTTGTTGGAAGGATCTAATCAAATGTAATCATGCTGATTACAATAATTGGGAGGTTTCTAATCACTTCTTTTTCTTCCTCATGTTCTTTTCTATTACAGTTTCCCTGTGCTCTGTTACTTGTTGCTGTGTCTCCAGCATCATTAATCAGCACTTACGTCTTCGTTCATATGTGCTAAATGCTCATTTCCAAGTAGGATGGAAGCAGATCAATTCTTGTGACAATTATTTCCTCTATTAATTAGACATTAAATTTTTTACCTGACAGAGTTAGAAAATATAAAACAACATGACTGTGTTTTAATTATTATTGTAATTTGCCAACAAAACTGGCACATGAGAAGTTTGTTAAATAATTTTCATTCCTGTCTTCCTTCAAGGACACAGAGGTGGTGAACACGGCCATTCTCACTGGGAGGCGAGTGGCAGTGCCCGTCAAACTGGTTACTGTGGAAACGGATGGGCAGGTGAGGGAGGTGCAAGACTCCATCACTTGCAGTTCAACAGACGTGGATGTTGTCAAGGTATTTATTTCACTGATTACAATGAAATGTTTGCATTCATATACAGAAAAATTAAGTTACATAATCGTTAAAGCTGACTGGTTTGAAGTTTCCCTCACTGAAAGAAGTGAAACCAATGTCTCACAATGCTGCTGACTTTGCCAAACCAAACACAGCAAATATCTAAGGCCATGACAGATCCTCGAGAAATATCATATTCTCCCCAAATCTATGTTTAAACTCTGAACTCTGAAATAGAGTTTGATGAATGAGTTATTTCATTATTGAGTCAGCAAGAATTTACAAACGATGAAAATGTACATTTATTAAAACGCTTATTGAAGTCTGGTGATTGCGAGCAGCAGTTTTGCCCCTGGATGAATAAAGAAGTCATTTCTCGAGAGCTTGATAAATTATATTTGAACAATTTGCATACATATTATGCATTTGCAGGCAGTGATTTTTTAAAATGTATTTATTTATTTTGCTGCATGTGAATTGCTCTGCTTCTCCCTGAGTTTGCTCACCTGCATTGATTGACTTATATCCCGTCGATTTTATGCTCCACGGCGATGTCATCGTAACCAGGGAGTGGGAGGAATAAATAATGCTAAAAAATTACAGTTTGTTTAAAAATGGAAACATTTCTTTGTCAGGTATAAGAGAGATGCATGAGACACTTCTCACTTTGTAATGCATTTCTAGGAAAGTTTTTTTAACAACAAATGAAACTAACAGCAAAATATATATTTTTTTCTTCATGTCTTATTATTTTTGCAGAGAAGTCACAGTTTAGATTGTCTTTTTAGACTTAAATTGGAGAGAGCTTCTAACTAAATGTTTTTCAAATAAAAAGGGACTGAAGGCTCTATTGTAGTTACAGGACATGCATGAGATCTGCCACTCTGCCTACTAACGTAGCTACAAACGGCTTTACTAATTGATTAGAAAGAAACACCATTCACATGCTTTTATAACAGAGCCAGTGTAAGAGCCTGAAGATTGATTCTGCGTGTGCATTGCTCTGTACACCCTCAGGGCCTAATGAAAAGCACCCTTGGTGTGACACTTTCTATATGATACCAATTTCCTGCTACAAGCCGATAGGAGTCGTGCTGTTTAAGCACAATCAATAACAGCACCGTGAAAAGGGAAAGAACGTATTCAGTTAAATAAATGTAATGTGTTCGCGGACGTATGAGGCCGCAGGACTCTGTGTGTGTTTGTGTGCGTATGGAAGTTGAACATGTGTCTATCTGGGTATCAAGTGCATATGACTCCGTAAAAAACAGAAATTCTCTTTGGGGCCGCGTACTGCAGGGTACTTTAAACCTTAATCGATTTATGAAAAAACAATGATGAGCCTAAAGTCCCCCTAAAGAATGAAAACACAGTCGATTTAGCCCTTTTTTTTGTCCTCGGGAATTTTTTAACTTAAAACAAAGTGTTTCTGTTTTTGGTAACTCCAAAACTTTGTTAGATTTGCATCTTTGTTTAAAATCCAAATGCACACATGAATTAGACATATTATATATAGTCAAATCATAATATTTTCTGAAATTCCTGAAATGGCTTTATCAAAATATTGCAAGTACTTAAAGGCTGTGTCACACTGCCGCTACTTGCATTTTGCTCATATTTCTTATTTCTAATTTTTTATATTTCATGGATGAAAAATGGTCATATCTGTAAGTACCAGGGGAATAAAATGGTGGTCTTTACGTGAAAATCTAAGAGATGTATAACAAATGAACCAGGTTAAAGGAAAAGAAAAACACGCACATCAACGTAGAGCATGAATTGTTTGTGACTCTTTATATGCAATTCCTTAGTGATTCGTGCATCAGTTATGTAATTTTAGTGTGATATGTGTGGCGTACACGCAATATAAAAGTTATACATCAGTGGTACATGCGTGAAAAGACCGTTAGACATATGTGGACGTACGTGGAACGCTCATGGAAAGCCACAAATTTGCACTTTAATCTTGCAAAAATTGTGCACAATTGCTTAAGGTTTATGTAAATGCGTATAAACTACAAAAAATACACCAATTGTGTAATTCTCAACTAACCAAAAACTCTGAACACCCCAAAACCAAATTCACGTAAAGACCCGTCGGCCGAAACCCTTGATGGACATCTGTGCAAATCAGCGATTGACAAATGCAAGAAACACTTGTGAATTATACAAGTTATGCAATTATCATGAAAGACCGAAATTCCATGTGTGTAAAAAGTGCTAAATGTACATAGTGGCTTTGGGACTCAGCCTTAAGTTAAAGCTTTATCACTGACACTGAATGTGGTGACATTTGATTTCTGTATTCCAAACCATCGTTTCATGAAACAAGAAGCTGCACATGTAAGGGCTCATGTGACACAACGATCTCCCAGTCCAAGGTCAACACTGATTGTTTTCCTTATTTTTATTAACTTGATAAATTTCAGTCCTGTTAACGAAAACCTGTGTTTGGGTTTGTTCAGAGAAAACCCTTCTTTGCTAACTTGCTTCTCTGAGTTTAAAGTGGAGACTTGTAGTTGCAAACTTTAAAAACAGTAGAACGTTTCACAGAGCAAAATTCATCTCGATGCATCACAGTCAGAAAACAAACAACAATAAAAATCACAATTTTGTGCTTTTTTTTTTTTGTATCCTTCAGTTTAAAATCTGGATTTTCGTGGCAAACATATTGATAAGCCATTTGTTGACCAACCCACTATTTTAACCATTAGTCCACAGAAAAAAAGTGCAATGGTGTTGCGAAGGGTAAACTTTAAAATTATCCATACTTATAAGACCCTGTATTGTTTTGTACGTTACAGTCTTACACAGTAGCTGCCCCCCCCCCTTCTGTCTTTTGTTTACTTTTGTGTGCAGATTTGACAAAAAAAAACCTTATTTGTACTGCAGTCATCCCAGCTCAGTGTGGAGAACCTAATCGCAGGCTATGCTTCCAAATGGAAGCTAATAAAACCCACACCTCAAACATGACATTGTGGTTTAAGAGGGCACTAAAGTAAATATTTTTACACCACATAGTTTCTGACAGAGAAATACATTTTGCTGTAATTTTGTTTTCATATCCGAAAAGCAGCTGTGTCATTGCTGCACAGCAGCCGCCAAACACAGAAATCATGAAGCAACAGGAAACCGTATAGAGTGATGTGATGGGATGAGGCAACACAGGATGTTTTTGGGTTAAGAACAGCAGCAAAGTCGGCACCTCTGGTGTGGAAGTGTTGTGTTTAATCCAGTAAGGCATCTCCTTTGAATTGCTTCAGATAAATATTTACTCTTCAGTTGTGGTGCCAGAATTTTGGATCAATTAAAAAAAAAAAGTCATTTCTAAAGTCTCACTTTACAACATCAATGTCCCCAGAACACTTAATATGACAAATCAAACAAAACTAAATGTGGTTAATTTAATCAGTGGATTCTAATGTTGCATAATCAGCTGCAAAATAAATTAGATGTAATATCCTATGATAGCATAATATGTTAGTTTATGGTTCAATCCCATGATATTCACTGATTTTACCCGTAGACAAAACAAACCTTACATTGTCCCCAATTGTAAAACAAAAGAATCTATACGTTTTGTTTTTATAAGAGTGTCTCTTCTGTTTATTTTATTTTATTATTTTTAATGCAAATGTATTTATAGGCATTGGGTTGACTCTTCTTATGGAAAAAATGTTAGCAGTGTTCTCGAAATTGGAATAGTTTCACCTAATAATGCAGATTACTTGGTAGCCATTGACTGACTATCAGAACTGGACTGTGTGGCCCCTCCCCCTTTGGTTTCTAAACAGGAAGTACCAGGTGGCTTCCCATAGACTACTATAGAGAAATAAACAGCTGTTACTCAGTCATTCTCTTTGTCCGAATAACCATTCTTGTTCTGATACCTTTTTTGAAACATGTTCCGGATAGTCCTAAATATATATATATATTTTTTGTGGTTATAAACAAATCATTTGGGGGGCTCAATAAAAGTAGGTAATCATGTTTGATTGACAGATTCCGTGTAGTGCCCTTTCAAATGGTAGGGGTGTGGACTTCAAACAAGCTCACTCCTGATTGGCGAGAGTGTTTGCCATAGAAATGTTGACTAAGACCGACTCAGACCAATCCCTGCGTACTGACAACATCTAGCTCAAACATGGCGGGGTCTGCATCCCAAAAGAAAAGAAAAAGGCAACTTAGGCGACCTTATTTTGTAAGCCATTTTCAATGTGTGATGTCCATTGACTGTATGTAGAGAACTGGACAGAGCACGTGAGACATCACCCAAAGAAAATGACTTACTTCCAGTTCTGACCAAATTAATAAAATCATTCGCCAATTTTCCCTGATATGCCTGTAACCATGTTGTAACCATTTCCCCTTAGTAAGCCGTGATTTCATCCGTTTCAATCTTAGCCTACATTTCTATGGCAGCCACTCTCCAGTCAGTGGAGAGACCATGTGAGAAGGCCACACCCCTTCCACTGAACGAAGGCTCAGGAGAATCTGTCAATCAAATGCTTTGAAAGTTTGACACGAGGCCAACTACTTTTTATTGAGGCATCTGATTAGTCAGTTTATAAAACGAATAACTTGCACTACGGCAAAAATCTCCAAAAACAAACAAAAAAAAATAGGATTAGCAAGGACATGTCAAAAAGTTGTTGCAGAGTAAGAATGGTTATTCGGCCAAATAGAGTGACAGTTATCTTTAGGAATCAGGAGGAATCAGGAAAACTTTATTGTCATTTTATCATGATAAAACGAAATTAGTCTATAGCAGGGGTGTCAAACGTATTTTCACTAAGGGCCACATTAGCATAGTGGCTGTCCTCAAAAGGGCCAGATGTAACTTCTACACGTAACTAAATGTAATGAAAAATAAATGTAAATGTAACTACTCCTTAATGTTATTACTGTATGTACTGTATGTATCCTAACATTTTATAGTGACAATTCCAGTTGCATAGAAAACATATGTTTGCTTGTTACTTTAGCATAAATCCTTTTAAATTTTGTCCCCTTATTAAAACCCACATAACTCCATTAATGACAGATCAAACTGTCCAAGTGAATAAAGAAAAATAACATAAAACTGAGTTAGACAGAACATGTATTATAGTGTAACATTTTTCCAAAAAAAGGCTGCACACAGCCTTGCATCCAACGGATTGTTTTGAACGCGGAAACCCGAAACGCTCACATATGTGTGTTTACATAGACTTTTCCTTGGAAGTGGACATTTGAACGCACCTTTTTTCTAGCCCAGTGTGAACATAGCATCAGGCATGCTTCACGTCCTTTAAGGTTGTGCTGTGGAAATCTTAAACACTAGGAAACTGTAAAGTTGGCTTTGAGCTTTACATTTAAGCCTCATTTCCAATGAGCGGTAAAGTACCGTACAATACTGTTTGGTTCGGTTTAAAACGCTCCACGCAATTCAGGCGAGCATTTCCACTCAAAGTTGGACCATCACAGACATGCGGTGAGTAGACCGATTGTGTAGCTTTGCCGCATAGTGGTGCAACTACAGCAAAAAACAAATCTATGAACAATACCAATGGAGTTCAACCGCTTGGCTTTTGGTACTTTGTATATGCAAAACATTTCACCTTGTTTAAGAGAAGATTGCAGGGGGCGAAAAGGAATACGCTGGCGCTGGTTTGGCGCTTTTTTTTGTCATGATGACCTTTTGGCAATCAACTGGTTTCATCATGTGACAGCAGTATCTGGTCTGTTCCTTTTTTCTATGGACTTACAGCACTCGGGGGCCCAAAAGTTGTACAGATTGGTTTGGGTTGATGGGTCTATTTTATAATGGAAACTGTCAAAATAGCATAGCAGACTGGACCGGCCTGGACCGTTCACTGGAAACAAAGCTATAGAAATAAAGTTTCTCTCTTTCACTGTTGTTGTCGGGGCCCTTTAGGGTTGATCCATCATATTAAAGGTGAAGCTCAGCCCTACAGTCCCCCCCCCCTAGCTTTTAAGTTTTTTTTATATTATTCCAATCATATGTGTATACATATTTACATTATTGTATACATGTTTTGTTTATATTGGAACTTGACCCATTTTTTGTGTGAAAATGTCACTTAATCATGACACTGAGCTGTACTGCACCATGAACACAGCATACTGACCCCAGAGTGGTCTGTTATGTGTCACTTCATACAGTAGCAGACATGTGATAATGATGTTCTAATCTGGTTAACTGTAATCAGTAGTCTGAAAAAAAACAAAGAAAAAAAGATCCAATTTGCATTTGACTGTGCGTCAGTAATATTTGTGTAATTACTTGTGGTGGAACAGGGTGGATGATGCAGCACGACACGTTAATAAATGTATGGAAATGACTGAACCTGTCACCACTCTGCAGTGCGGAGCAGTGTTTACTGCTGCGGCTCACTTTAGCCTGTTTATCCAGCGCACCGCATAAAAAAAAACAGGGATATTAATATGGTGGTCCACACCTCCCCATCCCCCTTGTCACATTCAGTGTGGGTGTAAAATATCTTGTTAAGGTCCCTTGAAATTCTGTCAGTTGTGATGTGCGTATGAGCTGCTGCTGTTGACACAGCAGTATGTGGAGGTTAGCGGTGTCACAGTTAGTCAGGGACAGATAGGGGACAAGCACACGTGTACACACAAATTAGTACCATTATTCTGACCTCACGCAGTGGAAGAAGGTGAAACAAGGAAAGATGGGATGAGATGGTGAGAAGATGACTCACGGATCAATGAGGAGAGGAAGAACGAACCGGGGGAGAGACCTGGGATAGTACGGAAGTTAAAAGGACACAAAACTCCAAACTGTACTGATTTGGAAAAAAGTTTTTGCTCCCCTTCTGAAGACATTTGAAGTCCAACTCTGATCATCAAGATTGAACAGATTTCAGAACAGAGTTCCTGCAGAGCTGCGGGAACTCATTAGAAATTCTGGCACGGCACTGTCAGCACGGAGTAAGCCCGCCCCCACTTCCCCATCACCCATCTATTTACACGCACTCCGGTAGCTTATTGCCTGTCACACCCCCAACCTCACATTACCTGAGCAACAAAAATTGCGAACTACATCGGCCGTAGTTTTCAGATTATAGCTCAGAAGAGGAAAACAAAGACACACATGGATCTAGTTGTCTGCAAGTGGATGCATCACAATGGAGCGGAGCCGAGGGCATGTGACCCACCCTGCATATTTTATGCGTCACAAATACTATTTTTTTCAAATAAAATTTTTTCTCTTGTTTCACAAGAATTTCAATAAAGAAATACTTAGAAATCCAATTTTAAGCTTAATTTAATGTCTTCCACCATCAGAAAAGTGCCATGTTAAAAACACCAAAAACATGCATTTTTTGGAGTGTTTAAAACCAAATTTTCTCTAACTAAATACAGTCCAGCAAACTAAGATTACCCAGTAAAAACAGACTATATTATACAGACTGCACAGATAAAGCTGGTCAAACTTGATCATGACTTGTATTAAAGGAATAAAATAAAGTTTTAAACTTGATGAGGCCATGGATCTTTTTCGTGGCGACAAATATGATTAGATATTTAGGGAAAGAGTTTCTTTTTTACCTGTAAAGGTATTTTTCTGCATAATTGACCTACGTAAGGTTATAATACAAAGGGCAAATCAGTTTTAGTGCTTATTTTTAATATACTCCAAAGCCTTGAGAGCTTTTAGCATTAATTGTTTTCATCCTGACTTTGCCATATACTGTTGGAATTCTGATTGTCTGAGATTCTACTTTACTGGTAGAGTGTAGAATTTGAAGTTATTTTATTTGGTCTTCTAAGCTTTCCCAAAAGTGGCCTTTTTTTATAGTCAGTTCCTTTTTTTGTTTGTTTTTTGTTAACCTCTTAAATGCAAAACTAAATAGATAAAGGAAACCACTTTTTCACAGCATTAAGATCTTGGCATGACTCATTTACCGACTCCAACATGAAATGCGTGTTTACTTTACGCGTGAGTTTTTGCAGTAGAACTCAAACAGAGACTTTGCAAAGTAACCTTTTTATCTATATACACACTAACAAAGAAAACATTGCATGATTGAAAAAAAAAAAAGGGGGGGGGTGGGACTAAGTTTTGAAAACACGGAGAACACTTGACGAGGATCTGGCAGCACACAACTTTAAACCCAACAAAGATGCACTCTGTGGGAGTAATTAATGAAGACAGAGCTGAGGCAATAAACAGAAACCAGGGGCCTGTTTCACAAAGGAGGTTAAGTGTAAACTCTGAGTTCATAAACCCGGAAATCAGGGAAACCCTGGGTTTTCCGTTTCAGAATCGGAGGTTTGTCAAACCAGAGAAAGCAGAGTAAGTCAAACCCGTTTCTGAAAGAGATGTAACTTTTACTCGGAGTCAGTGTCCATGGTTACTTATGCTGTGAACCTAACCTGGTCGGGAGCAGGTTTTATTCTCCAAACTCAAAGTTTTTGCCGGTCCCCTCCCCTTTTTAAAGACGAAGCGGTATATTTCGCTTCAACCTTCATTGCCCACATTTCCGTCACACGATCTAAGTGACAAGAATGGCTTGTCCTTTTTTGGAGGACCCAATAGACGAGGAGGCTGCATTAAATTCGTAGAGAATTACATTTACGTCGTGCGAGGATTTTGAGACCTCGACTCGATGTTTTGTCATTTCCCCATACGTTTTTGTTTGAGCGTTACCGTTTTTCGTTGCAGTCAATCACATATATAAAATGAAAACAACATTAGGTCTCGCTATGTAGATGTTTCATATGTCAAATATATTTATACTTCATTTTTAGCTGCTGCCATGTTCTTTTAATTCCTGCAGGATTGCATCTACATGAAAATGAAATCAGGGACATTTAATTAGATTAATGTAACAATTACTTTTTGGAAACACAATTTTCTAGCACTGCTTACTTTCTTAATCCCATATAAACCTATACCACTTGATCAATACAGGGGTAGTGTTGCAGCGTGTGTGTGCTGAGCGGGGTGCGATCCACGAGAGACAAGGGGAGGGGCGAGTGCAGGTGCAGATGGGGGGGGGGGGGTGAGCACGGATGAGGAGGACGGAGAAGGTGTCATTCCCAGAATAACTGTTTTGGAGTCATTCTTATTCCGCTCTGGAGGTTGAGGGTTTCCAACGGGAAGTGAACCCCGAAGGAGAATTCCCTTCGGCCCTGAAGGAAATCTCCCCTGCGCTTTTGACCACTGTCGCAAAGACGAGAGAAAAGAAGGAAGTCTTTGCGCAGCGAAAGGTTCAACAGTAGACAAAAGTTCACTTTTAAAAACACAATTGCATGTATTAATATTAAAATGACCAACGTTTGCTAGAGGGGAAGGTTAACAAGAAAGTCCTCTAAACATTACCGACGTTAAATGCATTTTCCCCAGATTGGTTCTGTACTCTATGCAGCATTTCATGCATTTACACCAGGAATAACACTTCAAAAGTACACCTTAATATCGCCATTTTTATTTCACTCCTTACGCTATTTAAAAAGTTATTACAGTCAATATTTTATAACAATGATTTAAATGCAAACTTAGGCATTAACTTGAGCAGCTATGTTTTCCACGCTAACTGTCTCTGTTTTGCAGATGCAGCGGTGTTGCTTTTCTTCTGGAATATCTGCTCATATTCACTGTAACTCTGCAGCAGCACGTCAAGTTCAGTTGGCGAAAAATACGCAGACCTCTTTTTTTCACGGTTGCCATGGTGACTCGTGATATCTGCGCTCCATTGATAATGGCTTCTTATAGACGCGGTGCGCACGCTCACCTCCGAATCAGTCCACTCAGAGTTGATTGATCTAACGCGGATCAGCTGCTCTGAAACTGAAAAATTAGAGTTGTTAATCTCCCGATTGACCAACTCAGAGTTCAAGTTCAACCTCAGAGTTGGTTGAACCTCCTTTCTGAAACAGGCCCCAGGGGTGAGACACTGACATGAAGACAGAGTCGACAGCAAAACAGACATGCAAAACCTAAAAAAAAAACACTAGATCACAAGTTTGGCTAACAATTAAAGAGAAGGAGGGGCATGAGTCCTCATCAAACTGGGAAAATAGTTGCTTCAACGCTCAGTTAAACGAAATATTTGGATTTGTGGTGCATGTGAGTGAATCCAACAGGATTATTGCAAGAACAAGTATATTCTAGGTAGGACTTGTGTGCTCTTAATGCAGCTACTTGAATTAGCTTGAATTTGTTATTTTAAAACCCAGCTTGATGAGAACTATTATGAAGAACAAAAGTGTCAATTGAAGCTCAGAATACAAGGATGTGTAAACCGAAATTCACACCTCAACCAACACTCCCATCAAATTATAACAGAAAAACCGTCCAAAAGTCCACAGACATTCCCAAAACGGAAAACCAAGGTATCAGTCTACCAAAAAAATATATACGGTGATTCTCAGTTACATAGTATTTGTTTCTGGTTTAGAGAAAAATCTTCATGCTTATCTCTGAAAGCAGTGAACTTTACACACATTTTAGACCACAAGTCAATAGAAAGTATAGTGACAAATCATTCAAAAGTGACAATCGATGATCATCACAGAGAAAAGCAGGCATCCTTACAGAAATTCCATCCATCCATCCAACCATCCATCTTGTAAACCTGGTTATTCTTTTTTGGGCTCATGGTGTTGCTGGAGCCTATCCCAGCAACAGTAGGGTGAAGGTTGGGTACATTCTGGACAGGTCGCCAGTCTGGCACTGGGCTACACCACCACATTCAGACCTCGGGACAATTCACCAATAAACCTATGAATCGTGTTTCTGGACTGTGAAAAGAATCTGGAGTTCCTAGAGAAGACCCACGCATGCACGAGGAATTTGAACCTCGGCCTTCTTGCTTTGAGGCTAACCACTACACCTTTGTTTCCCCAACTTTGACATAAAAGCTGCAATTTTTCATTTGAGAGGTACAGCACTCAGATAGATACAATGTCTTTATTGTGAGCTGTAAAAAAAATCACAAATTGTTGAATTATTGCCAGCACACAGATCCAGTGTTCACAGTACTATTTTATGTGCACCACCACATGTAGGCGTATGTGTGTGTCCGTGTGTATGTGTGTGTGTGTGCACCCTCTGTCTTTGTATTCCTTTTTATTCAAATCCAATTACTGATAACATTATTAAAGGAAACTTCACACTCGCCAATTGCAGTTGAAACCCTTGAGTGTGTCTGCAAAATGATCTCTGTATCAGAGTGATTGCTGTGTGGACGTCTAAATTATGCAAACAATAACCCTTGTGCTATCCTATGGGGTCCAGATGACCCGATCCTTACATTGACGTGTTATCCCTAGCATGACACAGGTGGATAAAGGTGGAGAGGATTTCATGTGATCCATGGACACCAGTGAAGATCACAAATCATTGAAGAAAAAAGGTTCAGAGCACTGTCTAGTGGGTCCCCCACTCCCAATGTTAAAGTGCCTAGGATAGCACAAGGGTTAAGAAGAGTATGCATGTGCTGAAGATGATGCAGCATGTTTAGTGGAAAACTGGCCTGAGAAACCTTACCTTTTAGCTACATCTTTGTCTCTTTTTTTCTTTCTGAACATTTACACTCGTAAGACAACAAAAAAATGGGCAGTATGGTGGTGCAGTGGTTGGCACTGCCTCACTTTGAGATCATCCTGGTTTGAATCCCGGCTGGGTCCTTTCTGTATTGGGTTTGCATGTTCTCCATGTGCAGGCGTGGCTTTTCTCCGGGAACTCTGGCTTCCTCCCACAGTCTCAAAACTTGCTTCATAGGTTCACTGGTGACCCTAAATTGGCCCGTGGTTGTGCATGACCAGATCTATTTGGAACCAGAAATCACACGGAAAAATGACGTCGACCTATTCAATGTTTACTCTAGAATTAAGATAAGGTTCTTCAAGTCAAAGATTCAGGTTTGGGAGTGTTTTTCACTTCAAAAGTTCAAATATGGTGTTTAATCAGTATACTAAAAAAAATGTCCTATTTCAATGCTGTGAATTGATTTTAATCAAAATCTCTGTTAAGTGATAGATTTCTAACAAAACAAAAAAAAACAGGTTTTCTGTCATTCATACAAATTTCTTGATTATCTAAAATTGTGGTATAGCGTGTGGCAAAACAAACGCCATCACCAACAAAACCCTGGAAAGTTTGGGTTCATGCTGATGAAATCATTTGGAGGTAAATCAATAAAGAAGGATGGAAGGGTAGTCAGGTGCCGTGGGTCATGCGAAAAGCCTAGAAATGAAATGAAAAGTAAAGTGGATTAAAGATAGAGGTCAGACACACACCCTCTTGCACACACATAAACATAGGCATACACACACACACACCAATAGTTACACACTTGCTCCGTTTCTATACTCACACATTTTTCAGTTATCAGTAACAGGCTTAGGAAGTGACGTGAACTTCACAACAGCAGAGCGGACCATTAGCAAAACCAAAAGACAGAGATCGGCAGAGCTGTGACCTTGAATGGGGGGTATACTTTTTTTTTGTTTCTTTCTTTTGTAGAGCCCGAAAAAGGTCTTGAAAAATTTCCGTAGAGTCGCGCGTGAGAGTTTTGAATGTGAAAGCCAAATTTGGGACATACTTACATTTGCATAGTCTTTTCATTGGAAGTGGCCGGTGGAACGCGCGTTTCTGAGGCCGGTGTGGACGTAGCATTAGACATGGTCGTCACTGTTACATTGGACAGACCAGAGGAATTCTTCTGGCTTCATTACTTGGGACTTGTCCATGGGAAGAAAAAAAAATTGAGAGGAAAAAGGTTGTCATTACAAAACATTTAAACAAATCCTTAAGTGTAAAGCAAAAACATACGAGAAAATGACAGTAAAGTATTATATAGCGAGTCCAAATACTTCAAAATCATTTGCAATGAAAAGTGTTCTGAGAAAGAAGCAACAATTCAAAACAGAGGAGATGAGGAACAAAATATCCATATAATAATGGGGGACGCTATGAGGATCTGAATCAAACAAACAAATCTGTTTGTCCATATGTACACACAGGAGGCCACACAGCAGTTGTATTAATATGCTGCGCTCTAGGAAAAGTGCATCCACATCAAAATTCCCCACTCATCTCCATAAAGTCTGGTAGCTTCAATCAATAGGTAATTAACAGCTTATTACCATGCAAATATCAAAAGTCTATTTATTGATAACTTGAGCAAATGCTGCACCCCTAAACTGTGGTTTTCCAAACCTCCTCATGAGCTGTGAGCCATAAAAATCAAATAGGTCTGCAGGTCACAGTCACTGCCTGTACACAGATAAAAATGACTTGAACCTTGTTCTGATCTCACCACCTTCATCTGCTCCTACACCGAGTCCTAATGTTTCCACTCTTCTCTGTTACCTCAAAACTTGGCAGCGGTTGCCATTCATCAGGCCTCATCAATGGAGCAAAAACTATAAAACATCGCAGACCTTTTTGGGCTTAAAAAGATTTTCATTTTCAAACTGGATTTGATACAAAATATTTGAAAGCCATTTGGATTGGAATTGGTTTATTTCAAGCAATCAAAACAACAAATACTGAAGACAAACAAAAGATAAATGTGCATTTCTAGAGATATGGTTGGATGATTAGTTGTGATTTGATTGGAAAAATTAAAATACATATCCATATGCATCAGTCCACACCAGAATTTACATACACATATAAATGAGACCATTATATACTCTCTTTCATATAAAATAATATTTGTACTTATAACAAGAAAAGCAATACATGACACTCTCAGTAAAGTCTTAAATGATTATTTCCAATTTCAGTAGTCGCTGGGCTATATAAAATGTAGCATCTTTGGTTTTACATAGTTGAAAGTGAAACTTTTGGCCATCGTATTGTCACTCACAAAAGTGACTTACATGGGAGCTTTGAAGAGTGTAGATACTTCTAAGAGATGACAGGAACAGAGGCTTGAATAAAAAAAAGGAAAAGGGTTTGTAAAATCAAGCTGCAACAAACAAATGTGAAAATGCATTGAATTTAAATAATGGCCAAAATCAAAATATAGAATAAAATACAGCCGTGTCTTTATGTTTTATAATCATTTAGTCAGACATCGGCTAAAAGCTTTACGAATTCAACGGCTCTGAGATCAGGTTGAAAAGTTTTTACTGAAGATGGGAATGGAAACAACTATTGATCTCTTGTAACAAGATCTAAAAGAAATGAGCTGCATGAAATTTTTTTATTATATTTTCTTTAACTGTGAACCATAAAGTCATGTTCTACAATAATGTGAGATATTGAGAAGGATTGGTCTTATTTCTATTATGACTATTAACACTATTATATAATTCACTCGTCACTATTTTATTTGTACAACTGCTTAATTTTGAATTTATAAATGTATGTGGTATAGAATACTTGTACATTTAGCACAGGGATGTAATCTATTAGATTTACTTCATCATATTATGTGTTGACCTAAGCATCCATGCATCCATTTACTCTACCCGTTTGTTCCAGTGCGGGGTCCAGGGGATGCTGGAGGCAGTTTACCCATCCTTACAGGACAAAGAACTGCAGCATGCATCCAGACTGAACTAAACTCATTTAAATAAACAGAATAGGTATTTTAGATTGTGAGCATAAAAACCCAGATTTCTCCAGTTGATTTGGGGGCAGCAGGAAACACAAAGCTGAGCAGATCTGGCGTTCCCTGAGCCGTGTTCCCCAGCTCCTCCTAGGGGAGCCTGAGGCCGTCTAATGCTGCTTGGGAGGTATAATCTCCAGGGCCTGCCCTGGAGTCTCGCCCTCAAATGAATGTGACCTGAATAGCTCCGCAGGGAGTCGTCCGGGAGGAATTCCTGATCAGATGTCTACCCGCTGGATGCAGTTTAGTTCCTAGATTGCCTATTCCTAAAGCCATTTCTGTCATTGTCCTGTCTTTTTCATCTCGCTTTCCTCATTTGGGTTTATTTGAAAGTTGAACCGTGGAAAGCCCAGACATGGAAGGAAACATGCTGTAGTACAAGGCAGAAAGAAGAGATGGGAATTGTCTAAATCAGCTGCAGTGGTTCTGTGTGTGTTCTTGTCAGCAGCCTGCGGCTGGCTGCCGCTGCAGAGCCATTAACAGTGGAAAAGGCCAAGCTGCTGAGCTGCTGAGCTGCTTTCACAGGGGTCAGACATCTGCTCTTTCCAGCATTACACCACTTATGTTTAAATCCACTTTAGCTTCTCGCGCTAAATGTTATGAAATCATGTACTGTAAAATTCACAGGGCAAAAGTGACACAGAACAGGCAGGTAATTACCTTTGTGATTATCTTCACGTTGAACAAATGCGCCGGACAGAGAAGGCGTGCCGATTCTCACCCTCTCCAAAAACCAAACGGGATTCAGGATGTTTTATAAAATATTACATAATGCTTTCATTTTTTTCAATTGTTAGGTTTTCAGAAAGAATTCATCAGTTGTTCTTTTCATGAACACTCTTTTCTGATCCTGTTTTGTCCCTTTAGGTATTAAATGTTGCCTTTTTGATCATTTCAGCTCCACAGTATGTTGAAGCACAATAATGTAAACACATGTTTTATTTTTCCATAAAGGTTTAATAAAACTATTAATATTGTTCTAAACTTAAGACATTCTGCAGAAGCTTTTGCTTCAAAAATACAAAGGAGCTGCTGTTAGCAAACGTCTCATCATCCGTCTTCTATTCTTTCAACACATCCTTCTGAGAAGAAACCAATTTATTTGTGTTTTCTGTAGGGGAGAGTTGTATTTTGGATTATGTCATTCAAAGTTCTTCACTAAGTCCTGATGTGATGAAAAAAGGACATCCGTGCATTTCTAATGATACCTCACATGTTTGAGTGAGATATCATGTTTCAAAGCATTCCCAGTGGTCTTTTAATTAGGAATTTTCTTGTCGTTTTTAGTCAAAATAAAAAAAGTCATTTTGTTGGACATAGTTTCTCCTCCCCATTGCTGAGAGCTCTCTTTTTACACGTCTCTCCCGCTAATTTACAGTCCCTCAAATCCCCAACCTAGCATTAAATGGCGAGAAATATTGGATCTATCATGATGTACAATTGTAAACAAGATTCCAGGCCTCACGAGGAAAATGAAGACGTACTTGGATCTCCTCGTCTACAGGTAAGACATCATCCAACAGCTGGGCAGGCAGATGAGAACTGAGGGCCTCTTGTGTCGGACATATTTACCTTTAACAACAGGGGTTGTTAATCTTCAGACAAACCAAAGGTAGATTTGTGATTCCCCCACCAAGGTTTGGAAGTCCTCAATAAAAAGAAAAAGCACCGGAGGCTTCCTGGTCAGACCACTGAAGCTCCTTAGCCGGCTGCTGAAGACACAAGAGCGCAGCGCCTCTACCTCCCGCCTCCTCAGGATCTTTGACCTCCTCCAACTCTCGTTGGGGCTTCACATATAGCTACCATGTGAAGGGGTCTTTTGCACTTTTTTAAGATAACAATCCAGTTCAAACCTTAACACAGCTGAGTTTTTTATCTCAAGATCTTAAATGCTCCTCAAGCAACAACCTCATTTCAAAAGAAGGAACGGCAGAAGCCTTTCTTTTTAAATAATAATAAAAATGAAAACACCAAATCAGTTGGATAAAAAAAGAAAAATAAACATGGCATCATTTTTTGATATGGACGTCAACATTGGCTTAAAAAAGTTACAGTTTAAATTTTACCGTAAAGCAATTATTCTTTTTTTTTTTTAACTTTCAAACTTGGAAGTGTGTATGTGAAACTTTTAATACATATGTAAAACTTGAAACTGAGCACCAACACACACTTACACTTACACACAGACTCAGTTAGGTCACAATAAGACCATACAAACAGACATATTGGGGGCAGCCTTGACTTATATCCCTATGCTAATAAGCATTTTAATTCGCATAGGACCTGGAGGCTTTACAGAAAAAGAGGCTGCACCCTCTTCACATAAAAGCACAAACATAAAGCCACTCACTCCCTTTAGCTGAAGCCCCGAAGACCCCCCCCCTAGTAAGACGGAACAGTCGAGAGGAGGAAGGTTTTCTTAACCGCATTACTAAGAAAAAAAAAAAAACACTCGAAGGGAGGTTAAAAGTGCGGCATGAAATTTGACAACGATTAATGAGCTGAAAAAGTTATTGTTCACTAGTTGGTGGAATAACAGAAAACACACACATCTCCTTAAGTTTCTATCAATGTCTCCTGTTTTCTTGGTTTGTGTAAAATTGTCTACCTTCTTGGACTCCTTACAAATTTTGTAAATCTATTTTTTATCTTCACATGTTCAAGCTGTCACTTCCTATCTCCTAATTACAGACTTTTACTGTGGAAAACAGCAAAGTGTTTAAGGTCTTAAGAGGCTTTTTTTTCCCTTTACTTTACACTTTCTGAAATTAAAACCGACAGGCCCAGCGATGAGATGCAAACTTGTATACTTGTGTGTCTGCAGCCTGTCTCAGATGTCACCGTGTGTGCAAAAACGGAGCCTTTGTGCCAAAATTGCAGTCATGTGAAACTTTGTGCAAAGATGCTTTGGCTTTATGTGGGCTTCCTTAAATGACAGACAGGTGGGACGTCAATCCCATCAGTCTGTCCCTCAGGGCCCGCTTCCATCTCAGGAGTGGCCCCTGATTGGATGATATGATTCTTAAAGTCAGATGGATAGGATTGCTGGAGGCAGAGAGAATTTGGAATGGGCGGTGTAATAAAGGGAGGTGGACTGTGAAACGCACAGAAACAAAGACTGCGAAATGAAAACTGAGAGTGAGAGATGGATGAAGGAATTTACAGGTTAGGATTACATATTCTAGAGAGTAATAGAGAAAATCAGATACAGTAAGAGATATGCAGAAGACGGAGGGAATGGCAACTTTAAATTTAGACGGATCACTAAGCTTGAAGGGAAATTAATATGAATTTGAATAAATGACTTTGCCTAAGGTGATTGCTGGCAAATGGGTGTGAGTGGGTGGCTGAGTTTTGGGACTTCCAGGCTGGTTTTGAGGAAAGGAAAGAGAGTCAACTGGAAGACGGGCGTAATGAACTATAAGTTCATTTCATGGTCTGACGAAAACTTTATGTTCCGTTAAAGAGAAATAAAAAAAAATCTATAACGCTTTTTTGTTTTTTTGGTTCCTTATGTGGATTGGTTGTAACTTTTATCAAAAACAAACAAACAAACATGGTTTGATTGTTTATTATCTGTGTTTCAGTGGATTTTGTGTCAAGATGGTTTTAAGCGGGTATGGGCAGCACTGTGGTGTAGTGGTTAGCACTCTCGCCTCAACGTAACAAGTCTATGGTTCAAGTCCCGCCATGGTTTTTACTGTGTGAAGTTTCGGTTCGATTCTGTTAATTTAAACCTTTAACTCCAGAGTTTTAGCTCCAGTGTTGACATTCTTTAAACTATCATAACCCTTCAAATGTTTACTCAATTAATGTAATTCCAGAGGATTCTGCGCTGAAATGCATCCGTAAATCAGCTGATTCTGTCTGGGGAGAAAAGCACATTTGCACCATTGTGCAACACTTTCTGTTAGTAATGTTTTGCATATTGGTGCTAAGCCGATATGAAAAGCCTTTTTTTTTCTCCGCATCATAATCAGCTGATTCACGCTGATTGCTTAAACGGTCAAAAAGTTATGGTATGTGATGGTATGTGTGTTTTAATCTGAATCGGGAGCAGATGAAATAATGCAGTTTGACAAAGTTTGTAGTTGGTACATACAAACCACGATCGGAGGGCAGCAAGCTCCTCGCTCCACTCCATTCTAATGAATCCACTTGAAGACTAAAAGATCCATTAAGGTCTTTGTTTTTCTCGTCTCGGGTTTTTTGTTGCGCCACTAATGTTAGCTTTGGGTTGTTAGGAGCCGTAACTAGAGTGTAAACAAAGGGATGATGGGAAATGAGCACAGGATTACTCTGTGCCAACTGTTCAGGCCACAACTCAGAGGCAAACTCCTGCCACTCTGCAGAAAGTATGTCTTAGAAAATGACATTTTTTTTTTTATATTTTATTTATAAAACAATATGATCATAATTAAAAGACCATTGGAAACAATTTGAAAATAGATCAAAAGATGATTGGAGTGGGGCTTCAATATAGCCTGAGCCTAAAATGATGGAGTTATGTTACTTTACAGATAACTATTTAAGGGAAGTTGTTTAATTGATCAATAATACCTAAACATTGATATAGAAAGTCAGAATTACTTCTTTCAGCAACAAGAACACATTTTTTCATTGTTGGTAAACTTGGTGTCGACAAGCTGAAATGAACCCAAAGTAATACAACAAACGGTTGCCTTCCAGTCAACAACAAAGTGGTTTTGATATTCAAAGTGCAGCTTTTCAGGACAGAGAAAAGTAAAAGGCGGTTTGATAGGAAAACTGTGACTGGCTCCTGCACATCCTTTGAGACATGACTGCAAATTAATGTTTACAAAAGCCCAGATAATAAAGGCAATTTGCGCTGAAGCAAGCCTGGAGTCTGCGGGTCAGAGGCTCCCACATCCTATTTCAGCCCAGCGTGCTTCATTCTGAGTGAAAGCATGCACATTCACCCTAATCCATTCGCTGAAAATTTTCAATTTGAGTTACAGCCTAGACTTGACTAAATGCTCTTCTTTCTTTAGCTGCTGCGATCAAAAAAAGAAAAGAAAACATATGCAGTGTATTTCATTTGTCCAATTACTTACCAGCCCTTGAAATGAAGGGGTTGTGTTTAAAAAATGCTTTAGTTTTTCACATTATTATGCAATCTTTTTGTTCAACTCATGGAATAAAAGCTGAAAGTCTGCACTTCAATGGCATCTGAGTTGTTTTATTTAAAATTCACTGTGGTTATGTACAGAAACTAAATTAGAAAGAATGTGTCTCTGTCCAAATATTCATGGTCCTGTCTGTATATGTATATGTTTTGTTTTATGTGAACTCTAACATGTGCTCCAACATTTGAAGAAATTGCAGTGCTTTTAGTAATAATGCTGCTTTTAGCAGGTTGCAGCATTATGGGAGCAGACAAACAAAAGCGAAAACATTCCAAACGAAGCAATTCAATGTTCTATTTCAGAGTAACATCTTTCTAAAGTGTGCACGTTATTGTTATTGGAAAGACAAATCAATGAGAGTCAGACATTACTTTCTCCATACTTCATTCTAGTTTCTGCAGATGTACGCCGTACAGCCCTTTTCAGAGTCATTTTTGTGTGTGTGTGTGTGTGTGTGTGTGTGCACGCACACGCATTGTTGTTTATTGTTATTACATCTGATGAGGACAAAAACTGTTTTTTGATTGTTAACACCTGCTGAAATTTTTTTTTGTAACTTTTTGTCCCCAGTTTTCGAATGTCCTTTTAACCACTCTCCATGTAACTTCATTTTTATTCTCATTTTTTTGCTCCTTTCGCTGCTTCTGCTTTGTTTACAGGTAAAAATCAGTTTAAAAAAATTTTTTTTTTTCCTTTATCATCTTTAAATCTCTAATAAAGCTGTTTATTTAAACAGACTGTCTGAATATTTTTATGCGTCTACATTTTATTGCGCAGTTTTCCATGTTAAAAAAAAACTCAGTCAAAAGTATAAAAGTGAGACAAAAAAGGCAGGTTTAACTTGTATAAAGAGATTCAAAAATAGCAATGTTTTTGTCACTTTACTTATCTAAAATGCTACATATTGGCAGCTTGTATGACCACAGTGTTTTTCTCAGTACATAGAGGAACTGTAGCTCTTGGTTGTGTAAATTTAGCCACTTTTTTACCAGTTGTGCTGCAATGTAATATAGTGTAGAGCAGGGGTGCTCATTGTGGGTAGATTGCGGGTCATCAGTGATTAACAACTCCAAAAAATTAAACTGTATTTTTTAAAAATCCGTCAGTGAATCATCATCCTCGCTAGGAAGTCTGTGGTGTGATTGACATGCAGAACGGCCAATCAAACATCCCCTGATCCATACGTCACTGCACACGTGCGTTTAAACACGCTGAACGCATATTTTTTTTCTGCCATCGGAAAGCCACTACTGGCTCTGCTGCGCGCCAAGTCACTGGCGGAGGACCAGGCACTCCGCCCCGCACAAGTGTTTATTGCGTCACGTGTTGCCCTGCGCGACCTTACCGTCTCAAAAGACAAGACCTTTTACCCTCCTGCATATCTGGGTTTCCCTTGAAAATACAGGGTTGAGCGAGGAAGGGCATCAGGCGTAAAAACTCTCTGCCAAACCAGTGACAGCTGATTCGCACTGGTGAACAACATTATTTTGACCAGTTGCTGTTGCACTTTGGTTCTTTGGCACATCACAGGACCTACTTTGTTTTATAAAAGTTACTTAGAGCCAATGATTGTTTAAAAAATCCTGCTGTTTTGACACCAAAAGTTTCAAACTTTATAGACAAAATCAAAGAAAAGCTTACAGTTCAATCAATGCTTCAATTTAATGGAGTAGGGAGAAATAATTCCTTGATGATCTTTCCAGCCACGTTCGTATTTGCAGCACCACAAAGATGAATTATTCAACTGCATTAATTCCTTGAATAGCAGAACAAAAATCAGACTTTTTTTTCCTGAGACAGGTTATGTTCATATGGAAAAGGTTCTTCAATTTTTGTTAAAATATTTTTTTTAGTCTAGGAATTCAGTGGTACAATTAAAAAAAAAAATACATAACATGACACAAAACTGGAAGCATAATACTTAACATACTTCAGTACTTTCTATCACACAGGCAGTGAAAGAACATTTATTTTGCAGCATATTGCATTCATTTGATGTGTATTATTAAACAGAACAGATATAAATGTGGACAAAACAAACTTTCAGTCAAAAAAAGGGCATCTCTCATGCTGACACATAAACCGCATTAAACCCAGCTGTGTGTCTGTTTGCAGTGGGGTCAACTGTCTGCCACTATTCACGCATTCATCCCGTCGGTCATCCCTTTCACGTGGTTGCAGGCAACTTTTTGGAAAATGCTTTTGCTTCTTGATTCCAGACCCGTATGGACAAAAACAAAAGAAGTTATGTGACCAGATGCAGAATCTTTAGATTTATGTACACTTCTTTAGTGCTTAAGTCAGATTAACTGATTAGGAGTAAGCAAATTAAACACAAAAATAGGAAAATGATGCTGTAAAGTGTGAACATGTGTTGTCAGACTGTAGAGGAGAAAGCTTTTAGCTGTCATCTTTTTTGGTGGTTCTAATCTGTGTTCATCTTTCTGTGCTTTAAAGTTTTACAGCTTTTTTCCACTTGACTTAAACTTGATTTTGTACGCGGCACTTCCCCCATCCCTCAGGATTTCAACTCCCGGCGCAGTGGCAGTTCAAACCCGTGCTGTAAATAACAGATATGAACAATGGTCACAGTGTTTTGCTCTCCTACCGACTGCCGCCATCTTCAGCCCTTCATTGGAGACCAAACGCCTGCTGCAGTTTTCACACTAATTTTCACCTGGAAAATAAAACTGATTTGGAGAAATAGTTCGAGGCAGCAATAGTCTAACATCCCTTTGATGTTGGCGAGCGGTAAATCAGGTTTCCGAGTAGGGAGGAAGATGAAGAGGAAGACCGGGCAATGAGGGAGGATGGGGATGAGGTGGTAACAAAAGTAAGAGCAGGTCAAGCGAGGAAGATGGTGCATGTTGGGAGAGATCTAAAAAAAAATTAAAAAGGGGAGAAGAAAGGAAGAAATTGAAAATGGGAAGCTGAGAGGAGAGGGGCCGGGCATCTTATATTTTATGCCAGGGGAGCAAAGTTATAGAATGGAAAGTTAAATTGAAATGTATTAAAAAGTGAAAGCAGACAGAAGAAACGCTGCGGCTGTGATTTGAGAAATGTTAACCTTTTAGAAGATCAAAGAGCCCAAAAAAGCCCCAAATAAAATATGTTGCACTGCCTAAATTCTATATGCACAGATTTGTCCTTTTTTAATAGAAAAATTGGTAAAAAGCTGAGTAACGCAGCAAAAATGTTGCATTATATAGTGAAAACACAAAATGCTTTTCTACTACTGAGTTTCTGCAAAACAATCTTTTTATATTACAGATGAAAATCACTGTTTTTCACAAAAAAAACAAACAAAAAAAAACATCAACCTTATAGCTGTAATGGAAAAAAGGTAACATACATTTTAAATGTAAACTTTAAAAAAAACAAAATTTTGATAAGTGACTATTGTGCTTTTTTTCAGTATGTCAGTCTCTTTATTTATTTTTGTTTGTTTTCCTAATACATTTAGACTGGAGCTGCAGATTGTTAGTATATTTTATATGATGTAAGTATAGGTCTTTTTTTGTTTTCTTTTTTAATTTAAGAACTGATGCAGGCTAAATTTAAAGTAAATACTTAATCATGTTTGCTTATATAAAAAACAACTTCTGTGTATTCCAATTTTTATTTATTTATATATATTTCATCAATTAGAAAACATCATCCCAAGTCGTTTCCATTGTGGTCAGAAACACAGGAATTTTCAGTGCAATGGTAGAACTTCTTTCAGGACACAGTTGGAGACACGTGTGATGAGAAAACGTAGCTTTTTTGACAGGATGCAGGTCTGCAGGTATACTCTAGATCAAGGGTTCAACGGGTTCTAAAACTGACAGTAGGGCCGAACCAGGAGCAGATGCATGGTGTGTTTTGACAATCCCCTCATCAGAGAAAGAAATGAGGTCTGGGCGAAAACATGCTATAACCTTTGAAAGAAAACACACAAATTTAACAGAACATTTTGGAGTTTTTATTTCAAAACTGTTGCTTTTGTTCTCATATCAGTGCCAGTTGCACCATTGGGTTGATCTCCCTCAGGGGAAAATGCAAACTTAGAGAAATGCTGCATTCATGTGGCATTGGAATGATCGGGAAAAATGACTGTCCAACTTGGAAAACAGCATTTCACAACCCCCCTCCCCCTTAGAGATATTACAAGATCTTTCAATACAAAATTGAAGATAGTTTAAAATTGTTTAAAAAAACTTAGTAATAAAGTCAGAAACTTTCTTTGTGACAGCGTTCAATGACTTCATTGTTATTAAAGATTTCAGGAGGGGGGGGACAAAGACAAAAAACACTAGACATCAAACAGCCTTTTTTTTGAGCACATAAATACACTCTGAAAACCTGAAAAAATGTATTGTTAAAGTACAAATGCAGTCAACCTGGCACAGCATGAAACAGGCCAGTGTGGGCATTATGCTTATTACGCTCACATTGGCCTTCATTAAAGAAGGCACTGTTGGCAAAACATGTGGGATGATTAGTCCAAAAAAGTGTCAAGTGGATCAGTTACGCAGTCAGCCAAGTGAGACAAAAATGAATGAAATCCAGGTGTGTGTTTTTTTCCGTTTGGCCTCAAACAGTCACCGTTTCTGTCAAGGTGCAATCTATTCCTGAAAATATGCATTACAATCTGGTGTCCACACACATTTTTCAACCTTTGTATTCATTGAAATTGAAAAATAGCATTCTAAGACCACAGATCTGCAATTACAAGATAAAAGGGAACATATTTACATATTTCCCCACAAAAACACACTTTTAGTTCAACCGAAAAAGAAAAGCCATCATTTTGTAAACCAAAGTAATCCATTGAATTTATACTATTTATGCTTTTTATAGATTTTTCTAAAATACCTGAGGTTGATAAATGTGACAAGACCTCTTAAACATGCATCTACTCTAAAATATAAGCTGGCTAGTTCTAAAATAAATTTAAAACGTGACGAGGCATACTTCCTGCACCGTCCCTTGAAATCCTATGTTTGACCCGCCCCCACTGGCTGAGAAGTTACCCTCACTCTGCCCCAAATTCATTTTATTTTAGTTTTATCTCCTTAGAAACCCTTTTATTATTTGCTGGCCTGGGGGTGACAAACACTGTGACTTCTTAGAAGAATCTGCAAGACCAAAAGTTTGGATTTCCTTGCCAAAAGTTTGGATTTCCTTGGCAACAGAGGTTTTTGTTAACCGCGCCCACATTCCTGATATGTTCATGTCACAAGGATGTGAAAATCGCCAAATTTCATTGCAACAGAATAGCTGCTAAGCTGTAGGTCCTTTGGCCATCCCATAATATTTTTAAACTTCCTTTGGAAATCCAGGACACATGTTTTTTGGTTTCCTTAGTGGATTTTGAAATACTTTTTTCGGGGGCCCAATAACAGAAGTTGACCCCCTTTTTGGGGGGTGGTGGGATAATTTAAAAGGCTCAAAATTCATTTTCCTCAGGTACTAGTTGGGTGCAAATTTAGAAGAGAGCATGTGGCAGCAGTAACATTTTTGCTTAAAGGTGCAGTAGAAAGGAGGATTGCGAGAACAATCTGGTCCTGCAGTCCAGGACTGCTGTGGGTCAGGAGAAAAAGCAGGAAGTGAATTCTCACGCTGTCCTCTTTTTTTTTCTTTTGACATGTTTGAAGGTGTCTCAGAATTGCAATCAAGTCTTGGTAAACGGTAAGGAGATGCGGGGTCATCAGTCCTTGGCAGTAAACTTCACCTACCTCCACCTGACCGCCCAGCTGCACCTCAACGTCTGGGTGCCGAAGCTGCCGCTGCAGATCGACATGTCGGACACGGAGCTGAGCCAGGTCAAAGGCTGGAGGGTGCCCATCGTCGCCAACAGGAGGTAACCCCAAAGTATAGAAGGACGCTGATAGTGTGGAGGATGGCAACAAGCTTTCTGACTTCACAGCCCATCGGCATTTGCTGTCACTCTTCCTGTTTTTTGTTGAGCACATTTGAAGTGGTATATATTTAAAGATGTTTTTCTGACGGCTGTTCCCTTAAGTATTAATCTGCAGCAGGATATTAAGAAAAGAATTCACATAGAGCTGCATTATTTTATGCTTTGTTTACTTAATGGGACAAGATTGCAGAACAAGAAGGAGATTTAAAAGAAGTACACAAGTAAACCTTGTGTACTTCCTCCTTAAACTAATTTAATTTACCTAAAATTTATATAATATTTTTTATTTTTTTAACTATTGTAATATTGCCCATTTATTCTACTTTTACGCTCGCTCTTCAGCTGCTCTGGGGTGTCTTTTTTGTATGCATGTTTGTTGCTTCTATTTTCCATTTTGACATCTTCCTATTCTGCTCTGCTGGGTCTGTTTTTTTTTTTCAATTTTGCCCGTTTTCGGTTCAGCCAGCCTGGACCTGTGTGTGCAGACTCACACACGCCTCTCCCCACTCTAACCACGACGTCGCAGAGTAAAACACTGAGCCGCTACGCACACAGACACACACGTGTGACCGCAGCCACGGAGAGTGGAAAGAGAATTCTTCTTATATTGCCTGGTTTACACAGGTGCTGCAAAAAGTTACAGGATGCCCAAGTCCTGCAACTTGGGTGGAAATGATGCAGAGAGGGAAGAAATAGTTTGTGTTCATTTTTGTGTTCCAGGATAAAAAAAGAGAGATTTACAGCTGGAGGAGGAACGACGTAGGGCTATCTTAAAAGAGGAAAAATAAACTACAATAAATGAGAAAAGAGTTGTGAAATTATGACAAAAAAGCCAAAATTTTACCAGAATAAAGTTAAGCAACTATGAAAAAATAATAATAATTCACAAAAACAAAGTCATATGAATTAGTGCTTTAAAAAGTTGAAATTTTAAAAGGAAAACATCATGCTTTTTCAAATCTAAAATGTTATTTTTAGCTTATAGAATGTTTCAGCAAAGACAACTGAACATTCTCTGTTTAGTGTATTTTACTGTTGATTTAGGGAAATGGGATGGACGTCATGCTGCTCAAGTCTATCACTGAATCATTTTTTTTCTGTTTTTTGTAATAATATAACTTTACTTTCATCAAATAACATCTTTATTTTCAAAAAGTGTGACTTTTTTTCTAAATGTATGATTTTAATTCATAAAGTTTTTATTTTTTACTCGTAAAATTGTGACTTTTTTATGAAGTCATACGAGAACTGCTGCTGAAAGTAAAAGAACAGTCATTTATCTTTTCTTGAGAGGCCTTCCCAGCATCAAAATGTTATAAAATACATGAAAGCCTTTAAAAAGCCACACTATAATAAGGAATTGTCCATGCAAAGTAGAAAAAAAAATCAACATTAGTCTATGTTGTCCAGATTTGTCATTCTCACACTCTTTTTATATGTGTAATATATATTTGATGTATACTGATGTTACTAATCATCTTCCCCACATTCAGCATAAAGAACAACATAAACACACCACTAATAATCAAGGATAAACACAGTTTATTGTTAATAATGATCACAACTGTCTTCATATTTCACCTGCATTGGTCTGAAGCCATCCACTCCACTCGTCCCTTTAATCTCAAAATGCCCCCCCCCATTACTGTTATTCCTCTGTACTAACCTGTTTTGTTTTAAATGAATATCACATACCGGGTGTAGGTTCTTATAAAGTCCAGATTTGTTTTAATGATTGGGCGCTTAAACTCAAACAGGCACACCAGTAATCTGTTTTTGCCAACATTTCAATAAACTCAGCAGCTGGAATAGTGAAGGTGCTTCAAACTGGTCACTCATGGATTATAAATGAAAATGTGTTTAAAATGTAACCTGAAGCTAAGATTTGACACTAGCTTAAACCGAGAGTGCAAAAAATTAAAGGGGCCTTTAATTACCTGATAATCTCCCCCTCTCCTCCCAGACCCACGAGAGACAGTGAGGATGATGAGGATGATGACAGGAAAGGCAAAGGCTGCACCCTCCAGGTATCATTTGATTGCATTTCATATCACACTCTTATAGCTACTTTTCTAGATTTGCTTTTGGAAATAAAAATAAAAAAAAAAGCTTTATTAAGTGATGCTTTTGTTAGCTGGGATTAGAAAGAAAACATTTTTAATACATAAAAGTCTTGGGAGCATTTTTGTTAGTTGTTGCCCTTAAAAATCAAATACCTCCTGTGTGACAAAAATACAGTTGTATAAATAAGCATTTTAGTGATTTGTTTAGATGATTCTGTTGATCTGTTCTTATTTTTATCACTCTAAACTCATTTGATCCCTTTTCTCCCTTCAGTATCAGCATGCTCTGGTCCGGGTGCTCACTCACTTTGTGGCAGAACCCTCTGACCCCGGGGGGGAGATGGTTTACATGCTGGGTGCTGATTGGCAGGCTGACATCACTCATTTGGTCTTAGATCAGTTAAAGGTAAGGAAGCAAACGTGTCCCAGTGCCTGGTGATCTGGATTTCACATTTTTATTGATGAGCAGCGGAATAGTGAACTTCAGACAGGAAGGAGCAAACGGAAGAGCGTGAAACTGTATCATGTTTACAAAGACAAGCATTGATCAAGTAACAGCTGGTTCTTTACAGCATTTATAGAACCCCAGTTCTATGAAATGTCAGAAGAACTTCGTCAAATTTTCCTATTTCGCGTAAATTTTGTCTCCATAAAGATCCATCCTGGTGAAAACTGCGTTTTTGAAGTTCTTATGGGTATTTTTCTGTAGATGGAGGACACATATAAAGAAAATGAAGCTCAACATGGCATTGCTGTGTATTTTGATTTATACAAATTGTTGTGAATCAGGAGCAGACGAGATAATGCCGCTTGAAAACAAGCTTATTTGTGACGTAGAAAATCCTGGGCGGCCACAAGCTTGCTCCTCTGCTCCATATTGACTAGATCCATGCACGTCTTTGTTTTACGCGTCTCAGTTGGAATCTGGCTCCAATATTTGCCGTGTCCGTAATGTTAGGTTAGAGGTTAGAGGGGCTGTAAGCTAGCAGAGGAATGTGTAAACAGAGAGCTCTCAGCAGTGGGGTTGGTAAGGGGGGGTTGGGTTGATCCAAATGCAGTCAACCTGGCACGTCATGAAAAAGACCAATGTGGCCATCATGCTTATTACGCTCACATATGCCTTCATTAAAGTGCACAACTCAGAAGCCAATTTCTAATGAACTCCTGCCACTCAGCAGAAACTATGTTATAGAAAATGATTATTTTTTTTTTGCCCAAAGATTGCATATTCATAGTCAGAAGGCCACTGAGAATGCTTTGAAAATGATCAGAAGATGATCAGAGTGGGATTTAACTTGCCTACCAGGTGTGTAAGCCACACAGTTTAATGGCTTAAATTTAAATTGTGCACAATAAAAATACAGGTCTCGGGTAGATTCTGTAACATCAGCCTCCAATAAGGTAAAGAAATAAATTAAAAACGTGAGAAAACATGGAATTAATACGAGTAGCTCAGCCCCAATCTGCCCCTCCTGGATACAAGTGTACAACAATGTCTTGAGGAGGATATGGACTGATTTACAATATTAAAAACATATAAAATAATAAATACAAACACAAAAAATATTTTTTTATTTGGATTTACATGTACACGACTTTTCTACAGTTGTACAACAAGCTTGGAGCTGAAAATAGATTGGATTATTGTTGAAACGTACCCCAATAATGCTCTAATGCTGTGCTTTTTTGTACTGTATCACATTGAACAGGTAGAAAAACCTCACATCGCCAAGCTGGTAGATGGAGGGGTGCTGATAGGGCAGGATGTGGGAGTCACCATCATCCAGGTGAGCACAGTTCCTCTTTTCACCGACGTTTCTTCCTGAACCAATTACGGACCACGAAACTGTCTGTTCAGATGTTTCCGCTGAAATCGATGCGCTTCAACCTACAGCTTTCATTTAGATTTCCAGTAGACTGTAGGTAGCACTTCATGGACGACAAGTCCAGAAGGGGACAGTGGGAAATGTCTAATTATGGGGGTGCAACACCACTTGACACTTCAGATTGCTTCATTGAACACATGGAAGTATTTTCCTCTCTTGGAAGTCGAAACGTCTTCTGATGACTCATTACGGAATTGTCTGTGTGTGTTTGTGTTTGCGGCTTGGCCCTGACTTGTTCAGCAGTTACACACATCCTGAACACATGAGGGGAAAGTAGGATGGATTCGTTTGAAGTCTTTACAGTATAGTTAAAAAAATACATTTCTCTTGATATTTTTCATTTTGTTTGTTTCATGTGAACAGAATTAGGCGAAATCTCCAGTTCTTGTAAAATAGGTTGGCAGTTGTATTTGCTGGCATGTATAATTCAGCGCAGAGGCGTCGGGATTTTGGAAACAGATGAGTGTGTTACTTTTAACCAACGGGGGACGCACACACAGATGTACCGAGGCGTGCTCATAGACAGCTGTGCCCTGTTTGAGAGCCAGGAGAATCTACCCGCCATCAAGTTGCCACATTTGACAGCCATCATTTGATAGTTTGACATTTCAATTTTACCACCAAATCAGGTTTTTAGAGTCTCAAGCCTTCTCTCTATCCCACATCTTTCTCCTTCTTTTTTTTTCCTCCTCTCCTCCTGAATCGGACTTTAAGCCAATCCCATAGACGTCAATCACGGCGTTCTTACCTCTCTGAGGGTGGGATTGAGTTTGACACTCTGACATGTTCTCTGAGAGATTTTCTTTGTACACCAATCAGATGTGGCTGTCCTCGTGTCGCCAGGCGGAGGACTACACTCCAACACGGGGCTCCTAATCTCTTCTACTTCTGTCTCCATCCAGTCCTTCACACGCTCCTTCTCTGTCCTTTTCTATTTGTCATTGTTGCTCCTCTTCTGACACCTGCCCTGTTTGGAGCTCCCGCCTCACTTTCCTTTTATTTCATGCGCTCCTCCTCCGTCTTCTTCTTCTTCTTTTTTGGTTTTGGACTTGTTAACCCAATGGATCAAACAGCAAACAGGAGGATCCTAAACCTCAGTTTACTTGTTTGTTTGTTTGTGTACATTTTTTTTTACATTTAGCGGCTTTGAAGCCTAGAATAGGTGGATGAATTTGAGGCCAATTTTCCTCCTTTGGGAGGACAAGATTGCTTTGATAATTCAGAGGCAACAACACAAAAAGTACAGAAGATTGCAAACCTAAAAGCACACATCTCTTTTTATGTCTTTTTTTTACTTAAAAGCAGACAATTAACGATTTATTAGTACAGTATGTTTTTATATACTTTTACTGATGTAGAGTTTTTCACATCACTTTTTTTTCTTCTTCCTTAAAAGTGCCTCATGTCATGCTTTCTGCAGGTTCTGTCTCCACTGTCTGATTCCATCCTGGCAGAGAAGTCAGTGACCGTGCTGGATGACAAGGTATCATTTGATACTAGAACACGAGTTTCTTTTAAAACGTGAATATGTTTTTTTTTTTATGTGTTTATTTTATTTTTATTTTAGGGCATTGATTATTCATGTTTATTATTTAGAGATAAGCAGCATCCTAAAGTAAACAAATCGCTACTTGAGCTATCAAATACTTTTATCCTTCAGTTGTATCAAATTCAATTCATTTCATTCAATTTATCTCATTTCAAACCCCTTCACCTGAAACTTGTATATAGTATGTTTAAATGTAACACTTCTTTTACTCATCAATGAACTGGCTTTTGTTTGGAAATAACGCATAACTGTCCACTTAAAGATCCACTCCGATCATCTTTTAAACTGTTTTCAAAGTGTTCCCAGTGGTCTTTAAATTATGATTGCCATTTTTTGCCAAAAAATAAAAACAATCTGTCATATTCTAGGACATTTTTAGAAATTAACTTTAAGTTTAAGGCGGGACTGCTGGCACGGAACACAATCACTCCCAACCTAATTACTAAGAGCTCTCTGTTTACACGCTGTCCCGCTGGCTTACAGCCCCTCACACTCCCAACTTGAAGTTACCGTTGCCAAAAAAGTGGTGAGCAATATTAGAGCAATCTAGCTGTACATTTTTGGGCCAGATTCCAGCAGACGAGGAAAATAAAGACGTACATGAATCTATTTGTCTGCATGTGGATGCATCAGAATGGAGCGGAGCAGGGAGCTTATTTCCCACCCAGCATGTTTTCTACGTCACAAATAAAATCTTTTTCAAAAGGCCTTTTTTCGCCTGCTCCTGATTTACAACAGTTTAATTTAACTAAATAAGAAATACTCAAGAATGCAATGTTGTGCTTAAGTCTCATAACATATGTCCATAAGAAAAATGGCACCACAAAAAGGGAAATAGAACCTTCAAGTGGGTTTTTAAAAATATCTTTCAATATCTAAACCACAATGTTTACATTTTCTACAGTTCCTATTATTTTTAACAACAATTTAGAGAATTCTCAGTTATTTTTCTGCCTTTGAATTGAATTTCTGTCTCTAACAAAGACATATTTGTTTGTCTAGGTGACGATCACTGACCTTGGGGTTCAACTAGTTGCATCTTTATCCCTCAGTTTGACAGCGAGTCCTGGAAACTACCAAGCTTTGCAGCTCACGACTACAGCGTCCGAGCTGCTGCACACGCTCAAACAGGTAGGACATCCGTCAGGTGATTCGGGAACACTGAGGAGTGCTTTGTGACAAAATTGCTGTTCTTTTGCCCCTTTATTCTAAAGGGGATTCAATAGAAAAAAGCCATCATGGGGTATGAAGTCAAACATGTTCCATTCAAGTCAGTTACAAAAAAATCAACAACAACTAACAAAGGATGTAAAAAAAAAAAACACATTCACAAAACTTAAGGTTTCTGCTCAGTTTTCTGTAAATTCTTAGTTCTGTGGTCAGGCTGCACTTTTTTGTCTTCTTTTGCTGTTATACCATATTCTTTTAACACCCGCATTTCCTCTTTTTTTTCTGGTAAAATGCTGTTTAGTAATGTTTCAGGAGTTATATTTTGCATTTTTATCTTTGCAAAGAATCCACTTGCATTACAGTTTGCATAACAAAAGTGCGGTTGGCTGTTTTCTCATGTCATAGTGCGAATAATTTATACAGGTGACTAGAACCCTCACAAAAAGTCACTTTTACAACAACAGCAATACAAGTTAATTGAAACAACTGAAACATGTTTAATGCCTTTGTCATAACTGCCCTTAGGGGCGGATACAGGGTGGATACAGGCCATCTGCAGGCGTAAAATGGGCAAATCTGTACAGGGCGCACAGTTGACTCTCACAAAGTTTTAAGATAGTAGACAACACTGTGAGCGCGTAAGAAGAAAATGTTCATGCACATTTTTTTACATTTATGCTGCAGGCGTTCAGGTTGTAATTTGCACTTACGCAACATGTTAGAGTGAAGTAGGTGAGACGCAGGTGCGTCATATGGAAACGTGTGCACTGTACAGGGAGCCTGGTGATAATGTTGAAGTGAAAGGTGCACGCTCTCTGCACATCTCTTGCCTGGCTGTTAAAAATAAGGAAATTAGACGGTCTGAACATCATTAATGTGGGCGTCGTCCTGTCAATTACGTATCACCTGCAAACCATGAGCATGCAGCATTTGGCCGCAGTCAGTCAGGAGCCAGTGCACGCACTTTACTAACCACCAGTGTGCTGTTCAAAGGACACCGTACAACAGCCACACGTCATAAGTGTGTGCAACTTACATTATCCTCACAAACACTTCACATGCACTTACCACATGGAGGGTAATAGTATGTTCCATTTTTGTCCCTTAAGGTGGCCGCTTGAGCTTGAACTGCAAGACACATATGACTAAGGCACAAAAAGCCACAATGCCACAATGCAGTTGTGAAAAACCTGATATAGGACATGATTTTACTTTCATGAATAGCGCCATTTTGAGGCATAAAATTAGACTTTAGATATTAATGTAAATAGTCAAAGTGGAAATCTGTTGTGTTCATTCTGTAACAATAAAAAAACTGATTCCTCCAAATGATAATTTAAACATTTAGTTTTAGTAATTTATTAATTAATTGATTGGGACGATTGAGGAACATTTATTCATTGATAGATGCAATTATGCCAGATTTTTACAATAACTCTTGTTTACATATGTAGCCCCCAAGCAGAATAACACAAGAACACAAAATAAGAGATTTAACGTGTTTTTCTGTGTTACAAATGAAAACAATTCTAACTGGTTTTGTTGTTGGCGATTGATTCAGGAAGCCGTGTTCAGTGCATGGATTCAGTACAGCGATGGTTCAGTGACGCCTCTGGACATCTACGACCCCAAAGACTACCTCCTCTCGGCTGTCTCTCTGGATGAGAGCGTCATCTCTATCACCAATCAGGTTAAAACAGCACTTATGACGTTTTTTTAAAAAGTCTGAATATCTAAGCCATCTAGTAGAATACATTTCATGTGATTTGCTATAACAACTCACACACCCTCTTTCCTATGACGTTGACCTTCAGGAGCAGCACTGGCCAGTGATTGTTGCACAGGGAGAGGGGCAGGGACCTATAATACGAGTGGAGATGGCCATCTCAGAGGCTTGCCAGAAGTCCAAAAGGAAAAGTGTACTGGCATCTGGAGTTGGGAATGTTTTTGTTAGGTTTGGAGCTAAGAGTGAAGAGAGAGTTGGACAGGAAGACAACGGAGGACTGGAGAACAGCACAGGAGATCATCAGACAAAAGATGACGGAGAATGGAAGGACAACGGTGCAGCAGCAGACCGAGAGGAAGGAGCCATGAGGAAGGTGGGACAGTCATTGGGGGTGTCTGCTCTAAACTTTATCATTTTCAAGATAAAGGATTTTAAATTGATTTTAAAAGCCTTTTCTGAAGGTGGGAAGTCAATTCTAGTAGAATGTATCAGAACATCTAACCATGTTATTATGAGTTTACTCCAAAACGCATTCTAATATTGAATTAAATATATTCCTTTGTCTGATTCAATTATTCAGGTCAGCACAACAACCAAGAGCACAGTAACTCATCGTGCTTCAGGTGGAAAAGGTGCTGGCAGCAGAGGCAGCGGTCACAGCAGTCACCCAGCCCAGGTGGAAGTACCAGGGACTGGAAACGGTGAGCTGACCCCGACAACCAGAGGCCTCTCAGACCTGGAGATTGGGATGTATGCCCTTCTGGGGGTATTCTGCCTGGCAATACTCGTCTTTCTCATCAACTGTGTTAGCTTTGCTTTCAGGTAAGAGAAATATAAACACGAATATAAAGTTCATCATTTGAAAGCAGCAATTTAAACTTACCTTAACATTTGAAGACCTACTTGTCTGCATTTACAAAAAAAAACTGTCCAACCGTTGTGCATAAACTTTTTTTTTTTTTTTGCAGGTATCGTCATAAACAGGTACCTGTTTTAGAGGCCGGAGGCAACATGAACCACGCCCATGACTGGGTGTGGCTCGGCAATGAGGCTGACCTATTAGCCGACCAGTGTCAAGGCGGGTTGCCTGACGAGTGCACCACCATCATTGACCGGAACGAAGGAGGATATGAGGAGAGCAAGTACCTGTTGAATGGGGCTGGAAACACCTTGGTGATGGGTGTGGCCACAGGTGGACACCGTGGCCTCACCCATGGACAAACCTTGCCAAGGTCGGTTCCAGAACCACATCAGTGCCTTTCAGCAATCACTACAGGTGGCAAAGACACCAACGGCCAAACAGAGCATCTAAATAATTCCCCACGAGCCACGACTGCAGTTGCAGCAGCCAAACGCAAACGTGTCAAATTTACCTCTTATGCCACCGTTCTGCCCAATGATAATTCAAGAGCAGCATACACCAACTCCTCAGTCCTGGTGAGCAGTGGGAATGAGGATGACATCAAGTGGGTGTGCCAGGACATGGACATGGGTCAGTCTGAAATCAGAACCTACATGGAGAGGCTACAAGACAATCTGTGACTGAGGGGGAAAGAGACTGAGAAATAAAGAAGCAGAGGATGAGTGTGGAAAGGGAAAGCAGACGATGAGTACAATTCACCTGTAATGCCTTTGCAATGGATTATTGGAGGGAGAAAAGAAATAATGCTAGAAACAGGTTTGAGGACTAAAGGGTTTGAAAGGGTTATAAAGAGACTTTTAAGGGGATGCTTTCATTTAGCTCTCCTTAAGCTTTGGTAAGTGTAAGGTCATCACTAGCTCACACTCAAGCTAAAAAGGTAGCAAACAATAAGTAACATCATAAGTTTGTCTTGTATTACTTATTGTGATAATTTTAGTGAAAAAATCCGTATTACTCACTCTTGCTTCTGAATGTTTTGTTTCAGAAACCCATTAAACCGATATATTCCTTCATTATTAATTCAGGATAACTTCAGAGAGCCCTGTGATGGACTGGTGACCTCTTCAAAGGTCTTCAAGCCCTCTCCCAATGATAAGAAAGCTCCACCCAACCAAGCAACTGGAGAAATAACAAAAACCAGACTCCAAAGTCATTACTAATTTGAACAACAGGAAAACTTTCATCACTACCGACTTCCTTTTTCAAGCTTGTGACATTTACAACATTTGTGTTAAAAAAAATCCTGTCTAGTTTTAATATATGAACCTATTTTGTATTTAATTATGATAAAAAGTTATAATCTCACAACTATCTGAAAGTCAGATCAACAATCTTTTTTAAAAAAATAGTCCACAGACTTTAAAATGTGAAGGGTTTCTGTGGTCGAGTTGAAATGCAGGCGGTCCCGTTCGCTCCTCACTAGGCTTTGTCGACGGCCTTAAGCGACATCTCATGGAAGAGACCAATTCTCCCTTGGATCCAGGACAGAGGCATTCACTCTTGCACAATATAAAAACTGGAAAGGACCATTGTCGAGGCTTCATCTGTTCCCTTCTTGTGTTCAGAACCAGTCCTGACCCCCCCCCCCCCCGGCTCTCTGCTGGTCTGTGATTGGACAGCAGTAGACGCTCTGGGAACTGCTGTATCCAGTGGAGCGCCATTGGTACACTCACAGGAGTCTGACGGATGGGGCTCCTGTGAAATGGCTGCTTGGGCTCTTCAAAGCCTGACTGAACACGTAATAATAAGGATTCTTCAAAAGAAAATGGGAGCAACAAGACGGGCGGCATTGCAAGCAGCGTCATACATGGAATGAACAGAAAATAACGAATGACGTGACAAGAAAAAGCAAATGAACATCTAGAAAACAGCTGAGTTCATGAAATACCTTGCTTATTATAAATATATTTTTCCTTTTTGTTTGTACTTTTGATAAACAGCTTTTATTATGTTTTACCTTCAAATTTTCCTAATTTAGGAAGATACAGAATTGTAGCTTTTTATGTTAGAGATTTATTAAGGATTTAAAAATATATGATTATTTTCTTTGTCTTAGATGTTCTATTTATTTGAATGGCTCTTTGAGAGAGTGACAGATGTCAGAAAACCCAAGGATCAAGATGGATATCAACAAACCTGGCTGGTGAATGATAGCACACGCAGGAGGAAGGAGGACAGAGCAGGCAGAGGTTGCCTCACCTTCGTTAAGCTCAGGTGACGAGTCGAGACGAACTGACGATAAAAAGGAGGATTGTTAAGATTGCAATATTTATTTATAAATGTGTTCCTGTTTCAGAGTACACTGTATGTTGTAAATAAATAAACATGCTTCAAAGTTCTTGTGAACACGATTGCAGGTCACTAGCCAACAGCATTGTGATATTTTGTACGTTTTAAAGTGCAAATACGGAACAGAGTATCTACCACCACAATGTGAAAGTGATCTCACTGGTTCTTTTCTAAAGATGTTCCTGTCCTTGTTTCAAGTATTGCATAAACTCTCATCTATGTACAGGATAGGGAACCATTTTCCTCCATCACGGGGTGTAAAACTGTAAGCATTCATGTCAGAAACTCCCAAAAGAAAACTAAACCAAGAATTCAAATGTCTATGAAGAGACTTGTCCAATGGACAGCCAAGGCAGGGTCTGGGTGATTCTGAATACTCGTATATTAATTTTTTCATGAAAAATGGTTGATTAAGAAAAATAATTTACACAACGACATCAAGTGAAACAGAAAGTACTCTGAAAAGAAAAACGAAAGAGGCTGAACAAAGCCCTAAAAAGAACTAAAACTGGTTTGTGCCGCTCCCACCAAAGCAATGGACATTTTGATGAAAAACTATATTGTTTGTTATGGACACAATACTGTATGTAGCCTTTGCTAACATATTTACAAATCTGCTGTGAACAAAAAGGAGTAGTCCGAGTTTATAACTGCTTATGGTACCAGTGTAGCAAAGCTTTCAGATAAAAGTATAAAACTTTTATTTATCAGGCTGTTAGTCATGTCACACTTCACAGCCTTTTATTTCAATCAATTGGTGTTAACTCAATGAAACATGGAGGGAAGAGGAATTTTGAATAAAAAATGTGTTTTGAGTTATTAAAAAACTGTAATACAATACCCAGAATGTTGCTCACAATTATCAATCGACAACTACGATTTACTGCTTGCTTACTAAACTGCTGCTGGCTTTTATCACTATATTAAAGGGAAGAGGAAACATGTTTTCAGACCACCGACAGGTGGTTCAGTGTGCTGTGTGCAGGACTGGTGCATGGGAAACCAGGGTTCAATTCCAGGGGGCACAATGGGCTGCATCCAGTGTCCTTGGGCAAGACCCTTTGCGCAACCACCTAACTATGTAGCCACAAGGTGGCCTAAGTCTGGATCCCCCTGTGCCGGTCCCCAGCCTGGTAAAAATACAGGGCTGGGGACTGGCACGGGGGGGATACAGATTTAGGCCCCCAGTCAGGTTAAAATACAGGATTGTAAATGCTGAGTCACTGAAGGGATATGCAGAAAGGTGAACAACAGGTTAAAAGTTACCTGAGAACAAATGTGTCGATACACGCTTGCTGCTTCTCAAACATTTGGACACATGTCAAGTAATCCATAACATACCATGGTATATTTGACCACAAGTGTGTGATTGCTGAATCCTGTGCTTCCTAGGAATATTCTGTGCTGAGTAGATTTGCAGAAGTGGGTCACAGCGCACTTTGGTAGAATCTGGATTCTGGTGTAAATGATAAACATTACAGTGGGCTATGGACAACCTGTACCCCCATTGCTTAAAAAGACTTCATGTTATGAATCACACAACTATTGAATGCTGACCATTGATTGTATATGAGAACTTGAGAAAGTGAGTATGATGTCACGCAGAGAAAACAGTTTACAAACAAAATTAAGTCAATTCATTCGTCACTTTTCATGATATGGAAGCTGCCATGTTGGAGCCAGACAACCTCAAAAACCAGTGATTGGTCTGAAATCTGTCAAACATCTGATTGGCCAGTTTACAACTTGAATAACTTGCACTACGGAAAAAAATATCATGAAACAAATAAGATGAGCTAGGACAGGTTAAAAATATATTAGAGCAATAATTTTATTGTGACAAATATACTGACTAAATAAATATTATTTAGCTGTTAATTTCTCAATAAGAGTCTGTGGGATTTGGGTTTTTGAGGCCAGTGGGCACTTCCTGTTTGTAGTGCCAGGAGAGGGGTCACTCAGTCCAATTCTTATATGCAGTCAATGATTTTGCCAGCTGGATATTATTAAATCTGCTTTTTGCTTTAAAACATCTATTTTAATTTACAATCAAGCTCATTTCTCTTTACTAAACCATGGCTGACGGGCAGTTTTTGTCCGGCATGGTTTGGTATGGATTGTCTGGTGTAAGTAGGACCTTTAATGCCGACTCAAGACAATATATCTGACTTTACATGTGCTGTCTTTTACTCTTAGAAACTGTTAGTGTTATTTAAGAGTTAACATAAACAGGAATAAAACTATAATCACCTCTGTTGCTGGAGTATCAGAGAGAACTGTTGAACCCCTAATATTATAGAAGACTATACAGCAGCATAGGACACACAAGCCTTGAAACATCACCTGTAATTTAAGTACCCAGGAGCAGACTTTTGTGTTGCTGATGCTCAGCAGGTGGCACTAATGCAGAGAGATATTTATTAGACCTTAAAGTGCCCACTAGTTTTCACGCACCCGAGCGTGCAAAATTTGTTCTCTACATTTTACCCATCCCCGAGGGAGCAGTGAGCCTCAGTACAGCCGCACTCAGAAGCCGTTTGGTGGCTCCAATCTAACCTTGAAATGGGGATGCATTGAGTCCTGTTTTTAGTGTTGTGGGTATGACCTGACCCACAATCTCTCAGGCTCAGGCGTGGAGCCATGCTTGAATTTTGTAAACAGGATGATTCTTCACTGACAACTTCTAGTTGCAGTGGAAACTGTAGTAATAGGCGTGGCCCTAAAACCCTAAATTGCCAGCAGTATAATTAACTGTAACGGTTATTTTTTTTTCATACAGGGAGTTTCATTACCACCTATTGTTTCTATACATCCAATAAGTTTAATATTGGTTTACTTCAGTGTTGTTTGTTCTCTAAAAAACATTAATGTGAAGTAGCACATTTATAGCTATTCTATTAGTAGCTCCTAAAGACTTTACGATGCCTATGTTTTGGAGACTGTGGCTTTGTGTTGTTCTGGGTTTTTGATTTCCCTTTAATTCATGTCTGTTTGGCATTCAGCTAAGTGCGGTGATGCTGTCACAATGTGGGCCATAAGACTACATATTCCAACCAAAAGATGATGGGAGGGCTTTGATTCCCCTTTTTTGGTCGCCCCAACCTCCCATGGTTCCTCTCAAATAAGCAAAATGTTTATATCCGATATAAATATATTTATATAAAATGTTTTCAAATTAGCATTTGATAAAAAGTCAGTACAGAGCAGTAGTTCAGTAAGTAAGCTGTAAAGACAACTTTCAATAGAGCGGGGATAATCGTTTCTGCACAGGAGACAAAAGTTCTGTTATACAGAAAGGTTTAAGGTTGTGCTTTAGATCCAGCAGTAGAGCAGGTCAGTGCAGGAGAAGCCAATGCAATGTTCAGTTTAATTTATTTACTTTTTGCTGTTGTCATTGTTTAAATCATGAAGCCCAATAAAGAACTAATACCATAAACTGTCAGTTTTGTCTTTCTTATCCAACAGCAATGTGTTCATTGATGTCTTAAAAAAAACACATTACATCGTTTTCCATTGCCATAATCTGGTATTTTGGCTGTTAAATGATTAAAAACAATAAAAAATATAGTTATGGTCAAGAGTTCTCTATTAAATCTCCCACAGTCAGTGAAGCTTGAGTCTGTTGCAACATCATGTAAGTAGTACACTCCTCCTGTTCACCTTTAAGGCCCTCCATAACCTGGCCCCTCCTTATCTCTCCGACCTCGTACATATTAAAACCCTCTCTCGTTCTCTTCGGTCCTTCTCCTCTCTTCAGCTCTCTGTTCCTCCAGCCCACCTCGTCACCATGGGAAGCAGAGCCTTCAGCTGCTCTGGGAATTCTGGAATTCCCTCCCTCCTGATCTCCGTAACATAGACTCTCTTCCAACTTTCAGATCAAAACTCAAAACTCATCTGTTTATTTCTGCCTTCCCATCCTGAGTCACTTTTGATCTTTATCTTTTATATTTATTTTGCTTTTAATGTCTATTTTTAACCTTTGCTTGTACAGTGTCCTTGGGTTTCATAGATGGCGCTTTAAATAAAATGGATTAGCATTATTATTATTATAGTATGCCATAAGCTTTCCCATTTAAAAGTGTAAATCCACAGATTTTTGGGTGTCATAATTTTTCACTTTTAGATAAACACTTTTAGAGTTTTAGTTTGCCTTTTTTTTTTTGCTCTTTTTTGTGTATTCAGTGATGACATAAAGACTGAGATTATACTTATTCCTGTCAGAGTTGCTGATACTTTCCCAATTTTGTCTGTTGCCTGCAGTGGGACAGCCAGCGGGACTCTTTATGATAGAGAAGCATTTGCATCAAAAGTTAATTAAGATAATGCTTTGTAGCTCACTGGATTGCAACGAAAAATAGGAAATTAGAGATGATGATTAAGTTAACACTTGATCCTCAGGAGCACAGTTACCCTATGGCACACTGGCCACCATCTAAAATGTGTGCGGCGCAAACTTGTCTGGAAATGTAGGGCCAGAGGGGAAACTGTTAGATGTTACGTTAAATGAGCTTCTAAGCCAGCAGCTCTGTGATTTTAAGTACTGTCAAAGCCTGTTAAGTAGTCATTCATCAGCCTATATGTTACAGACTGCCAAGGAAGTTGGGACTACATGCTCAGGCATATTGAATTCAGAAGCTTGAATGTTCAGATGTGATGTAAAAACATGTGTTTGGCACAAAGTTGTGTTTGTTACATTTGACTACTGGGAGGTTGCCAGATGATTGTTCATACAAATTAAATCAAATGATTTTTGAGGGTAGATACCAATCCATGAGATCTTGGGCAAATGTTTTTTTATTTTTTTTAGTCAAAAAAATGTGTTTTTTAAATTAACAAATACATAAATGTTTGCCCTGTTTACACCTTAGTCCAACTTCTTTATGAATAAAAAGGTTTACTTGTCTCAATTATTCCTCAAAGGTAAAGGTGGGGGGTTTAGACGCAACAAGACAAGGAAGGCTTTCAATTTCTATTTTGAAAAGAAATAGAAACCATTTCTGCCTCCAATATTAGTCAGAAAGTTTGATTTTTCTTTATAAGATGGTGATGCCATTTAGCAATGAATTGTCCACTTCAGAGATGTGTTTGTACTTTTTATGGTTCCACCATAACAATGGTTTTGTCAAATTAAACTTCAGGAAGGAACAGAGGTTGCTGTGGGAGGTAAAGAGAGGAAAGAAAGAAAAAATCTAAAAGGGCAGAATAATTACTAAATTTGTAGATTTTAAATATTTTTGTTGTTATGCTAACAAACTATTGCGTATTTGAAAGTCAGGTTTGGGATGTGATTCTCAAATATTACTTAAATGTCATTTCTCATTATGTAAATTAATTCACAATGTTGTTCTTTTTTTCCAACCTTTTAAGAGCATTTGCACATGCTAAAAATACAGATGACAATTTAGGGGAGCATTTGAAATGTTTTCACATAAAACAAAAATTATTTGCTTGGTGTTTACCAATCAGTGCAGACAACTAATAGGCGAGCACCAGATCTATTTAAAACTACAAGACGTGGGATGTTCCTGGAATTGATAAATCATTAACCTAGCTTTCCAGTACTTTCTTGATTTGAAATTAAATCCCACATATCCAGACACATCAAAAATTGGGAGATTAACATGTTCTGCACAGCCCCCCCACCCTCCACCACATATAAACAGCTAAACTATGTTGTAGCACAAGGCCAATTTGCATCAAAAGCAGAAAGGAGCAGAACTGGTACTTGATAATGTAAAGAAAACCTGTGTTTACAGTAAATTTAGAGATTGCAGGCTAAATGTAAAAGTAAAAGAAAGTATTTTCTGAACTTGCAAATCAATGTTCTCACTTTCTACCTTTACAGCAACTTGCAATATATTAAACCGTTTTGATCAAATGGCTTTGATAAGGCAAAACAGCAAGATGATTTTAAAACAATGATATCCACATGACAACAGTAATACAGAGAACAGCCATGTTTTAATAGTCCTGTTGTCTTTTAGAGAAATACTCTCCACAAACATACACCAGCTTCATCAGATCCAAACTACCTCATATTACTCTTTTATGAAACATCATCACACTTTATAAGCCAGTCATTCAGGCCATGTATACAGGGCTTCTTTGCCTCTCTCCACTGTCCTGGAACTCAGGATAGAAGAAGAGGAAAAAAAACACACTGTCAACAAAGAAAACATGTAGTTTTAAAGCGGGCCTCTTTGCTAAAATGAAGAAACTTCTCATAACACAAGTAGGAACTCTGTCCTACTTATCTCCTAGGATAAAAAAAATGAAATTGGTCATAGATTTTGTTATTAACTGTCATCACAAGTCTAAATAACAAGGTAACTTGTTCTAGAACACTAATAGCTGATAAAATGACCCAAAAATTTGTCAAGTGGAACCCATTAAGTCATTGTCAATAAGCTCAAGACTGGCACACAAGAAACCTATTTCAATTCCCAGGAAACACAACAAGTCCAGTGTGGGTCCTTGGGCAAGACCCTACTGCTCAACTATGTAGCCACCAGGGGGCTCAAGTCTGGCCCCCCTGTGCCCATCCTTAGCCTGGATAAAATACAGGATTGTGATCTGGCGTAAAAAATCTCTGCCAAACCACCTGGCGACTCTGACCCTTTTCGTGCAGGACCCTTATGGTGTATAACCAGTCCAGTTTGTAATTGATGTGAACACCCAGGTACCTGTACCCATCCACCCTCTCCATGTCCAGTCCCTGGATGACCACTGGTGGAGACTGAGAAGCCTTTTTTCGGAAGTCTACCACCACCTCCTTACTGTTGGTGGCATTGATATGAAGGTGATTGAGTTCACACCGGTCAAAAAAGTCCTTGATCACCTTTCTGTATTGCAGATATTTCCCCTGTGACACACGTCCAACAATGGCTGTATCATCAGAGAACTTCTGGATGTAGCAGCTGTTTGAGTCATAGTGGAAGTCAGATCTATAAAGGGTGAAGAGAAAAGGAGAGAGCACTGTCCCTTGTGGAGCCCCCGTGCTACAAACCACCTGATCAGAGACACAGTCTTGGACTCTCACATACTGTGGTCTGTTGTTGATTGAGGTAGTCATGTTCCAGCAGATCAGCTGGTTGTCTTTAACTCCTGCTCCTTCCAGCTTTCCGCTGATGGTTGAATGGTGTTAAAAGCACTGGAGACGTCAAAGAACATGACTGTCGCAGTACTTCCAGGTTCCTCCAGATGTACCAGGGTTCTCTGCATTAAGTAGATGACAGCGTCATCCACTCCAATGCCCGGTCGGTACGCAAACTGCAGAGGGTCAAGCACTGGGCTCACCAGGGGTTGGAGGTGATTCAGTATCAGCCTCTCCAAGGTCTTCATCAGGTGAGACATTAAAGCTAAAGGTCTAAAGATGTTGGGCTCCCTTGCATGTGCAGTCTTTGGTACTGGGACCACGCAGGAAGTTTTCCACAGAACAGGGACCCTCCTCGGGTTGAGGCTCAGGCTAAACATGTACGCTACGACCTGACAGAGCTGGTCTGCACAGTCCCTCGAACAGTCTGGAGCAGATGCCATCTTTAGCATTCCTGTTCTTGATCCTGCGAAGCTCTCCTCTTACCTGACCCTTTATATATAATTTTATATATCAAATTAAACAGAATGTGTTTGTAAAGACGGACCAGTAAAATGTTTAAATGAAAGCAATTTTAAAAGTTAAACAGATTCCAACATCATAAACTCAAACCATTTTTGCTTTTTTGATAGATTGTATTATTTAGAGAAAAAAAAATAGAGTTCATTAATTAAATGCTCCTGGTGTTGTCTTCTCTTTCTTTTGCATGATTATAAATTCTACTACTAAATACAGCTTTTTCTAATATTTTTAATACCAGTTTTCTATTGTTGACCTTATTTATTTGACACAAAATAGAAAAAGAAAAAGCTTGCTTGTTGCTTTCAGCTTCTGCCCAAGGGCTCCATCTGAAATCATGGACCACTTTGTTACTGTTGAATACATGGAACCACAGGGATGCATTGAAATGTATTTTACGCTCCACTAGGAACAATCATAAAGGAAAACAAGAGCAGTAGCCCCACATTTAGACCCTTTATTACTCTTTATGAGTAATAAGGGTCACATACAGGTAAAGCCTCTCAGGCCATTTCTCTAAATATCTCCCCATTTTCCTCCAGCACTGATGTCATATCAGATCTGAGAGCGTGTCCTATCTACTGTTTCTCTGAGGACCACATTGTTCTAACAGCAGTTTTGGCTGTTTGTCCAAAATCTTTTACAAGGAAAATACATTTTCTAAAACCTGTTTAGTCCTGTGAAAACATAACAAACTCCAGATAAATATACATGTCTGTTTTTGCACAAGTCTTTGCATCGCTAAGTTTTCCTCTAAAAACCTGCTCTCCGAAAGAAAAGCCCCTTCCAGGAATAGCCTCGAAGGGGCTTTTCTTTCGTTTCATTTTTGCTCTACAGGCTCATTAAGTGGTCCACAACCATGATATTTCTAGCAGACCCCCTGCGTGCCCTTTGCTGTTGCCCATTTTCCACCTGCAGACAGCCTGTATTTGCCCTGTATCCACATGTAAGGGGCTTTAGTTTGCTTATTCAGTGTTTAGGGTCATGTTCTGTTTTGAGTTATTTCCTGTTACAGTTACTCCAGGTTGAAGGTCATTATCATCTACAGCTGTTTCCATTTGTGGTAATTGTCGTTAGCATACAAGTGTCTCATCCTGGTCAGGTCATTTGTTCTGTCACCCATATTTTGCTCTCTAGTTTTTGTCATGTTCAGGTTTTTATTTTTTTATTGAATAAGATAAAACTAATTTCTGCCGGTCTTCTGCATTTTGGGTTCTACACCACCGGTTGTTTGTGTGAGCAATGGCTATGCTATGATGAATCTATCTGCTGTTGCTATGATGCTGTAGTTATTTTGGAGGAAGCTCTGTAATGACAGTATTACATTCAGCATGTTGAAATGAGCCTGTAGTGCTTCGGTCGATTAAGGTAAACATGCCTTTTGTTTTCTTTTATGTGCTGCAAAAGGGCAGCTGCCACTGGCTTTTATCCTATTGTACAACATGCATGTTCAATTCCACCACAACATATCCATCCATCTTCAATGCCTGTTGTGTCCTGAGCAGGGTCACAGGAGTTGATGGAGCAAATCCTGATACTGCAGGGTGCAGGCGGGGTTCACCCTGCATCAGAACTTCTCAGACCCACATAGAGACAGACACACTCACACTTAGTACTCAAGGAACCAGAACATATTGTGAGCTAGATAAAAGTTGCATCTGTGTGTTACTAAAAATATGGTAGTTATTAACCAGCTATTAGTTAAGATCTTGAAGTGTTTCTAATGACGAAAACAAATATTTTGTTGATTGGATAACTGTTAAAATTTTTGTCAAATTAAACCGTAGTTTAACATTTTAATTTTTTGCTCTAAGACATGCGGCTGCTCATTCTTATACAATATGCACAATGAGATCCAAAACATAAAATAATAAATAAAAATAACAATAACATTGGAGTTTAATCCTCCGTAAAACACTTTACAGAAAACCTACACAATGGGGTTGTGTGTAAAATTACAATGTTTTTTTTTTTTACTTGTCCTGTGTATCTTCTGACAAACCAGAGGTATGTCTGAATAAACCCCTTTTGTAATCGAGGCCAAACTTTATTCATTTTAATCATATTTGAAAATCTTTTGTGTTGGACCGAACGGAAAACGATGGAGGAAGAAAGAGGGATGTTAGGGGGGGGTAGGAGGATGGTTATAGAAAGGGGGGGTAAAACCATGAAGCAGCATTAAGCAACACGTTTCTGGATGGTCACACTCATTACGGTGAGGTCCAGATGTACTACAAATCTATAAAGGCGGGGCCTGTCCACACCCACACTCAAATATTACAAAACATACCTGTTGGCTCCAAAAAATGTTCACATGTCAACATGTACACAACACAAATACTGTTCACACACGCATACCTATGTATTCAAACCAACTAGTGTGAAATATTTCATTCAATCACGCAAAATGTTAGTGCAAAGGTGAGCTAACACCTGTGCTCAGGTGAGTGTTTATGTTCTTCTAAAATGGATGATGAAATGTAAAAAGAAGGAGGGAGAGTGCCCAGTCATCCCCACATGGAGACCCCCGCCGCAGCAACAGAGGCAGCCAGAACCCCTTCAATGCCCGCATGGCAGCAGATAGAGAACAACCGCCCCCCCGGGCGACCACATCCGCCACCCAGGCCAGGGCCAGTAGGACCGCCACGGGGGCCCCCCAGACCCAGAGAGCAGGGAGGGATGGGGGGGACAGAGAGTTCAAGCTCCAGCTCAACCAGGAGAGGGCCCAACGCAGGGTCCCGCCCTAGAAGAGCGCCCACAGCCCCAGACGAGCACCCCACCACCACCCAGGAGTTCTGGGCATGTCCCCACCCGAACCCCAGGTACGAGCCGGGACCCACCAAGGGAGACCCGCCCCGCGCTACAGGCACCCACCCACCCGGCCCACGGTTGGTCCAGGAAGGGGCAAGGCAGGGGCCAGCCGTCCCTGCCCAGGAGGGGGGCACCCAGGAGAAAAGAGGGTCCACAGGAAGTGTTGTAAAACATGGCCCGACCAGGCTCAACCAAAGTTGGAAATTTGGCAAGTCCCAGAGCTTAGGGGCAGGGACCAGAACCCACACCACAGGGACACGGACACCCCCAGCTCAGATATGATGTGATCCCCGGCTTCTGGCCTTGCCAGAAAGCTCAGAGATCCCTCTCTCTGCATCTGCATCTCCCTCTCTCTGCTCTCGGCAGCCCTCTCTCTCTGGCCCAAGAAGCCAGCATCCACCATCCTATTCCATTTGGCAACCATGGGAGTAGGACCACTGCCAAGCAGTTCCTCCCCCCAAAGGTGCATCGCAGGCAAATTGGGGACAGTCTACCAGCTGTGGTCAAACAGCCCCCCCCCCCCAGCATAGGGCCCAGGTCCCCTAACCCCAAGGGTCCCATCCCCCGAGGTTAAATCTTAAACGGTATATATTTATCATTATTATTTTTTCATGTTGGATTCATTTGATATCCCTGTTTAAATTTAACCAAATCTTGGACAGAATTTGCTGACATCCTAAAAGGTCCAGAATGCTTAAAACACTGCTATAATTTCAGTTTGGGGTGATTTTCTGATCCTTAAAACACATATTGCCACATCTGTTACCCAAAAGTGGAGATATTTGGGGAAACACAGACATGGTTTTTCAGTATTTTGCACCTGTGCAAAAGACAATTCAGCTGCCACATCTCACAACTTTGTTTGCGATTCTGAAAGACCTGTAAATGAAATCCCTAACATGTTATTTTAAATCTTTTTTTGCTTTTTTAATTGTATGAATGCATTTTAAATAATGGTTAAAAACACTGAAAAACAGACTTTCATTCATTCATTCATCTTCTATTCCGTTATGTCCCTTTCGGGGTCACGGGGCTGCCAGAGCCTATCCCGGCCACTTGTTGGCGAAGGCAGGGGACATCCTGGACAGGTCATCAGTCTGTCGTGGGGTTGAAAAACAGACTTATATGTTAAAACAAACATTACTCTGACTACGCTAACTCCCAGGCTTGTTAGTAAGTAACAATTAAAAAAATACGACACTGCTACACGTTAGCCATGTTGGCATAATTACAAAACACCCAATCTTGTTTGCATCTCGTAAAAAAAAAAAAAAAAAAGACATTCAGACAGACCACCTTGTAACCCTCAAAATTGCTTCAACATCAATGAGCACAACCAAAATTAATTCATATATGAAGCACTCTTGTTAGGCACATTTTTTTAAAATTAAAAAAGGTTTTGAAGTATGACTTACGGTGGAGATGGTACAGTAAGAAAGACTATTAGCTCAAATTGCCCTAAAATCTGCTCCAAATTCCATCATTGTTTACAAAAATGCACAAAACCAAAAGCTCAAACTTCTCAAACTCAGTTACTGAGTAAATTACTTTTCTCTACCTCTCAAAGTCCACATCGGCGGTCGTCTTCTTGCGGTTTCTCTTTACATTATTTCTTTATGCTTGTGCAACACTTCACAACAATTTAGGGCTTCTCTCCATTAACATGTGTTTTTTCTGTCCCTGCAGGCTCTGCTCTGCTACACAAGTTGATTTACAGCTCTTATCAAATACATATTGCCAAGCGAGTGAGACGTGCAACCTTTCATTTGCACGACACTGCCCCGCAAATTCGACACGCTACATTAACAAGAAAAATGACTGCTGCTATGCAAGCCAATACTGTGTGTGTGTGTGTGTGTGTGTGTGTGTGTGTGTGTGTGTGTTTGTGTGCCCCAGAGAGAGGATAAAAAATGCAGTTCTGTAAGTGTCTGAGAGGGAAGTTTTTCCACAAAGCGATAGAGAGCGTGCACGTTTCAAAGTAAATCATTCACAGATCCAAGCGCATGAAGGTTTGGCACTGCTCAAGCGTTTTCTATGAAAAATGGAGAAAAGAACAACAACAACAACAAAATGTAGCCACAAAGATCCAGTTAATCATTTAATGCCAATTAAATTTATCTTTTTGATTAAATGTTTCAAAATCCCCCTGAGAGCTACGTTGGTGACATTGAGTGTCGGTCAGTTGCTCCATTTTTGGAAAACACGAGCTTTAGAGCCAAATGCAGGCATACAAAACTTTACAAGACTTTTTAGATATATTTTTGTACTTTAATATCTACAAAAAAGATATTAAAAAAAACATGCAATCAGCTACCCTGGGTATTTATTTAAGAGGAACATGTCAAATGACATCAGTTGTTTTCTGCACTGGGACTAATGTAAATATTAAATAATGTAATTGTGAGCTTTTATTTTGTCATGTAAATTCTGACTTGATCTTTAAAATAAATAAATAAATAAATAAATAAATAAATAAAATAATCAAAAAACAACCAAATTTTTAGGGGGGCATTAAAGAGCAATCTGTAGACCACATTTACACAATTATTTTTTTTTTTAATCAGAGATAATTACTTTGTTATCCAAAGTGAAAGAATTATAGAGGGTTGAATATTGTATTATTATCATTTTTTATTTCCTCCATAATATTGAACAGCCAATTAGCAAGAGTGGTATATAAATCATACAATGATATTTGAAAGCTCTGGGAAGTCAGATACTGATAAAATAGCGTAATAATAATATTTCACAACTATACCTCAATTAAAAAAACACAAAAAGCCAATAAACCAATTAAATAACCAATACGAAAATTAAAGGAGTAAAAATAAAGCACATAAACAAAACAGATGCCATGGACCTTTTGTTGTCACTTTTTTCAGACTGGTTTAGAGATAGGAGCCAAAATGTAAAGAAGGTCATTAAGATTTTATCAAGGACATTAAATGTCTGGTGTTTCAAAGAGGTCGAGGAGCTTAGTACAGCTCAGTACAATGCGTGTCCATTAAAAAAAGCCATCACCCAGTCAGTATTCAGATAACTGAAGGTGTGCTCTGATGAGTCTACAACCAAGTTAGACTTTAAAAGTCTCTTTGGTACAATGATTGGTTTACGGCTATGATATTCAAAGGCATTTCTATTCTTCCCTCCATACCATTTAGTGTCTGTAATTGAATTGGTCATTGGCGTGTGTTAAACTTAAAGAAGACATATGCCTCTGCACTCTTCACCTGTAGTGATTTTATTGCCCAACAAATAACCAGAAAGAACGATAAATTGTACCAAGGCAGACACATGGCAACACCCGCAAATGAACTTAATTTTTTGAGTCAAGAGTCTTCCATATGCTGAAATAATTACCCATTGTGATAAGAACCAGTTCTGTTACTATCACCACAAAGCCGATCAGGTTTTTAATTGAGTGGTCTGAGTTCTTAATGGCCATTGAAACCAGCAATCAGTGTAGTTTTCTCTATTGACCACTTCTTTACTTTGATTGCCTCTTTTTGTCTTTAAGTGTCTCCATGGGAAATTAAACAAGCAAAAATACAGTTTTTGTTGGTTCATATTCATTTGTACATTTTATTCATTTCATTTACGTGAGTCTATGACTGAAACCTCTTTTTTTGTTTGACCTCCACCGCAGCTCATCAGATAGTAGCTGACAACCTTTTGTGTTGAACATATTTTATTTTACTCATTTTACCTGCTAATTATTCCATGGGCAAATCAACTATGTGTTTGGATAAAACTCTTTTATATTGAAAACTATAAAAATAGTTTTTATGTAGGTTACAGAGCAGATGAGAAACACAGAGCGCCAGGCAGATGTGGACAGAGATGTTAAGAAAACGTTGGTTGAAGGTAAGACAGAGGGTAATGCCTTAGTCACAACTGCCCTTATTGGTGGATATGGGCTGTCTGCAGCCAAAAAAATGGGGAAAACCTGTACAGGGCAAGCAGGTGGCGCTTCTATCTACGACCTTCCACTGACCTGGAAAACTCGAAAATCTGCTGCATCTGTACAGATCGACCCCCTGTACGTGTGCATGTGACTAAGGCTCAAAGAGGTGAAGCGCTAGAGGGTACAGGGTAGTTTTTAAAACCAGCATTACTTTGCTGGAGATTATTTCTAGAGGTACAGCATCAAACACCAAATAATCAGCTAAACAAGACACCAAACCTGACCCACTGAGACGTTGACTAATATTGTTTGTAGAACAAAAAGTAAATCTCATTTTGTTTTAGATATAGACATTTTCTCTTGGCTGTATGTTTTACATACAGGTGTAATAGAGGTGACTAGAACATTAAAGTTCTGCTCTGGGTATTTTGTGCCATGATGAGGAGAGTTAACTTCTGTATTGATGATAAAAAATATGGGGGGGGGGAATTGAAGCTTATTTTTAGTGTTGGTTTATGATCTAAATTTTAGGGTTTAACCCTGTGTGGTGTTTTATGGGGTCCAGATGACCCCACCCTTACATTGATGTGTTCTCCCTACCATGACAAAGGTGGATAAAGGTAGAGAGGGTTTCATGTAATCCATGGAAACCAGTGAAGATCACAAATCATTGAAGAAAAAAAGTTCAGCGCACTGTCTAGTGGGGTCCAGATGACCCCACTTCCAACGTTAACGTGCCTAGGATAGCACAAGGGATAATGTGGGCAACCTTTCACTTGAAATTCACATCAACACATTCTCAATTTCCCTTCAAAGTAAGTTTTCAAAACATTTCCCTTTATTTACGGAACCTTCTGAACTAAATGTTTAAGGATTGAAGCCTGTCATGATCCTGCATCACTTACTGCCTGCAGCACCTTAAGGTTATCAATCTCACACTTCCCACCTGTGCTCTTGCCTCAGTAACCAGCGTTCACTCCGTAGTTGAACGTAGATTTTGTCCAAATTCTTCTTGATTCTTCCAGATTAATGCTTTTGGATCTCCTGGTGAGATGGGTTTATGTTTTCTCTTTTTTTTTACCTGTGTAAATTTTACTGGGGTAAAGGATTTTTATCTTTTAACAAGACAAATCAAAAAGAATAGTTCAACTGCAGAAAAAAGTTAATAAAAGAGGCATCTGGAATCTTTTTCCCTTTTAAAGGTTGGATTTTTTGCCCATTCAAGTACTTTTTAGGTTTTTTTTTTGTTCCTACTTCCATTTATCTGGCGACTCCTGATAGAGGTCTGGGACATCTCTTCCAACATCACATGAAGACGTGGATGTCTTCTTCTTTGTGTTTGCTTCCAGATGCTTTTCATTTATTTCTATTGCACTACTCTTGATCACTGTGTGCATTTCTGACGTCTACCCTCATTTCACACCCTGTCACAGACCCAAAGCTGTGGCTGTTTTTAGATAAGTATATATGAGTAAGCACAGGCGGGATTTGGCATTATGCGGAATTGGTTGTCAGTAGTCAAAGCAGGAAAAAAGGGGTTAAAGTGTAAACAGAAGACGTATAATTAACACGAGAAACCGTTGCTGTTAGGTAGCATGTTGTGCCTTGAGCCTCAAAGGAAAGGTCAGATGACCAATTACGGAAACGGATTGCTCATCTTGAAGGATCTGGAAGGATGAATCCTGACTCTGGAAAGTTTCATGCAATTTCATGTCTGTCTTAAAGTGGCAGCTTGAGTCAAGTGTACAGGGAAATGAAGCAGCAACCCGGAGGGGAAATAAATATATAGTATATGGATATGTGGATCTCCAAGTGGTGGAAAAAACAAAAACGGTTGTACCACAATTTATTTTAGAATGAAGTTATTTCTGGTCACACACAACAGAAATGAGGGATCCTTTATCACTACTGCTTTATTACCTTTTACACCAGAACTTTAGCTCCAGAGTTTACATTAGTTCAACTACCGCTAACTCTTCAACCGTGTAAATGAGCTGATTCTGTGAATGGCGGAAGAGTTGTGGCAGGTCAATTATTGAAATGGTCACAGAAAATGCAGTTAAGCATCACTCCTGTGATGGATCCTTGGTAAGACATGCAGATCATACTCTCTCATCCTCTTTACATGGTTTACTTTTTCATTTGGAGTGGAGAAAATCATGACTAAACCACTTCAACCAGTACTCGTACTACAAAAACCAAAAAGAGGAAGAAAAGTATAATAGAGAGAACAACTTATCCTTATGACTGTTAAATGTTGGTCAGCACCTCCATTTCCTTACTAAAATTATTTGCTATCAGATTTCTGAATTTCACACTGCCTTTTCTTTCCTTTCTCTACCTACTGGAAGTCTGTTTGCGCCACAATGCTGAGAAACTGCATGAGGGTCCACCTGCAATTAATTTAATCAAGATCCTCTATTTCAGAAGGTTTAGCTCTCAGACCAAAAGAAGCATTCATGATCATAGAATGAATGTGCCGCCTTTCACATTTATTTCCCAACACTCAAAGAGCATGTGCTTGTCAGTGACAGAGCCACATTTTAACTGAACCTGTGTTGATTTAAGGACAACGTTGCAGGTTTGCAGCACAGACAACAAACGTTATTGGTTTTGATAATTTCAAACAACCTTGGTTGTGAATTGCTGCATAAATAAACGTATTTTATTGGAAGACATACTATAATGTTTGTGCAAACCAGCTTCCTGATACCATATGGTAGGATCCTATAGGGTCAAAGGTTAACACAATTCAGTCGAGCTGCAGATGTTAATTCTAACATTAATTTAACAAATCTGACCTTCTTAGGGCTGTTTGATGAAACACACCCCTGAATAAGCTTGTTTGCATTAAAATGCATGCTGACATGGACTCAGTAATGAATACCTTCAGAGTCAAATGCAAAATAAATCTGCTCAAGTACAAAATCCCCACGCTGCGGTGCACAGTGTGCAGTTTCTCCGCAATGACATGCACCGGCTTACCTTTCGAATTCACAAAATGGGGCTACAAACTGACAAGGTGAGCTGCAAAACCCTATTCTATCTCTAACTCCACACACGTGCCAAAAATACATTCAGGTTCTGCTGTTTTTCTTAACTTTTATGACACCAGCAAAAAGGCAGACAGGAGCAACACAATTCTGCAACCCCGAAGCCCGTGTTCCTTCTCCCTCTCCCTCGTAAGTATTAAAACACAACCACACACAAACGAGCCCGTTCAGCCCACCCTGCTGCTCTTTCTGTCCCACCTCCCCCATTAAGAGTCCGACAATGTCGGCCTTGATTTATGGCAGCACGTTAGTGTGTCACCATGTGTTTATGTAGGCCCTTAGTTATAGGCTGGGGGAAGACACTGTGCATGTGTGCAAAAACAAAAAACACCACAGCCTGATAAGCATTTGAATATGTGTGTGTTGTTCTTTGAGTCAGATTGAAAGCCTTAACTGGTTCCTCAGGGATCCAATACTCTTTACTAAACGACAAATTGGATTAGATCTGATAAAACTTAAGTGAGCAAAAACAAAATGTTATGAGATAAAATATTGAAAACTAGTAACTGGGTCAAATCCAGCCACTGAACTTCAGTGGTTTCACGAAGGTGTTTATTCTTCCTCCCAAAATCAGCTAAAAGCAAAAATGCGTTTAGTTTAAAGCCGCTTTAAGAAAAAAAAGCTTTTAACCCTCCTGTTATGTTCATTTTGAGGAACAGAGATGATGTTCCTGGGTCACTGCACTTTTTTCTCTGAATCCCAGAAAATCCTGACAAGCAGTGTGAATATATCTTCACTAACTCCATTACCGATCATTCTTTCAAAAACTTAGTGAATTGGTGTTCCTTAACTCTAACAGGTAGTGGTTCAATTATAAGATAATTCACTCATTTTTCTTAAAAATATACATGTTCAAACTTTTTTTAATCTTTTACTACTATTTTACTTTTGAAAGACTACCATATAAAATACAATAGTTTTACATAACATTGAAACATAATCTTGAAATTTTGTTTTACATCCATGCATTGTGAACCAGAAAAAAACAAAATCACAATACAACAGACCAGCAATCGCAATATGAACTTGTGTGTGTGTCCGTACATCTACACAGCACAAGAGTGACCAGTCATCACACTGTGCTTTGAGCAAATTCTTTTTGCACATTTCGCACAGGTCATGCTTGTCTTGACCTGGATCCTGTCTGCGGCTCGACTCGCGCCCCCAGCCGTCCCCCCAACTCCATCTGGATGAAGCTGGTCTGCTGGACTTTGAATATGTAGTTGTAGTGTTAGATAAACTAATTCCTCTTTATGAGTTCTGGTACATCACCTGTCCGTCCTGGGGGAGGATCCCTCCTGCATGTGTACACCCCTGAGGTTTCTTAGTTTTTTCTGGAATCCGTTTTTTTTTTATTAGGAGCTTTTCCTTACCGCGAAGGGGGGTTTATGGGAAGGGATGACCGTTTAGTTTAGTCAGTTTGTTAGTTCAATTTAGTATTTTCCTATTGAATTCTATGTATTCATGATCCTTTTGATTTTATGTTTTACTTTTGTAATTTTCTATATGAAGCCCATTGAGACGACAGTTGTTGTGAATTTGGGCTATACAGATTGAATTGAATTGAATTGAATTGAATTGAATTGAATTGAATTGAATTGAATTGAATTGAATTGAATTGAATTGACATGGTCACATGAGTCACTGCCATCCTAGTGGGCCCTGGCACTGTCTTTATTATAGGTTTGTCTGACGCATATTTGGGGATGAAGACCAATGTACTTCAGCATTCTTTGATATGAATGTCTTGCTTGGAGGAGCAGGAATAGCAATTCCCTCATCTGGTTCAAAATCAGAATCATTAGAATCAGAATTTAGCTCAAGATAGTCTTCTTCTGATCATGATCAGTGATGACTTCCAGAGCCTCCTGGACTGTCATTGTTCTGCTTCGGTTGTTCATTTTCTAAAGGCATGCCTGACAGTGTAATGTTGGAAGGACTCCCATGCAGAGAATCTTTGAAATGTTTTGCCCCTTCCCTGTTGAGTGTCAACTGAATATGGATTGAGTTTTCCCACGAGAACATAAATGGTTCCTATCAAAAGTCATGATACCTAGGCACCTGTGGGTGGGTGTGTGTGTGTGTGTGTTTGTGTGTGTGTGTGTGTGTGTGTGTCTATGTGTGAGATTGGGGTGAAATATGTCTCACAGCTGCACATAAAGGAATACTAATTGTAATAGGACATCCTTTTACCTCCAGTTTGACTGTCGGGTCAAATTGACCCGAACAGTATCTATGTGATATAAACATGCAGGAGGGGGGAGGGGGGGTTCACATATGTGAGATGAACCATTTTCATAATAAATGTTGACTACGCTAATTAAGGCAAGCAGAAGAAGTTTCATGCTGAAAAAATACTGTTAACTATTTTTCCTAGATGTTCAAACTTTAAAACGGGTCAATTTGACCCGTAACATAACAGGAGGGTTAATGTAAACACTAAGGTAAACTGGATTTTGTTGCGATACTTCAAAATAGGAACTACTAGCTAACAAATGAGTTTTTCAGGATGTTACACAGGAAAAAAATATCCTTCTAAAAACAACTCAAAACACAAAATACAAGATATAAATGACTACAATCTGCAAACGAAATAGGTAGAATTTGTCTTTGTAAGAATTCTTAAAATGAGTTATATCTTGCTCTTTTAAGACAACTTGATCTTCAAATTAGCTATAAAAAAACACTCATATTTAGGTACATTGCTCTGGTAATTGCAAACATTATGTCTTAAAATAGGTGTGTGTGTTGTTAAAAAAAGTTGCTAATCTTTTAACTAAATATTATCCTTTAATGGCTACAACAGTCCAACTGTCCAGATAAAGTTGGCAAAATGATTGAAAATTATGGGTCAAAATACTAGTATTTTATTAGAGATATTATTTTAAACAAATTTTTTAAGATAAAAAGACTAAATATTTGTTTATACATTAGTTGTTTATACTAGTTGTAACACCTTATTGAAAAGCTAGTTGTTAGTTTTTGTCTTATATCGAGTGTAAAAAATATATTTGAACTAGAAACTGGACAAAAATACTTGGTGTTTCTTTGTGTTTTTTAGAGTACAGCTTCACGGGGAGTTATGAGTTTCTCCAGATTACTTTTTAATTTTTTTACGCGTGTTGCAGGTTTTTAGGTTTCCGGGCCAGTGAAGGGTCGGGTTCCTAGAGACCTGTATGGCCACTTCAAGGGACATCATGAAAATGGAACATACAATCGTGGAGTGTTCATAAGGCTGTTGACATGTGGGTGATGCTGTCAGTGGCCTTAAGCCACACTCAAGTCATCAGTCATGGCTGTACAACTTACTGCTGGATATCAGTTATCTACCAGTACTGGATGTACAAGTGTGATCAACATATGTGGGCCCCTTGCACAGTCTGCAAGGTTTCCACACCCCCTGTGTCTCACCTAGTTCACCCTTATTTACTCTTGCATATTGTTTAAAATGTTCGCTACGACCTGTCGCCTGCAGAATACCTATAGAAAAAAAAAGTTTTTTTACTCACAGATCGGTCAACGACCTTGATATTTCGATCACCTGTATGTCCCGTACAGGTTTGCCCCTATACACCCGTAGGGACAGTTGTACATGAGCCAGTAAGTCTCAAACCTTTCTAGAATAAATTTAAATGCGCCATGAAAAGCAAAACATAAAGACAGCTTTTGGAAAGACATGTGACATTTAAAAGAAAAGAAAAAAGGTTTTCACCTTTTTGTGAAACTGGCTTCATTTCTAGCTTGTTGAACAAAGACAAAAAAATACTGCCTAATTTCTCAGAAGCTGTCTTTCACATCCACATCCCTTTGGAAGCTTACCTGCCATGTCACGGTTCAACAAAATGCTGCCACGAAATGAAGCTGCAGAAATGTTGGATAAATAATGCTTAGAGTGAAATAAAGATGACGTCCACGGGGTCTCATTGCAACAATAGACTAGACCCAGTGGGTGTTGAAGCGATTTTATTGGCAACTACTGAGCTGTAAATGTTTCTTCACAACTCAGGCGTTTAAGCACAAACGATATTCATCACAGTTTTAATCATCAAAATCTGTAATGGATGACACTGTCTGGTAAACGGGACTGATGGAGCCGAAAGCATTGAGATTTATTTCAACAGCTTTTTACAATTTTTGTCTTGTTTAACTGAGCTTTGAGTAGCTAGCTAGTTGTTTTTATTGAGTGTTTGACGAAAAAAAGAAGGACTTTAGAGGGATATTCCTTTAATTATATTAGCAAACTAAATCTTTTCTGAACATGACCTATCATTAAATCTAAACCTAAAAAAGAGAGAATATTAAACTAACAATAGACATGTTTAAGTCCAAGAAATTATAAGCCGGATTTCTTCCCAAAGCCTACAGTCCTTTCACACTTTGATAGGATTCCAAATAGACTTGTAGCTAAATTATGAACATTATTGCGCATTTCTACCCAAGAAATATTCAGTCTTGCACAATGAACATTAGCTGAATTTTTGCTGATTATTGGCTTTGACTTTAAAAATGCATTCAGACTTGGAGGAGCAGCTCTTTATTACCTTGTCAAGGATGTGTTATAGGTTGAGTCAGTTTCTTATTAGGAGTTCTTAAACGACATCCAATGACTGACATAAAGCTTCACTATGTACATCTATAAAAGAAAAGAAAAAACGCCCCTCTCACCCCCCGTGGGTGGTTTCTCACTGTAGCTCGGGTCCTCTACCAGCGGTCTGGGAGCTTGAGGGTCCTGCAGTATCTTAGCTATTCCTAGCACTGCACTTTCCTGAGAGGTCTGAGGTCTTTCCAGGGATCTATTGTCACCACTCCTCCAGCTTGGGGGTTGCTGTCCTACGTACTCCAATTACCACGGCCACTTCTGAGTCAGCTGATGCCATTTCGTCATGCAGGGGCACAAACTTTGGTTGGTAGCGATTCAGGAACTGGTGGAAACGGTTCTTGCTTGCTGTGAAATTCTCTTTAGCAGCTGGCGGGGAAGCCACTGGACCGGCGTGCTCTACATCTCCACTCACCTCCTCAGAAATTCCCGCAGCACCTTCTTCGGATGCAAAAGGTCTCACACAAGCGTCTTGAGTCGTCTGAGCTTTTATGATGAACAGAAGGAGTAATCTGCCAAAACAGGAAACCGTAAAGATTGAAACGCGAATAAGCAGGGATTACTGTACTGGCACTGTGACAATGGCCTTAAAAACTGACTGTTTTTTTGTTAAGTGGCTAAGAATGCAATATTCATAATGAAAAGACTACGGGGAATGCTTTAAAAACAACTCAAAAGATGCTCAGAGTGGGTCTTCAAGTTGGTGGGGTTTTTTTGTGGTGTTTTTTAAGGTTTATTTTGGCTTACAGAAATAAGATGATTCATGAGCGCCTTTGCTCATGACATTTGCATCCCACAAGAGCCCTTCTATACCCAAAGATACTTTGTTCAATAGGTGCAGCTGATTTGGTCCAAAATAGCATCTCAATATGCCGTTTTCAGTATTTGAGGAACAATTTCCTGTGTGTGTGTGTGTGTGTGTGTGACAGCTAAAACCAAAACTGTTAAAAGCCTTTGGGTTTCTCTTTTAACGCCAGTTCATATTGTTGTGCTTCAGAAAGATTAAAAATCCTGATCAAGCGACAACTCTTCATATATTTTCGCTGAAGTTGATAAACAAGAAAAACATGACAAATGGTTCTTGCACCCTGAGATTCCACTGCCCTCAAAAATCTGCACTTCAGTTTTACTCTGCTGGCTCACTTTAGGTCCCCCTGATTCCCTTCAAAGGCAAAGCGCTTCAAGCACTCCTCCACTCTGGTAGACATGGTAAATTAAACTTCAAGTATTAGAATTAATTTGAGATCACACATTGAACTGTTTAAGATTAAACCAGAAGGTCTAATCTGTCCATAACAGATTAGATGTATGGTGGGATCAAGGCATCCTTACAGAAAGTATCAACTTTTTTAGAAAAGGGGGCATCTAGCTTTAACCTCAATGGACAATCAAACTCTGACAACATGGTCATCAATCATCTCCAAATCTTTCATCCTTAATTTATCCGTTAAACTGCTCATTTGTGTGTATTTGCTCTCACTTGTATTTTCTGACTTTTTCTTTGTAATCCATATTGGTTAAAAAAATAAATAAATAAATCTCTACAAGTTTGAACGTGCACATCCCTGGTGGTCTTACAAATAGATGATCCAGATGACATCAGCCCTGTAAAAATGTGCTTCTCTGAGCATTCTTGGTGAAAATTACATTTCTCTTCTGTGCTTGACATTTCTCCATAGTGATTTTTTTTCCTCCTTTATTCCCTCTTCAGGTGTGCTGTGCGCTCTGCGCCTGGATACTGTAGGCCTTATTTACATTCAGAGCTGGACTGGATCCCCCAGGAGTCCTGCAGCCGTTCACAGCAGCTTTTTCCTTGACAGAGGCTGGCAATTCTTTTCGTAGCGGCGCCCGTCCTGCCTCTTTTAGGTTTGGCTCACTCGTTCTGGATACCCTTGTAACTCCTTTTTCCTTTTTCTTCATCTTAACTGAAGATTTTGGACTTTACACGATTTTATAAAGTCAATGTATATCTTGTTAAAACAAGGAAATAGGGTATTTGCTGTTTCAAAAAACAAAACATTATTGCAGTCAGCTGGTTGATGCAAGTCTGTGTTTCATATATCAAAAACAATGGTAAATTTCTAGTAACCATTGTGCTATCCTAGGCACTTTAACATTGATAATTGGGTCACCTAGACCCACTAGACAGTGCGCTGAACCTTTTTTCTTCAATGATTTGTGATCTTCAATGGTGTCCATGGATTACATGAAATCTTTCCACATTTATCCACCTTTATCATGGTAGGGAGAACACGTCAATGGAAGGGTGGGATTGGATGTTGTCATAATAAGGCGAAACACAAATCACAGAGTGTCAATAATGCAAAAAAATTAACAGTCTGGTTGAAATTAGATTTTCATGCTTGTTTTGATCTTTATTGTAGGTAGCAATAAAGTTTTATTTAATAATAATAGCAAAATAAGCTTAAACTTTTCAAGGAAAAGAGGCAAGCTTAAGTGAACTGACATGTCTATGGATAGGGTTTAAAGTAAATAACACCACGTAAATTTGAAAGTTGACATTGTAAATTTGAAAAAAAAAATGCTATTAATTTAAGTGTTTATTTGTAACAGTTTACATTTCGCATTTTTATTTTTTTCCCGATTCTGTCCTTCTTGGCTTTTTGTTTTCAGAGTAGAGCGTTATTTTACATGGGGGTGGGGCTATGAGCCCATTGGCTGCCGAGACATGGTTGACATCAGGTGATAGAAGTTATGGTGACATCATTTTTAATCCAAAACAGCGCCTGGTGTTAGTGTTACTGTGTTATCTCTGCTTAGATTTATCAAACTTTGGGGGGGCATCATTACTACTATGCCACGATTTTTATTTTTATTTTCAATATTCCTTTCAAGTTTAGAATGTGTACATTTAAGTTAAAACTGTTGTCTTTTTTTCTCCAAATTTACAATCTTGTTTTCAATTAACTTTAACCCCATAGACGTGAAGCCTTAAACTCTACAGTCTCAAGCAAACTTTTCCCCCCAGCATCTTCAGAGCCTATATCTTCGGTTTACTCAAAAAGTGTAGTTTGGGGGTTTCCGGTGTGAAACCCTGATCCTTCAAGAGTAACTGCATGTTGCAGCTTCTGGCAGTTTTCCATTTATCCAAGTTGTTTCTGTGTCTACTGTGTTGGAAAACTACACTCCCAAAAAAACCAATGACAGTGAAATTATAGCCCAGTAATTGCTGCGGTGCTTGGCTGGGTCCCGGGATTGCTCCTGTCTCCAGACCACCAAACTGCTTTCCAGAGGGCAACCATTGGAACTGATTTACCTTTGAATTTATCAGAGGCGTCACTCTCCACTTCCTATTTCTTTATCTCATTTCATTATCTCCCATCACTCAATCACTTGCTTTTCATTTGATTTTCAGACGGTAGTTTTTTTTCTATTGAGTAAGTGGTAAAGTTAGTTTATTGCTCAATTACTGCCGCTCTTTACTAATTAAGGTGTCGACAGACCGCAGCCTGTGGATACAAAATCATTCTGACTTAAGTGTTTGGATGTTAAAAGTGGGGAAAAAAACAACCTCTCCTCTCTTGTTGTCACATTTAGATGAAGAAAAATTCCATTTTCCCTAGAGGGCGATTCAGTTTGCAATAATTTGTTGCAAAAAAACAAAGTCTATTATTATCCTTTATTGATAAGTCAGCAGTTACTCAGTCAGTACAACAGCTTGTTCTCCTTTTGTCATTTGACACCATAATTTGTTTTTATCCAGGCAAATACGTATCATTTTCTTTCTTTTTGTATGTCTACGGGTGCTTTTAAATCAAAATATCAAAGTAGGAAGTTATAAAACTTTCTTCTGCTTTTATTATCTGAGAGAAAATAAACAGTATATCGTTTTAAGATCAAATTCTTTCCTTAAGATAAATCATTTTATAATCTGTCAAAGAATAAATGAGTTTTTTTCTTTCATTAACTCAATCAGATGTTTTACATCACTGTCTTTTTCTCAATAAATCAGTGATTATTTTTTGATGTCCTGGAACATTGTGATTTCTGAATAATTCATTTCAGTATGGATGTGTGAAAATGTTGTAAGATGATGGCATTTATAGAAACGGTATCTGAGTGTTGTAACTGTACTAATGATCTTTGTTCTATTTGTGGAAATACACAAAAAATTACCACTTTTTGTATTCCAGCTCTAATAAGGGGCAATTGGAAATTTTGTTTAAATTCTGTATAATGCTACTTGCCTTAAGGAATAGATTTGGTCAGAAGCTGCTGGTATGTTGAATGACAGATAACTACATGACCACATCACCCCTGGAGTCTTCTCTTTTAGGCAGTTGAAGTTTCAGATCTTCCACTCAATTTCTCCTGAAGGTTCCTCAAACACTGATCCAAAGGTGACAGAGCATATGCTATAGCTAAACTTAAAGGCAGTGTCACACAGCCACAACATACATTTTGCATGGATGAAAACTGGCTATATGTAAATGTATGTGGAAAAAGTGAGAAAGTTACGTGAAATCTTCACAGGTGTTTCACGAAAGAACCACGTTAAAACCACAGATGAAGTACGAACCACACAAAGAACACGTAAATCAGTGTATATGAACCGTACGTGATTATTGTGCTCTTCATATGCATTTAATTTGTGATCTGTGTGTCAATTATGTAGTTTGAACGTGATATGTGTGCCATACGGACAACAAAAAAGTTATACATTGGTGGTAAATGCGTGAAAAGCCCATTAGCCATATGTGGGCATACAGTAGCAGTTTTAGGTATGGGCAGTAAGAGCAGTCAATTCAAAGGGGGCACCGGCTCAGCAATTGGCGGACAAAAAATCTGCACAGCTTCTATTATCTCTTATATCAGTGTTTTTCAACCAGTGTGCCGGCACGTGGGAGATGGCCAGGTGTGCCGTGGGAAATTGCCCTCATTCACTGATCTAAAAACATTTTCCATCTCCAGGATATCAACTCTGTGTTCATCCAAACAGGCCCTGAAACACACTGAGTAGTTAGGAATATGATAGATCGTAAAATACCTTTTTCTTTGTGTTTATTTGATTCTATTAAAGACATTTTGATAAGAATGACGGTACCGCGATTTAGCCGTAGCTTCAGCTGTTTGCGGAAATGCCCCGCCCCTTTAACTGTCTCCACTAATCATTCTTGGAGGCTTAATCACACGTCATCAGTCTGACCAATCAGAAGTGGTTAAAGTCTTCACTTCCTTGTTCCAATACTGCTCATAAAGTCTCTCAGTTCCAACAAAAATACCAGCTAAAGCTCGTCTTTAGCAGTGTAGCTTTCCGCGGGATCAGGTGTCAGACCGTGGAACAAGTGAACAAAACCATGGAGCTCAGAGACGTGAGTCTTTCTGCCCTTTTGCTGCAGTTTTTACACTACATCACCCATGATGCATTGGGTTAAAGTGACAGCATCTCAGCGCACAATGAGTCTTTCTTGTTAAATGTCTTGAAACCACAACGAACACGTGTCGAACAGTTTTTAAATCTTCTAACTTAACTTTTATTACATCTTTTAGAAAAAAACAGCTGCAACGTCCAGCTTTTTCTGCCATGATCACAAAAATGCACGAGAGATTGCGGAGGGGCTGTAGATCAATACAGACTAGGAGTTTCCCCCTTTTTTTTTAATGCTGTTGTGCCGCGGGATTTTAGTTGCGGTTAAAGTGTGCCATGGCTCAAAAAAGGTTGAAAAACACTGTCTTTTATGATAGTGTTTGGAACAGCCTAAAACCAGCTAATTGGCGCCCCCTGCAGCTGTGCGTGACGGCTAAGAAGGCCTCTGGAAGGTGTGTAAAGAAAAAGGGGATGGGTGGAAGAAATCAGTTCAACCACGAGTCTCTCCAAAATTAAGTGGAAGAATGGGAGAGGAAGGTGGGGGCGGAATCAACTTTATATCTATTTAAGAAAAAAAAAGTAATACCGTAACATTCTATAACCGACATTTTGATACTGGAATATAAAATAGTGCATTTTATGTTAATTTTTGTGTGAAGTGGCCAAATAAAAATAAGGTCACCAAGGTAAAAAAAATAGGTTAATTTGAAAACTTTGGTGGGGGAGTTAATTTTCAAGCGCCAAAACACCAGTGACATGGAAACTAAAAGGTCAAAGCCATCTGGTGCCCCATTTAGAACACAAGAAACGAAGAAAAAGAGAAGCGAGATAAAGAAAAGGGTCAGTCTTCATAGCTGGGGATGCATGTTTTCCAGTGCTACCTGCCACAACGACGTCAGCGACCAAAACTTTATTTTTTGTGGTTGATGACTAAAACGGAAGTAGGCCGAAATGTTACAACTGACATCATGGTTTATTTTTTACGCTTTAATTTTCTTCTCAAAACATTGCCCTACCTTTACTTGTACAATTAGTAGTAACCGTTAGCACGTCATGACTGGTGTGCCTGCTGTAACACTAAGGTTTTATTGTATTAGTAGTTCATAAAAGTTAAATGAGCTGTGATGGTTATACAGAAGGCTGCTGCTGCCATAAGATGCTAATGAGGTAAATAACTTCAGATTAGTCATTATTTCAATAATCATTTGTGGCAGCCTAAACGCATTTACTTTTAAAAGGCTGAATGAAGTCTAACCCCTCTTGTAAGTGTTTTACTTCGGTTGCATATTTGAACTGTTTATTTCCTAATGAACATATTAAAAGCCATCTATGAGTGACGTAAAAAAGAGACTTTGGTTTTTAAACAGCCTTCAAACTGGAAGTCGAAGAGTTGATTCTTTTTTAACAACAACTTTCATCCCAGTTGAGGAAAAATGCATCATTCTGTTTGTATAATTGCGTCATTTTAATATTCTCTGTGATATAATTTTGTTCCAACTATTCTTCCAAAAACAAAGTGGAGCCATGAGGCTCGTTAGAGAGCCATTTATTTTGAAGAGTTTGGCAAAATATTCAGAGCCTTCACGACTGGAGTAAACATTTACAGACAAAATATTCCAAATACCGGCATAGTACAAACATGATATCGCAAAAGGTGAGTTTTTGAACTAACATTTGAACTAGCATTTGGAATTTTACCTTTTTTTTTTTTTTGATGCTTAAAAAATTTGCATATGTTAAAACATAATGAAGCATTTGAATGTCTAGATGAGAGGATTTGCTTTGAGCACCAATCAGTGTCGCTGCAAGACAAAACTGTTCACCCTTTAACCCTGGAAGAGAGTAAAGGAAACAGGAATGTGTTTCTTTTCTGTGTTGTCAGTGACAAGAAGCATTCTTTGCTGTGATGTAATCTGAAGTAATCACTGATGACAGTTGCAAGTACAAAGCTTTTGTGAACATATAAAACAAAGCATGAGCCACACTGTTTTACAAACGAGACATAAAATAAAAAATGTGCACATCTGTCAGCATGTTCTTTTTTTCTGTTCTGTGTTCTGTGCCCTTGTCAGCTGCAAAGCTCTTCAAGGAGTCGTCTTGGTTTGGAAGTAAGTTAAATTGTAATAAAAACCAGATTCGTCCTAATATTATCAGTCATCTATATTTTTTTTAAGTTAAAGCAGACTATATATCCTAATTGCAATGGATATTAGATAAATTGAGGTAATTTGTGAAGGTTCGATTCTAAATCCATTGCATTTATGAATATTTTAATATGCAGATGACATACAATTTACTATATGCTCAAATAAACTTAATTTAGTCAAAAACTGGGTTTGCTTCATATGTCAGTCTACCCTATCACTGCCATGACTTCCCTCAGCCTCAGGCTAACCAGAGTTTCTAATCCAAGAATGATTTGTATGTCAGCATTGAGCATGTTTGCCTTTTACTGGGAGGCATTTGTGAAATTAAATTCCTCCAGATTGCCTGTTTTTTTGTTGTTGTTGTTTTGAATAATGCTAGTGTTCCTTTTCAAACAAGACAGCAAGATTTTTCATTTACAAAAGCAGTAATGGAAAACCAGCAACGGCAGGCAGCAACAGACTAAACACAGGACAAAAACCTTTGTTCAGAGCGAAAACTCTGCTTTCAGAGAAAAGTAGCACTTTGAACACCAGACGAAAACAGAATAAAATAGTCTGATTGCAGAATGACGTGTGAAACTCTGAAAGAAAATATAAAGTTAGGCTCAAAGCCTAAAAAGAAGGCTTCTGTTGTGGTCACTGTGTCTGTACCTGCAAATAAAAACTCAAATCTATGTAAACGGCGACATGGATCACCAATTAACAAAAAATCTTTCTAGGTTTAAAATTCAATCTAGTTTCTCAGTCTTACTTATAACCGTTTTACACCATCAAAATATATATGTGTTCCATTAAAGTATTTGCTTTGGTATGAGCCAAATACTGTAGGTCACATCACAACATGAAGCTTTGGTGATCTCACCATTCACTGGTGTAGCAGCACTATTTATCCAGTTTAATGTGATAAAAAAAAAACTAACACAATAACTTTTACGTATCAAGATCCTACTGATTCTTGTATGTATTTGTGTTTTGTTTTTTCCCAAAAGATATTTGGCAGCAATGGATGGAGTTGATCTTTTTCCCCAAAAGAAATAGTTTAAAGTTGTCTTTATAAGGACAATCCTAGAGGCCAATCCTAGATTTGTACCTATGACCTCTACCAATTCTTTTCTTTTTTAACTTTTGTTTCATGTTGATATGTCAAAACACAAGTATCATGAAAAGAGTCTAAAGTTTAGAAGTCAGACAAACAAGTTGGTGTGCATGATCCCTTTTTTTTGTCAGAGCAGTTCTATCTGAAAGCTTCAAAACTTTTGTAGATTTAATATCAAAGTAATAGAAACATCTAAACCCTTTTTAATTTTGTGGTAGAACTAAAATGGAAGAAAGCTGGACCCATAATAGGTAGAAATTTAAATTTATTTAAACAAACTCAAAAGAAACAAATTGTAGCTGGAACTAAAATGAGAAACTAAAACATTATTGAAACTGAACTAAGTTTCCACACGAAAAAGTTGACGTGCAGGAATCGGACATAACCCAATCCAAACACAAGACTCAGATGTACTGAGGGAGTGTTGGCTGGAACAAAAAACACCTGTGGTGTTTTTTAGGCCAAAGCAGGTGTGAACTTGACTGGAGCAGAACACAACTGACAAATCAAAACCACACAAGCTCCAAAGCAAACTGAAGCTAATTGTATCTAAAAACCAACTTCATCAGGAAAGTTCAACCAAAAAAAAAAAACAGGTGATGGTAAGAGGATTTCTGTATATATAGTACATTTTATGACTTTAAGTATTTTTAGTTCTTTGCTTCTATCATCTGCAGGTTAAGAAACACTGCTGTGGCTGTGAGGTTGCTGTTTGCCTGAACTTACTACCTAGAAATATGAGCTGTGATGGAAACCACAACTGGATTGTCTCTTCATCAGCTTGGATTCAGGCTTAGGTAAGAAAAAAATGTTAAGGTTATTTTATTTTTTGCGTTCCTACAGCATAGTCCTTCTCGTTTTTTTTTATTTTTTTTATTTATTTATTTTTTGGGGGGGGCATGTTTTGTTTCAAAATGAACGTGGATTTGATCGGCTTTAGACCGTTTCTTCTTAGAATTTTAAAAGAAAGTGACTATTTTCACGCATTTCTCTAGACCGCCAGTGCTGAATTCTTTTTCTTGGCCGCATGAACCTGGAGGAAGGGTTAGGGTTGCGTTTAAGGTTAGGCTAATACGTGCGACCAACAACATTTTATTCAATTGTATTTGTATAGCCCAAATTCCCAACAACAGTCGTCTCGATGGGCTTTAGTCCTGAACTGTGAGGAAACTGGATTTTCTAGAAAGGACTGTATTAAAAAATATTATTATTATTAGGTTGGTTCTTTTTCCCTTTTCAGTTTCCAACACACAGAAATAATGAATAAGACTCAGAGACAGTTACTTAGCTTTTGTGGAGGTTTTACTTCGCACAAACACGAAGGGGACAGACAGAAGTACATGGTACATTCAAAGTCCGAACAAAGACACTCAGAAAAGGGCTTGGTATATATACCTGGCATTTACATATTCAGAAGATGGTCTGAGGATCTATGGTGAGAAAAACCCACCCACATGCTGTTGCAGGCTGGATACTTGAAGGTCATAAAGCTTCAAGTGTCAGATCTCTCTGATGTTCCCACAGACATTTGCCAGAGCACAAACACCAGAACACACAAAAAGTAAAAAGGGAGGATGAGGAGAAAACTGAGGACAATAGCTTGGTTGTGCTGTGTAATATAATTTTGAGATGATAATACATACTCAGTGAATTAAGTTTAAACCATAAGTGTAATAAAAGGTATAGGTAAATGTAATAATAGTAAAAAAAGGGAGTTTCTAACTATTCTATTTCTAATTATTCCTAACATGAACGCTCTCTAAATATGTGCAAACAATGCAGCAAAGTGCATCCAGATGAATTTCCATCATTTTTTTTGTGCTTGGTTTCACGTACAGACAAGCAAATAACATTGGCCATTTAAAAAACAAAATATAAGTTCTTTTGTGCTGATGGCCTTCTGTGTTTCCTTTGTCTTTTCTTTTTTCCATCTTTCTTCATCTTTTGTCATTGGACCTTTTCACCCTCAAACCCCCCACTTTCGCCTATTCTCCACCCAGGTGAGTAATGTTATGTCAAAACAATGGGCTATTGTGTTTTATTGAGTTACCCATATTCCGCTCTCCATCGTTCTTCATAAATCCCTCCTTTAGTATTCCTTGATCTCCTCCTGACTGTGTGTCATTATCCCTTTGGATTAAATATTCTGTGGCTTCCCTGCACATTTCAGATTGAAAACAGATGCTCAGGATTTTAAAACTTTTTGGTAAAATGACTAAAGAAATTCCTGGAACATTTTGAAATAGTAGGAGTAGGGAATGGCTAGAATTGCTAATGAAAGTTGGATGATCGGGGTGAATAATTTTAAAACCCGACTAGAAGATCAAGAAAAAAAGTCATTCAAAAAAATAGTCAAAGGAAAACAAAAGGCGACAAAAGACTGTAAACTTAAAAAGAATTAATGGGACCTTCGGCGTGTCAATCTGCTGGATGGACTCTCCGTGTGATGGAGGAATACGCAGACAAAGCGCACTAGAAGAAAAGACAGTGTGGTGAAAAATGGCCAGTCAGTGTTGAGGCTTTAATCAATGCTTGATTAATATTAATTCGTTTAGCCCTGGCACAGAGGCGGGGCTAAGCCATCACTTCCTGCCGTGATTGATTGCTGTGAGGGCACGAAGGGCATGCTAACATAGCAACACACACTGGACTTCCTCTCTGTCCCTCTCCTTCTAAAGCACATTCACATATGCAAAACCACTCGTGCATCGTTTGTGCTGACACTGTCTGAACTTTCAGGACCTCGCCTTGTGAGGCTTTTTGCATTTTAACCTTCCTAACATGTGCACGCAGAATGAAAGGCGATTAAAGTCGTGCCTGTTTAGGCAGAGCTCTAATCTAAACTCTTGTTGGTTCAGTCTGTTGCTGCATACATTTGAACACATGTTGGGCTTTAAACAATTTTCTGTAGCACAGTGTGTGGAGGGAAGTGTTTTTGGAATTATGCAGTTAGAATTAACACCCTTGTGATGTTACTTTTTTTGAAATTATAATTTTTTTTTTGAAAGATATTTTTGTGAGTTTAGTTTTTGTGCTGTCCCGCTGAATATTTGATATTCCTGTTCCAGACTATTATAAAAGGCGCTGAAACAACTTTTATTCAAAGAGGATGCTTAAATAGTGCACCTTTTCTTTTTTTTCTTCCTGGGGCTAAGTTTAACATGTTTATCATCCAAAATCAACTTTTTGAGCTTTTAAGTGTATTATGTTTAATTCCTCACTATAAACAACCCCAAAGAGGTATTTTGATCCATTTGCACATGTCTAAAACCCTGTTCTCTGAGCATCAGCCCCTCCTAACCCACGAAAACAAGCAGGTATTCACCTTGTGATGTCACCCAGAGAGGACCAGCGCCTTCCAGGATGAGTGTGTGCTGCCAGCTCCGCTCACAGGCTAAAATACACACCCACTTCCTCCGTGGAGCTAGCGATGATCGGCAAAACATTTTCCTTTATATGCAGATCTATCTTTGCAAAAGTTGGGATGTTGTTTGCTTCCATGGGAGAAAAGCAGACTAAACTAAAAAAATGAAAACAAAGGAGTAGCACAAGACACCCAAACCATTGTGTCCACCCTGAGGATGATGTTCTGCTCAGTTCCAAAGTTGGGTCCGTCCATCAGTTTAATTTTAAAAAAAAAAGTGTTTTTGGACATGCGAAACATGAAATCAGTGACTCCCTCACTAATGCTGATCATTCTTCCTCATCATTTAAATGTTCTGTTTTAATTGCTTATGAAACTTGAGTATTGAGTTGGCCGCTCCCGATTAAACAGTCAGATTTCTTTGAGTCAGCTGATCATCTCTGCCTCTGTTCCGCGTTTATGTCTGCCTTTGTGTTTTCAACATCTTTAAGCCTTTGGTTTTGCTTGATGGAGTTTGTTTTCTAGCTGTCTCTTGCATGTCAATCATGTGTTTTGGTGCTGTTCTAATTATCACTGCAACAGACTTGGAAAATGAAAAATCGCCAGATTTGGGAATGCATGTGTGTCTATGCTCTGAGATTGTGCTGCTATGTTTGTATTTAGGCTGCAGGAAGTGAGGGGGGTAGAGGAACACGTCCGGTCCAATGAAAGCTGGTATTGCTCAGAGCTCTGCCATTTTTTAAGCTAACTAATAGCAGTCCGTTGGCCCTATAAATCATAGAAAGTGAGATAAAAATGACTATCAGCAAGATGGAGAGGAAGAAGCTGTGCCTCGTCATCATTTTATCACTTGTATGTACGTGGATCTGATGGAAAACCTGCATGTACTGGTCTGAGTGTATGGTAGAAATATTGCTTAAATCTGTGAGTCTGTTGGTGAGCATTTACAGATTCATGACAAAAGCCTGCTGGGAAATTACTCATTTATATATTTATCTGTTGGAGGCTTACGTAAAAATTCTCACAGGAAAAAGTGGCCTTAGAAATCAATTTTTCTCCCAGCGGAAACTCTGTTTCCGAAATGGGAAGTAATCAAATGCAAACATGACCAAATTAGCTGCAGCTGAGGTCATTGGGAAGCAACGCTTGTGTCCTCATGTCAGTGGGGAAAACATTTAGAGATGCAACAAACATTTTAAACATGTTGAGGAAATATTAAACCTCCACCTCTGTTAAGCTCTGCAATAGTGAATGTTTTTCTTCGTATTTACGACTATATCATCTCTCAAAACATTTTATCTCAAAGGATGCTCAGGTAAAATAAATGTTAGATGACTGAATAAATAATTTTGAAAAAAGTAATTTCCAGAAATCAAACTGAAATTAAATGAAAATCCAGTGAGAAACTAGAAGGTACTGTGGGACATCGCTGATTGGATGATGACGGTTGTCCATGATTTCAACTTGGCATGAAGGGATACTAGATATGCTCCGTACTATAGAACTTTATTTTTTCATTTTTTATTAGTATGCGGACATTGAAAACTCATTCGGAAAAAAAACGTACATTTCAAACCAATCATCACACCTCATCATTCAATCCAAGATACCCCCCCTGCCGATGCCTACCTCTTCAAATTACTTTTTTCTGAAATGTTAATTTTTTTTTTTAAATCATTTTTCTTGACTGCGTTTTGGTTTCTGGAATTTTCTTTCTTTATTCCTAACATTTCTTTTTTAATTGACATGATAAAGTTCATAGTGTCTGTATTATCAACTGACTTCTTGGTTCTTTTGCTATCAAACACGGGTTGTTTTTCACATACCTGACATCTTCCAGAGGACGAACGTCAGTCAGTTTTATAATTGACGTTGTGATCTTTGTCTTTATGCGTTTAGTGGTTTGAACATCAGGGCCACCATACTAAACTGCATTCCTGCCCATTTCCTAATACCAGCAGTGATACATTGTGATCACCCCAACAAATGTCCCAGATACAGTTTTCTCCTCCTCGCGTGACTTCGTCTAATCAAAACACCCGTTATGTAGTGTCTCACATCACTGGTTGACATCATTCTGAACATTTCCCCCTTTTATATATAGTCAGTTCTCCCGACACTTACTGCTGAGGACAATATAAAGGTGCAATTTTGTCAAATGAAGATATTCATTGGACAATATAAAGATGCTACAACATGCTGGGACCAAATTACGGCTGTAACACCAGTGACGCACATGGAAACCTTTTGAGTCCTAAGAGCTCCATAAATTAATCACATCAAACTGTTTTTGAGTTCTTTTCCCCCAAGGTGCTAAAAATTTCTCAAAATAGTCATTTGAGATTTTCACAGAAAAGACAATTTTCCCACACCTTTATTTTGACATTAATGTGAAAGTCTTTTCTCTGCTCAGTGCCTCACTATGATTCTTGGTCTCCCACATTCTTATAATTTTAGTATTCAAGTGATGAATTTTATTCCACTTCAACTTTCATATTATTTTTACTTAGGCTGGTATTCACAATCTTCTATGTACAGTGTAAAATGTCTTATTCGGCCGTGGTGCAGCGGTAGGGCGGTTGACCCATGATCGTAAGATTGCATGTTCAATTTCCACCTGCACATCCATGTGTCGAAGTGTCCTTGGGCAAGGCACTGAACCCCACCTTGCCTCCGGTGGTAGGTTGGCCCCAGTGTTTGGCAGCGGAGCCGCCACCAGTGTGTGACTGTGTGTGTGTGACTGAGAGAATGAGTCTATGACTGTAAAGCGCTTCGGGCCTCGTAGGTAGAAAAGCACTATATAAGTATACGCCATTTACCATTTTACCATTTATTCATAACATGTTTAACCTGTTTGATCACATGGAAAATTAACACTTGAATTGTGGTGTTTTTAAAAAACAAAAAATAAAAAACAGCAATAGACATTGTAGATCTAAAGAGCAGACATTGTACAGGTCAACTTAACCTCGACTAAGGTCAACTAAGACCTCATCTCAGGTCAAGTTTTTCATCAATTTACTGGCTTGCCATACAGACACTGCCATTATTTAGTCTGAGCTCATTTTCAGAATATCACAATGCAATTCTCCCCAAAAAAAGACCATACTTTTTCAAGAATATAAAATTAGGTTATTCAAGAATTGGTACACATGATGGCATTCGGTCAAAGAAGATGGCTCAAAAACAAAATCCATCCTTCCATTATCGCTTTTGGGGGTCACTGCCAGAGCCTAACCTGGCCGCTGTTGGGCGAAGGCAGGGTGCACCCAGTCACTTGATTTGGACACACATCTTATTAAAAAATCAGATGGTATAATTATACACATGCACTGATGAGACTACAATGCACTCCAATTCAAATTACACTTCACTCAGGCTTTGAAATGGAAAGCCCAGAGGAAGCTATCGATTTGCCAATTTGCTTACTCTGCTTTTCTGCATGCAATTTTTCTTCCAAGTTACTGGTGTGAGGAATATGATAGGTCAAAGATAGCAGGATTTTTTCTTTTTATCGATTTTTAGTTTTACTCTGTTTCTAGACTTACAAATGGAGATCCTAATTTAGATGAGTAGAATATTTAACTTTTTTTTTGTGCAATAAATATATAAAAAAGTAATGACTAGATTTGGAGGGTTTGAAGGATCTGCTTGGTGTTTAAGTTTGGACTGAGCTGCCGGTGTGTTCCCATTCTCCGATCTATTGTCACTGGATGTTGCTGATCCTAGTACTCACTGGACAACGTTTCTGAAGACATGGGGGCTTTTGTTAAAAATGACACTGACAATTTCACAGTTGCACTCCAGAATAAGTCTTTTCAGACGAGTGAACGGGAAGGTTTAGGTTTTTACTTTTTTTTCTTTTCACTGTCGGACATGATCTTTTTCCTCCATTTTTCTGTTCATTTATTCTCTTCTTCAACTCTGCTGACCTCTTCATTTCTGCACTGCAGCGACATTCATGAGCCTTTTAATGCAGCTGCATGTATTTAAAAATTGTGAACATTCAATTCAAATAATTTTAATAGCACACCAAGTACATGTACACTCTTCCCTTTTCATTAGGGAAATGGATCACATGCAAATTGACTCTAGAATTGACATCAGAAAATCCTAGTTTGCATGAGCCTCCTTTATTTACTTTAAGTTAAGCTTTGTTTTCCTGTGAATTTCTAAATCTCCATCAGTCTGTGTAGTTGACAGCGCCAATCTGACTTTTTTTTTTTTTTTTTTTTTGAAAACATACATCTTTTTAAAGAATATAGGCAAAATTAAGAAATAATGATATGGGTAACCGCTTGAGAAGTATTTTGTAAGAAATGTTGAAACCAGCCTCGTTCTAGGGTTTTTAGTCAAACTTTGTAACCAAAGGAGGGGGGCCTGGGTGCGAGTGAGGACTATCAGACAGAAAAGGGAGTTTAACACTCCAGCCTGACGGCTGTGAATTGCACCCCTTTGTTTTCCCGGTCTGGGTGGGCACTGTGGCGATTTTCCTACGGCCGAGCTGGCTCCTGGTGTGAAGAGATTCCCAAAATACTGTTTCCTCCTTTCCTAAGAAAACCCAATGCAGCAAAACAAAGTTAAAAACATTAATGAAATATTTTGCTGATATGATTAGAAATGGAAATGCACTCAAACTCCAGTTTACATCTTACAACTTTCGGTATGTGGTGTTGTGCTGTGTATTTTGGTAATCTGGTGCTCTCCTCTCGGTTTATCTGCTCTCAATTGCACTCATCATCATCCCACTCTCAATTTCAATGATTTTTCTTTTTTTGCTTTTGCTTGCTCCTATTGTCCTGTTCTTACTTTGAAGGGACTACTGGTAGACAATTGCAGTTTTGCTTTAACCTGGCACCCCGCCTCTTTTCACATTTCATGTGATCATGTGCATTATCCATTGATCTAAATAAACTCCATACTCAAATTTGAATTTTAGCTTCATTTTTAATGATCATGATGAAAGGCGACCCATTTTATACATCCATTACAAAATGTAAATCAGAACCAAACCGCAAAACTGAATTCTATCTGTAGGGTTTAGAAGAGGTGTGGCATCGTGAGTCTCATTTAATTTCTACAGAGCTTTTTAAAATTTTACATGCAGATTTAAAAAAGCTGGAAAACTATTTTAAATACCAAGAATAAAAAATGGTCTTGGCTTGCCAAATATGTACAAAATACATAAAATCTGTATAGTTTGAAAAACTATCTATGGGACGAATGACTTAAACTAAAACGCCTTTTTCCAGATGACAAATTTGAACGCATCGTCTTGAGCCCAGATGAGAAACGAAGATAAATGAGTGACGGAAAAGTGCTGAGAACAAACGAGACTCAATCAAGTAAGGAAAATCAGCAATAAAAGGAAGCGGCACAGAAAAGAGGTAACGAATGCCTTGTCAATGAAAAATACCAGGACTGAATACAAATGGCAGATGTGGAAGGAGGACACCAAAGAGGTAAGACTGTACTGATTGATAAAAAAAAAGACTTGTTACTAAATAAGAAAATGTAAAGATGTTAAACTGTAAGATTAAGAAAACTGTATCAAATCAATCATCAATTTTGTATCGCCAAAACTTGTATTCTATTTAAACTGTATAAATAGAAAACGCTATTTAAAAGTCATTTTTCTTTGATTTAGTTGAGTGTCCCTTAGCCCTCAGGACTATCTGTTGGGACTCTTATACTTAGGGGGCATTATTGCTTCTAGTGTGACTGAATATCAATGACATAAACTCATCACGTCCTCAGATTACAGCCCCCTAGAGAGCTATAAACCATGGGAAGGCAGACGCATCACAATTCAATAATTGCCTCAATCATTTACCCCATAGCCGCTGACATAGACACAAAACATGCTGTATATGTTTGCATCTGGAAAAACGACACTGAACTACACTGTAAACTTATACTGCAGTACTGTTACTCTGGATTGTTGCCCAGGCCACTGTCTGTCATGGTAACAGAAGTAGAAGTTTTTAGTTGACAAGTTCCAGTTCCATCTTTGGCGTATGTTTTGGTGCCAAAAATGTCTGTTTTGTGAAGATTTTGGCAAGTTGATGTTTCAGTGAACCTTTAGGCTAATTATGAAATGTCTAAAAGAAATATACAGACTGAATTGGAGCAGACCAAGAACCAAATACCGGAGAAAAACCTAGTAAAAAAAGTAAAAGTTAAGTTTTAAGGCTTGTGCACCCAAAAAATTAATGCACGGAGTCCTGAGATTTGATTCATATCCTCTCATTTTCACAATGGTATTGGCAGTTTGGGGTATAGGTTTCCAACATTGTCATGGTATCTCGGTTTCAATGGATGCCAATGGTTCCAAAAGCTGCTGCAGAGCCCTGGATAAACTCCAGAAATCTCTAGAAGGGGGAAGTCCTAAGAACCGCAAAGGTCCTGCACAGGACCCTCAATCTCACAGGCTTCTGGAGGATCTGAGCTTTGGTGGGAAGCAAACTGTGGAAGATTTTCTTTTTCTTTTTCATTTATTTGTATTTTATGTGGAGGTGCCGCAAAGTACAAGAGCAAGTTCCCCATTTCTGCTTTTCAAAGTCCTTTCAAAGAGAGAGAAAAAATAAAAGTGAGCCTTATCTGGTTTGCTCTTTTTATTTTTTTCAAAAGTTACCATAAAAGAAGTTTTTAATAAATACTATTAAAAACAAGGCACATTAAAGTGTTGTAAAAGAGTCCTAGTCTAATTAGAGGGAATTCCGTTGTGATTAAACAAAAGCCTTTCTTCTAGGAACATGAAAGACATTGTACATTTATGTGTTATTCTGCTGTGCTGCAGAAAGGGGCAGTACTGTTTCCAGAACAAGAGAAAGTTGTTTTTCAGGTGTAGATTACTTTTATGTGACTTTTAACAGGAAGGCAAGTCAGAAGAAGAAATTGGAAATGGGAGCTGCAGAGAGGGAAAAAGTCCCCTCAGAAATTCAGTTTCAGTCCAATCAGCATGGATTAATTCCACACAATTTATTGAAATGTCACTTTTAGCTGTAAATGTATTAATAACTGGTTGGGAATTATAAGTTAAGAGAGAAGAGAAGACAATTTTTCTGGCTGATACATGGCAAACGTACGTTTTAACCCCAGCCCAAATGTTGATTTACGTTGCAAAATGTTGTTATCAGGAGTTAGGAATATTATAAAAGCATAATTTAAGAATAGTTGAAAGTTTATATATTATTCTCGGGTGTATGTGTATAGGGTTGGTAAAGTTTGGTGTTCATAAAGCTGGTTGGTAAGACTAGGGCTTAGAATTTGAGAGAGTTAAATGTGAAGCCTTCATTGAGAGATCATTTTTTGGGGGGGAAAATAAGAAAAACTTCAGTAGAGTTTGGGAAAAAAAAAGGTTACGGTTTGTAAGTAGGTAAAGATTTATAGTTCTTTTTAGTAACTCCTTCAGGATTTTGTTCTGTTTTTCTTTTAATTTCCCCTCAATTTTCTTTAGCAATTTGCATTTGCTATTATTTTTACCTCTTAAGTAGTGCCTTTTTCCATTACTTGTTTAATATTAGTTTGTTTTTGTTTTTTTGTTACAACTTTTGCTTTTTTTTTTCTTTAGCAGAATGGAGGCCTGGCTTTTATCCAATATTTCTCTTATTGGGTTTCAAATTATAACTACTCCTATTTTTTGTTTATTTTCCCTTACATGGAGCAATTGGACTTGTTGTAGCTTATTTTTACAGTTTCAGTAGAATTTACTGCACAAGTCATTGAACCTCATAGATTCCCAAATTTGGTAAAAGTGTGCAAGTCCTCCAAATAAAACCTATGATATGCTGCTATGTTTAGTCATGACAATGTTTTTTTTTCCCCTAAAATGTGCTTCCGTTGAAATTGATGAGATTAACACCCCCCATCCCATCTGCAGGGACAACCTTTTAGTATAATTAAGATGGAATATGCAAAAGATTGCTGTCAACCTCATACTGTCAAGCGCTTCATGCTGCACTCAAAGCTCCCTGACCATCAATCACAGCATTAACCACCTGATCCTATCACATTCCCATTGACAGGTTGCATCAAAGCCCCACATCTCTCAAAGCTTTACAATCTTTGCCTCTGAAGAGCAGCAAATTGACTTATTTGGTTAAACATTAGCCGGTAACATTTATCCATGAAAGTACAAAGCATTTCTGTTTCCAGATGGGCTGGTAAATTCTGAAATCTGTAATGGAGGAGGACACCTGTTGCGTTTCATTCTGCAGATTAATGTGGTATTAAATGGAATCTCTCTGAAATTGAAATTTAAGCACCTGCAAACTAAATGGTACGTCCACAGCTGTGTTGTACTACACATCAAGCTGCATTAATCATTCTGTATGAAAACACACCAATCACATTATTAGGAGTACTGTTGTAGAACTGGTGAGGAACTTATAACCAACCCACTTTTCCACCAATGTTCATCTGAGTTGGTGTTTGTTCGATCTTTTTAATATCCATGTTGACTTTGTGTGACAGTCTGCAAATTTGCCACCTGCACACAAAGGATGCAAGTCTTCTTTGTATCATTCGAACATTTCTTAGTAGAACTGATGACAGGGAGGACTTGCTGCTGATGGTCTAATTTAGGTAGAATCTGGAATCAGCTGTCTCAGCTGAATTGCAGTGAATATGACAGAAGAAAAGGGGCAAAGTGGTAGATTTCTAGGGTTATATTTAGGTTCTACAGCAACAGATCCCTGCCAATAATTAGCCTAACTATTGTTCAAATACGATATAACCTGTTTTCTCAGAGACAATAGGTCTTGAAATACCCATTCTGATGATTTTTTTTTTTTTTTATGTTTTTAAAATGCTCTTTTTTTGTGTGGCTACAATTGGCATGCCACAAACTTCCTGCTTCACTCCATTGTGATGCTTCCACATGTAGACGAATAGATTCATTTATGTTTTTTTTTTTCTTCATCTGAGCTGGAATCTGGCTCAAAACTGTTCGGCTGGATAACTCCAATATTCATTTTTGGTCCACTGGTATTGTTATGGGAGGGGTTTGTAAGCTAGCGGGAGAGAATGTAAACAAATGGGTGACTGAGGCAGCATGATCCACACCAACAGTCCCGCTCACAACTCAGAGGCGATTTTTCTAAAAAGGACTGTCGCTGTGAAGAAAATGTTCTAGAAAACAATAAAGGTTTTTTGATTTTTGAAAATGACAATCATATTAGTAATGATGGGAATATTTTAAAGAATGGCTCAAAAGTTAATAAAGCTACCAAGGGACTGTATTACCACTACAGTCGATGCAATAGGCAGAAAAAAGTTAGTTGGGAGGGGCAAAGGTAGGAAGTTAAAGTTGTCTGAAACTCGGTTACATGCCTCTTGGGGGAGACCATCCAGTGATTGGGCTTCCCTATCAGAGGATGATTGGAAAAGGCCACGCCTCTCTTTGCTGCGGAATGCCTGCTTGCATGTAGAGTTAGATGGGGCTCGAATCTATCCGTATATCCTACAGGAAGTTGTGAAGTAAAATCTGGACACAGTGCCAGTTGATCAAACTTTATGTACTTCATAGAAAATTACAACAAAAGCATAGTTTTGTGAGGGAGGAGAAAAGCTCTTAGGATCTCAAACTGTGAGCCTTCACTGGAGTTGTTGGCGCTGACATTCGTCTCAAACAGGCATTATAAGGAGCTTCAGGTTTAAATAGCAAACTTTAAATATTTCATGTACTGACTACCAGCCAAATATGTTTTCAAAATGAGCTTGTATTTATTTTAAAGGGTCACAGATGAATAACTACTCAGGCATTCCCAAATGATGTGCACTGAAATAGCTCTGCTGTGAGTATACATTATAAAGTGACATGAATCCCTCTGTTTACAACTCCAGCCCATTATATTCTGTATTCCCTCAGCTCTCATTCCTCAATGCTAATCTGACACAGCATCACTTTGATGATGAGTGCAGCCTCATTATGTTTGTGTGCTCTTCAAAACTGTGTGTTCTTTCTTTGCAGCTGTGCGCGGGTGTTTCCTCGTGCACGTGTCTGTCTCCATGTTGGGAAGTTGACAAGAGAACTCCCTACAGAATAACAATCAGCTGTACAAGTGCTGCAAAAAAGAAAGATGAATAGTTGTTGAAGAAATGCAAAGAGGGAGCAAGAAAAACGTTGACGCCGCTAATTAAAAACCAAACCATTAGCTTTGTGTTAATAAGATGATTTATTTTCCCACGGGAGTGAATAACTATTAAATTATGCCTGTGGTGGTAAAATGAATTTTTGGTAGTCAGGCTTGTGATGTAGGGATTGCTCAATATAAATTGTAGTAGTTTTGATCATTTACATTCAGCTATAATTATTGCTTACTGTAGCTCATCAGCCAATAAGAATCCCTTTGTCTCTGAACAAGGGAATAAGTATATGAGAAAAAAAAAAAATCTAAATGAAATACCATTACTGGATTTATGTATAGAAGTCATTAAGGTTGGATTGCTACTATCCAAAACACTTTACATTACAGTATAACTGGTGACAAAATAAAAGGGGAAACATTTAAAATAATTTAGTTCCATTGCTACAGTATGATTAACCTAGAACTACTTTTCCTGTCCATGCTCTGCACCTGTCTTTATGTGCAATTATAGGATAGAAATCCAGCAAGCAGCATTAGTAAACTTTCACTTCTAGCCACCGGACGGCTATGTGCAAACTTTGTTTAACGCCGGATGTTCACTAGTCATTGGCCACCAGTGTTAGGCTAGTACTCCAAAAATGTAAACATAAATCTTTACTCTTTGTTTAAAGGTAATATTTTAAACATATAGTGAGTTGTATATATTTTATTTTCTTCCTAAAATTAATCATTGTGAGGAACGGACTCTTGGATTTAGTTTTGGGTTTTATTTTCTTAGTTCTTGTGATGTTCAGTAACACCAGGTTAATGTTGATGATCATCTACAGGTGTTTTCATTTCTGATGGTTACACTCAGTGTATGTTAGCAAGAGTTTGGAGTGGATTTCAGCATTTTGCTTAGTGCATATGTTCTACTATGTTGGTGTGCAACAACAAATCCTAAAAGTTGGATTGAAAATGTTTGGAATCGTGTCAGTATGTGGGGCTTTTGCTGACGGTAACTGTAATGGCATAACTAATATTCTATTTATTATTATCTACTATCTACTATCTACTATTATCTATGGGGGGCGACAGTGGCTCAGGTGGTTGAGCGGGTCGTCCAATGATCGAAGGATCGGCGGTTCGAATCCCCGCTCCCACCACCTTGGGCAAGACACTGCACCCTCCTTGCCTCCAGTGTGGCCTCCACTGGTGTATGAATGTGCATGAATGATCCCGGTGATGGTCAGAGGGCCCGTAGGCGCGAACTGGCAGCCACGCCTCTGTCAGTCTGCCCCAGGGCAGCTGTTGCTACAAAAGTAGCTTACCATCACCAAGTATGAATGAGGAGTGAATGAATAATGGACATAATGTAAGCGCTTTGGGTGTCTTGAAAAGCGCAGATAAATCCAATCCATTATTTGTATTTGTTTATGGTTTATCAAGAGAAGTAATCTTATTACTAACTCTGGTTATCATACTTTTCCTTTGTGTTCAGCATCATAATTGGAATGGGATTAAAAAATCACTTTTTAGTCGATTCATTTTGTTCGTAGTTGATGTAGTATAGTAACATATAAACTTGATTATCATTAGAAATGTTTCGAAGGAATGGATGCTTATACTGAGCTGTTACCTATACACTTATTGCTGCTCTCTGTTGGGTTTTCATTCAAGCTAAACCCCCACTGTAGCTCTAGTAATAATAGTAATTAATAAGTAATAGTGCATTTGATGTAAAGCAGCTTTCAGAGCACCGAAGCACTTGTAAACGGTAGAGGATTAAAAAGATGAATAGAAAAAGAACCAGGAGACAATAAACAAAAAATAATATTGCAATGTTATGAGAAGGCAGTTTTGACCAGAAGTGTTTAGATTAGAAAATAGAGAAAAAGCAATGTTGTGGGTGTCAGAAGGAAGGAAGTTCCAGTTCAGGAGCTGAGTAGCTTGAGGCTTTGCTCTTGTTTGTGCTGATGTGGACAAAAGGCACAGTGAGGTGGATGGAAGAGTAGGGTCTGAGAGAACCAGAGGAAGACGATGTATGCAGGAGACTGGACAGAGGATTAAGGGAAAGGTTGTGGGTGGCCTTAAATTCAAACAATTTCAAACTAAATTCCATGAGATTAAATGCAAGGCTTTCAAAATGAGAAACTGGAGACTGTTGGAGATGATCAAAGCAAAAGAAATAAATTATGTTTTTTTGAACAGCTTTTGAACAACATTAGGGTGAAAGTGGGACAGAAGTGGTTGTAAAGTAAATGGAAGTCTGCTGATGGTGATGTCATCAATGAAAGAAGGCTATCAATAATGACACCCAGAATTCTGATCTGAGGTCATGGAGACATAGATGAGTTAATGTTGATAGATAAATAATTTATTTGGTAAAATTTGGCAGATTTCCTACAAACAAAATTCAGATTTGTTGCTATTAAAAATTACATATTGGATTTTTGTGAAAGACTGGACCCAAAGGGAGAAGAAAAAAGATAAAATGAAGAGCTCTAGGACGAGCCCTTGAAGGATCCCTGATGTGATGGGGCAGCTAAGACCATAAGGATTTGTGTCAACGTTTTAGAGAAAGGACCTAACTTTACTGGTGCAACAAAAACGGCGAGCAACATCTGAGCTTTCCAGCCATACAATTGTAAGCTAGATGCCAGCTCAGACAAGAAAACAAACTGTAAATGAATGTAGTCATCTGCAAGTGGATGCATCATAGGCCGCCTTTACACAGCATGGTTCAAGTGACCTAATTCCGATTTTTTTTTTTCCTCTCACGTGGCGCAGATCGGATATGATCGGTGAACGTGTAAGCAGGACAAAAGCGCATGGATTCCGTTTTTCTCAGATCGGATACAGGCCTCTCTCATATGTGGAAATAATTCGGAAACGAATCGGATACGTGCATTTGCGTGTCTCATGTAAGCAGACAAATCGGATATTCCCCAGTAAATGCGAGTCGTACGTCAGTGACGTCAATTCAGGACACCACCAACTGAGATCACATGACTTATTAAGGTGCTTTTGTGCGCTGATTTTGCCGTCAGCGTGTTACCTTTCAGCCTCAGGCTTCAGACCGTAGTCGGAAACCGCTGTTATGTCCGGTCCCGGTCGGGACGCAAACGATAACTAATGATGCGGGACACCGTTGCTATGGAACAGGCTAGAAGCCGTTTATTTCTTTGGGGGGCGTGTATGATGGGGACAGTGTGTGTGTGTGTGAGCGTGTGTGTGTAAGGAGAGAGAGGGGGTGTGAGCGCAGATCGGGGGGCTGTCGGAGAACCGTAAATTAAAAATAAGGTGTCTCGCCCAAAAGTTTTGGAGTCTTTCTTAGCCCACTCTGGAGGCTGAGGGTTCAGAACGGAAAAGAACCCCGAGGAAATCTCCCGAGTGTTTCTGACTACGGTCGGAAAAGAGAAGTCATCGCGCAGGAAAAGTTCAACACTTGGATCAAAATGTAAGTACAGCACGTCTGCAAACACTTCCTCATTCAAAACTCAGAGAGAGCCGAAAAGCCCTCTTTACTCCCCAGTGCATCCCCTCAGGAGCGCCCAAGGCAACGCCTCCTTCGGTCGCTGCCTTGCCTCCATGACAACCGCAGTCACAAAAGTCTGAAGGAGGTCCGTGGAAGGCGGAAATACTGCTACGTAGTCCTCAGAACGTCTACGTTTGATAGTTTCAGCATTGTATAGTGTAAATGCAAAAATCAGATACGGGTCACTTTTAAAAGATGATGTAAGCGGGTCGTCAAAAAAATCGGATATAGTCAGAAAATCGTATATGGGCATCAAGACCTGCAGTGTAAATGTGGCCTTTATGGAGCGAAGCAGGGAGCATGTGGCTCGCTGATTTTAGCACTTACTCGCTGCTATAAGCTTTTTCCAACAGTATTTTTCGTCTGCTCCTGATTCACAATGATTTGTATAAAGATATTCTCAGACACGTAAGATTGAGTTTAATTTTCTCAATACATGTGCTCCATCATCAGAAAAATGCCATAAGAACAGACTAAAAACACCAAAAATATGATTTTCATTGGAGTGGGTCTTTAAAGGGCAGTATGTGAAAATGAAACGGAGGAATTTCAGAAGAGGGAAATTCATGATGTAGCAGAAGCCTTCATTAGAAAGAGAAACTAGTGTATGCGCACATAACCAGAGTCAGACTGTGGCCCTAGTAATTTAAGCTAACAAATGATTCACTACTCAGCCAGCACACTAACACACTGAACTACTCACTTTTCTGACAAGCCAACTAACCAGCTGTGAAACTTGCACAAACATCGGCCTCTTAGCTGCTGCATGCTGTTACTCTGAGTGAATATGCAGTCAAGGAGAGAGGAGCTACGGAGGGACATGGAAGACCAAAGGAAGAGGGGGATGATGAGGGGGAAGTAAGAGGAGAGGTGAAGAGTAAAATGGCAGAGAGGAAAGGTATGTGGGTGGGGTGATGGATAGAAAGAGGGAAAGGGGTGAGTGAGGGAAAAATTGAATGAGGGATGGAGGAAAAAGAGAGACAGGAGTGTAAATTTGCATAGGGGTGAAATTGAAGTAGCTTTGAAAGGCAATTCAGCTAAATCAATTTGAAGTCCTCTATTGAAGGACTTGGAGAACATCTAAATAACTCAGAGGTCCACACACACACACACACACACACACACACACACACACACACACACACACACACACACACACACACACTCACACACACACATTTAGACAAGGACCATCTGAATATGCAAAATGTATCACACCCACTTCTCACATGTGCAAATGAGTATAAACTGTAATAAACTTTCTGTAATGGATCACATTCGTCCACATTTGGTTATTCACACTTCTTTGTAAATGTATACATATGTCACATTAAGACACCAATGAGTCATTAAAGAAGCTAATGCAAACTACAACCAATCTAAAATCTGTTTGCATCATCATAATGATGCAACATGAAGAATGCAACTTTCATTTGATCACAAAATATTAAGTTCCTTCTACACCTAGTTGATTAATTTGTTGGCCAATGACAATGAACTTGTTGGTGTTTGCAGATCGAGTCTTGGTCCATAACACTAAGGCTACAGACACACCGGCCATGTGACACGTGTTGGGGAACGTGCTAAACACACATTCTTGAACACCCATTTGGCACATGGTGTTCATTCTCGGTAGACTGTGAAGTACCCGATAGTACGGATACCCCCAGTTGGAAGAAGCCGGATGGGAAATGTTGAAGCGATGCTAGTCTTGCTCCAGGGATTTTCTTTTACAGCTCCATTCCGATATATGAAAGACATGGTCATAATTTTGGTCGGGCGGTAACTGCAATAATATATTTCTCCTCCATGATCACTTTTCAAACGGTTGGCTCTCCCATAAATTGAAAGGGAAGGCATTCATACTACCAAATCTGAGTCCCTGACTGATCGAAATTTGACTTGGTTTAACGTTTTATGCATGTTCAGTTGCCTCACATTTTTGTACGTAGAGCCTAAAAACAATCGTAAAAATGTGTCGCTATGTGTGAATGCAGAGGTTTTGAATAAAAGCCCGAAATGCACCTGTGAGCATTTACAGACTTTTTATCGAAAGTGTCTGCTTTAACGGTGCAATGCTGAGGATGGTGTGAATGTGACTTCAGATCTATGACAGATCTTGGTGCCAAAACAAGGCAAGGACTTGCGAGGGCAAAAGGTTGTGGTCACATTGCTTCCTGTGTGTGTGTTTAGATGTGATTGTCTGTGTCTGCTCTCCAGCTTTTTAGCTTTTTTTGACGTTGCTGTGTTCCCAAACTGCAAAGGTTGCAACGTTTTCTGCATCAAAATTTGTTTGCCCAATTAGTTTCCCATTCATCCCTAAGAGTTTTAGGCAAACTAATACAATCAATTCAATGCAATTGCAAAATCCATTTTAAAAAGCAGTGCTTTTCTTTACACATCTGGAAATAACTTGTGCCATAAATGGTCTGTCAGCTTGAGCTCACAAGAAAACAGATCATCTTGTGTGTTCACATATGAGTTCATCGGTGCACCTCATAGGCGTACATGCTAAAAATCCACCTTCACTGCGTTGTGGGTCTGAGGTCCACATCCTGGAACTGTGTGGATCCACAGAAAACGCATACCTTTTGATTCTCCGGTGTTGCCTTGCTGCATCTTTTACTGAGGAATCGTTACATTTTTTTGATGGATTCAGCAGTAAGAGGTCGGACTGAGATGGTGTCTATTGATTTTATATTTGGCACGCTGCACTGTGGCCACTTAGTCATGGAATCTACTTTACTCTCCCAGTTTCTCCCTCACACACCATCCTCTGCTTTTGAGTCTCTTCTGTGCTGTTCTCATTTGTTTTTCTTTTACAGCTTCTCCTTGATTTGCTTTGACAGCAAACTATTTCCTAGTCTTATATTTTAACTTGAAATGTATTTACTTCATTAGTTTCCATCATATACTAATTTATTGTGATTTTTATTCATACTTGTTGGGGAAGAAAACTCAAACACATTCAGCTCTTTTTTAATATTTTTTCTGTAACTCTTTGTTTTGTTTTTTTACCTTTCTGACATGTTTTCACAACATCCATTCTGTTCCTTCTTGTCTGCTGATTACATTTTTACATGTTTCTATTTACCAGTATTTAAATCACAAAATGGTTCCTGAGCAGCCCCCCCCCCCCCCCCCCCCCAAATGCAGACAACAAATGTCACACAATGACAATGGGACTTTAACTTAACTTTATTGCAGTGTTGCTTTTGTTTACCTATTTTTTTTTAATAGTGATTTAATTTTTTTACTGCCTTTATTTCAAAAATATGTTTGTAGTGCTGTTATTTATTTATTTTAAATTTTGGACTAGTTACTGCCTCCTTTTTTTTATTATTATTATTATTATGATTATTGTTATTATCATTATTAGTAAGTTTCATTTATATAGCGCCTTTCCCAGATAGAAGCACTGAACAACAAAATACAATACAATAAAAACACAGAAACAATCAATTAAATAAAATGTAAAACAAAACTAAATAGAAGAAAATAAACGTAGAATACAAAATACCAATGAAACCAGTCAGCTAAAAGCATTTTTGAGTAAAAGTGTCTTTAGTGAGGAGGTCCCCCTACCAATATATATAAAACCTCTGCTTTTATATTTGGTCAAACATTTTTTTAAAAGATTTTGATCTGAGCCAATGGCGGCCCGCGGGAAGATTTTTTTGTGGCCCTCAATAAAAGAGAGCCAGAGCAGGTTCCTTTGTGGGAAAAAACGTTGTTGGTGAGAAGAAAAGGCGCTTTCTAGCTGAGTGAACAAATGCTTACTTTGCCGTACTTCATGGGCTGGATAAAGTTCTGTCCCTGATTTGCAAGCAGGTAAATCCAATGCTCAAAGTATTCAATATAAATTGTCACTAATCACAACAACTGACAAATTTTCCGGCGAGGAAAGCAACGATAAGCTCCAACAACTACAAGAGGCTATGCTGCACAGCAGATAATGTTTGCAGAAATGGCTGAATCCAGTGAAGCTGTGACAGAAGCTAGCTACGTTGTGGCTTTGGAAGTGGCCCGGCATAGCAAGCCCTTTAGTGACGGGGAGTTTGTAAAAAGAATGTATGCTGGAAGTAGCTGCCATTGTTTGTCCAGAGCAAAAGACAACATTTGAAGAAATACGTCTATCAAATGATACAAATACTAGACGAGTTAAGATCTGGACAGCAACCTCTGGGAAAACATCTGGGGGCCTGGTTAATTGGACAAATGACACTTGGTCATTAAAGTTATTAAAAGCAACTTTTTCTGTTTAGCCATTTTTCTCGTCAAAATTGGCCCACAGTCTAATGTCCAGTTCTTAATTTGGTCCTCTACTACAAAAACTTTTGCCAGATCCTGTTAAAAGCCTTGCAGCTGTGTTTTGGACTAAAGACGGTTAAGAACAGATTTATTAAAACTTATCAAACTGAAATTTACACTAATCTAAAAAAGAAGAAATAAAAGTATAGATAACCATCTCTAAGACTGATTACATAAACAAGGCCCGTATTTTTTGTATGTTACGTAAATGGTAAAATTATTATTATTGTATTATGTCATTACTAAAGTACATGGTGTGACAAAATTGGATTTGGTTTAGTGGTTTGCGGTATAAAACAGTTTAGGAAGATTGAAATATTCCTGATTGTTGAAGAAGGCAAAGCCGGTCAGTAGAGTAAACCTTGACATCAGATTTTCTGATAAAAATAAAAATAAACCTTTGTTAGCAGCGGGAAACTTCTTTAAAACTCTTTCTGAGCAATTTTGAATCAAACTAACAAAGCAAACAAAAGGATTTCTGGGGATTTGCTCTGGTTTGTCTCTTCCATGACCCCAATGCTCTTTTTGTTCCCCTTGATATATTTAATCATATGTGCAAAGTTGCAAGTAATTGAAGTTGAGCCCTGCAGACTGGTGCAACCACAAGAAAAATCAGATGAATTAGCAGCTTTAGTTCTGCTGAGGCCAGGAGGAGATGAACAGAAACACAAACTGCAGGTCCTCATGTAAAAGTGTCAAACACTTGAGCCGAATTACTTTGGTCAATAAATCTAGCCGTCCC